>JAUMJL010000872.1:0-491527 GCA_033558185.1 Dromococcyx pavoninus
TGATGGGGGGCGAGCGGGAAACGGTGCCGGGGGAGGAGCCGCAGCCTTTCGTGGTGCTGCAGTCGCCGCGTCAGGCCTTAGTCCCCGCCCCCCTTCAGGCCTCAGCCTCCCACTTAGCAGCCCCCACAAGCCCCAGTCCTTTTGCGCGTCCTGCGGCTCGGGATGCAGCCCCTTTGCCACCGAGACCCGCGGGCCGGGGGAGGTTCGTTGCTGCAGGTCCTTGGAAAGCCTGCGTGGTTTGGCTGAGCCCGCCCGGTGGTGCCATTCGCTGCCTCGGAGCCCGCCCCAGCACCACATGCACTGGGCTGGCCCGGTTCGGGATTCAGCCCCACTGGCTAAACACATAACGTGGCTGTATCGTGTGCTGTCTGCTTTTGTTTGCACTCGTAAACAGGGATTGGACTCGTACTCCGATGAGATCTGTGCTACAGAGCTTTACTAGCACAGCTATGAAGAACGCAGTAAATCATAGTTTTCATTCAGGTGGTCATGGCTGCAGAAAATCATGATATGGTGATCGGTGTACTCAGAAGAGATGGTATCTGAGAAAGTACTATAGGTCACGCCATGCTGCTCTTTAAACTGGCTCTTAAGAGAAGGTTTGTTGAGAGGGCTGTACCAGAAGAAACCTTTATATGTAAACAACGTCAGAGTGACTCAGTCTGACCACAGTCAATATGTTTGTTGTTTGTCACGCGTGTGTGGTAGCTACAGATCTACAGATTCATCACACAAAGGCCCCTTTCTACAGAAGAACTAAGGCTTTCCCACACACACCCCCATGGTGACAATATGTTTTTGTTTTAAAGAAAAACCTTTGTCAATCAAAAGTACAGAAAGATGATGAAATACATTTCATTACCCCCGGAAATGTAGCAAAGTAAGATTTAGCCCCCTGCTTCTCCACCAGTAGATGCTGTCTGTGAACAGAAACAGTTCTTCTGTGCCTAAAGTGAAGTGCACTTTCTTTTTTTTTTAATAAAAAGATTGAAATATTTTAAATCTAATGCCAGTCTTGCAACAAAGTGAACATCTGTGGAACACTGAATCGTTCTATTTATGATGAAAAGCCTCAAAAATTTGTTTGTGGCTTCTCTTGCTGTGAATTTGGAGGTTTTGTCCTTACATATACAATGGCTTCCATATTTCACAAATTCATCTGGCTCTGAGCATTGCTCTTTGTTCCATATACGGTCTTACACATTTCACAGCTCTCCTCTGGCAGGACTAGGACAGTGTGAGACTGGAGAAACTTGATGGAGGCATTGCTGTGGTAAATATTTATCATGAAACATGGATTGGCTACAGTAAGTCTATATGCTATGATGCTCTGTGTTTAATATTGCCCCAAAACATCAGAAATCTTTTCAAGACTCATCTCTGATCTTGAGAACTAAGAAACTCCACGTGGCAGTCACACTGTTTAGGCACTGATCTTAACAGTTATATATACTAAAAGAAACATCTGTTAAGCTAGAGCACAGTTGTTTATTGCAATTACATCCATAACTCCACTGGAAAATAGGATATTTTATAGCATTAGTTTCCTAAATGACTGTACACCTCACCCAGAGCTAGGCCTTACCAACCCTTCAGTGTGGCTGATGTTACCCCCAAATCTGAGCACTCTTAGCACAGAGCTGAAGGACCTCAGGACAAACTCCTGCTGCCTTCCCTGCAAAGTAAACAGCCACCATGTTGTACACAGTTGCCACAGATCCACACTGTTTTCGAAAGGCCTTAGTACAGATCATGTCCTATGCACATTTGTGGGAGGGCCCTTCAGGCAGTTCCCTCATGACTCATGGACGCTTTTTTTTTCCTTATTTCCTGTTCAGCTATGTATAACTTTTTGCAATTTACTGAGTAAAATATGTTAGTGCTAGAACAGAAGCCTAGTGCTTAGTCTAAATAGCATTGTTAAAGCAATTTGTATTTTGAAAAGTTCTTTGCAATCTTTTTGGATGTTTTTTACAATAGTATATGACAATTATTGCTGCAGATCAATATCCCTAAATATGAATTTAAATTATGACAGAAATTATATATAGTCTGGCAGTCAAATACATGCTTAGCACGCCTATTTTGCTTTCTTGCTATCCTTGTATGCCTGCACACAGACAGACCATCACCCGGCAGCCAGGTTTCAGCTTCTCGAGGTATATATTGACCTAAAGATTTATTTACTTGGCTAGTGGGATTTACAGAGCTCCAAAGTTGGCTAGATACTGAGCTCCCCTTGAAAGTCGCTGGATTTCCTGACCTGAGTTCTGCAGTGTAACATTTAGCTCCACTTAGAAAGGTTTCCTTGAGTGCACTGTAGTTAATGGGCACTCAGGACTACAGAGGTTCTTTTGTATGAGACAACAGGCATATGTGAGGAAGTCTTACCCAGGTGGGTGGTGCTCAGAAGTCATGTAACTGCTCAGTTGCTTAATAATGTGTTTCATTAAATCTGCTTTACATTGCCAGCTTGATGGCCAGCTGAGGAATCGCTTCACTGAGAGCTGGAAGGTGTTGAGCAATCAAGACTATGGTAGCAACAGAGTGGTGTGCACTGAGAAGGATGAAATCTCATGTGTTTGCACCTTGAATCAATAACAGTCTGGAATATACTCCAAGGGCCAGAGTCCAGCTACTCCAGGTAGGCTTGTGTTCGATATGGTAGCGCGTCCTGACAGTTCTCAAGTAAAATTACATGACTAAGGCCATTTATTACTTACTTGTATTGCATTTCAATAAAAGTCTACCCTGACAAGCGTGTGGTTTGCAATCTGCTTTAACAAGCATGAAAAAAGACTATTTATGTCCAAGAATTTTGCAATCTGAGAATCTGATTCCACATGTACAAGTGTTAGGTAAGCTTCAGGTGTACTTGTGCATTGGAATACCATGAGTATTTTCAAAAGGCCTGGCTTTGGGTTTAAAGTTAAACTTGTGAACATTTACAGGTTTAACTTTCAGATGCCAAAACTGAGTGAAAGATGGAAGGGACACATTAGCAGAGAATATTTTTGGAGAAACTGGATGTGTACGCAGCTTTTCACATGGTGGTTACGGGGCATTGTGCTGTGTATTACATTTTATTTGGCTAATGAAATCGTCAACTTGGTTTTAATAGGTATAATGATGATTTTAATCAACAAATGCATCTGCCATACAACCAATACACGCAGTAAGTTCAAGACAATAAAGAATCTCTTGTAAGTCAGCATGTGTTTGGAACAAATTTAACCTGTGTTTTTTCCACAGCATGGCGTCTGTTTCCAAATGCTCCCCTTCAGAGAGGCATCTGTGTGGACCTGCATTGAGTCTGTTCTGCAGCCCAGCAGCTCTCTGTGTCAGTAACATCTTGGATGTGGTTTACGTTTTCTGCTGATAAATTAATCTGATTACATGTAACCCTTATCCTGCTCTAAATAATTGCTCTCCCTTAACATACTCACAAATTTCTTTCTAATTCCCAATCCTCATTGTTTTGGCCAAACCACACATGCTTCATTTTTTATCTTTACTTGTAAGTTAGTTCTCTCTGGCTTTTAAAGACAAAGTCAATATACTTATAAAAGTCTTTCTGGTTGAGTGATCTTTACTTTTGCCCTCTGTTATCTCTTTGGAAAATGTTCGCAATATACAGAGCATAATAATTTTTAAACTAAATTTTATACTCACTAAAGCTGTAGTTGCTGTTATTTTAGTGTACTTGGTTTTAATTTTGTGCCATCAAATGGTGATTTTGATGTCTGTGCAGTTACAGCATTTTAGAATTTCATCCTTTAATCTTGTCCTATTTTTTTTTAACCACTGAAAAGGACAGGAGAATTTTCAGATGGTTCTTGAGCAGAGATCAGCAAGATAAAAGAAAAGCGAGGTCAAAGAGATGAGGCTGTCTGAGTGGGAAGCCGTAGGACGAGAAAGCGAGGGGATGGCAGGAATGGGTGGCCCATGCCAATTCATCAGAGTGATGTTCTAATACAGGTGGCAGCAAGACTCCCACTGCCTTTGATGTGTAAGAACTACAGTAGAAGTCAGAATTCACTCTCAGTTTCTACTATGCATTCCTGGAGATGATTTCATGTCAAATGACAGGAGGAAATTAGCTATTTTTAACAAACCTTCCTAGGAGACCTGTTCTGTGAATGGGTGGGGTGAAATCATAGCTGCAATTCCATCAGCTGCTTGTTTTTTAAGTCTGGCAGTACAATCACACCCTTGGCTTTGCTTTCTTACATAGATAGACACGCATACACCAGCTGTAATTACAGTCCAGGTGATCATTGCTTCTGAGGTCTGCGGTACATGAAACTGTCCAGACGGTGTCACCACTCGGCATGCCCAGGACAGCTGGGTTAGCCGATTCATGACTCACACTAAAAAACACCAGTGAAGCCATGATTTATTTTTAGACGGCAAATAGAGGAGAAACAGAAGTTCCCCTCATCAGGAAGTGGCTACACCCACCCGCCTGACAGGGTGCCATTCTGCCTGAGAGGCACCCGCCCAGCTCCATCTTAAATCCAGCCATCCGACAGCCTCCTTTCCCACCTAGAGAACTGCGGGAGAGAACCCTCAGCTTAGCGATATCTCCTGTTTAACCAGCCTTTTACCCTCTCAAATTTTTATGCACCCTCTTAAAATACAGCTCCCTGTCACTAGTTCATGCAGTGGAATTTTTCAAGCAGGAAAATGTTCTGTTTAAATCTAAGGAAATGGGGATTATTTTTTTCTGTATCTCTCAAAAAATAAGGCATCACCTAATTAAACATTTATGGTGGCTTAGCACTCTCAATAAAGGAACTGTTGTCTAGAAGCCTCTGAAGCTTCAGCTTCTTACAGTGGAGTGCTTCAAATACAGGTGGAAGAAGGAGCAGGTGCAAGAGGCAGTAATTGCATATGTACGGTCCTGTGACACTCAAACATGCAAGACTAAATTATGTCTAATACTATAGACTTCACAGCCATATGTTATAAAAATAGCTGCACTGGGAAACTAGAAATCTCTACAGACATAGCCAAAAATAGCCATGTGAAATGCCTGGAAAGAGCAGATTTCCTAGAGGTGGGATTTCTGGACTCTTGGAGGAAATCTCCCACACAAAGAACTATCCCCTGCAGGAAAAAACCTCTACAACCTCTAGCTGTTGCTGAATTACATAAATTATAACAAATCCTGCAGCCATATCAAGGATAGGCCTATAAATCTGTCAGAGTTCCATATTGTCAGAATTATTCCATGAATTTTGTGCACATTGTGCAAACGCTGTGCAGACAATGTGCTCTTTCAGCAGCCCTCCCACACAGAGAAACTCTGTACCCTACGTTAAGCTCTTCATGGTTCACATTAGCAAAACCTATTTCATTCTTGAGAAATACAGTTCTCAGTCAAATACTCTATAGCATGAAAGGTAAGAATCTGTTCACAAAAATAGGAACACTGACTATAAAATGTCAAGACAGGACTGGCTTCAGGGAGGAAGAATGGAAATGAATATTTAGAGCTGTTACTGTTCGGTGAACCACAGTCCATGCAAGTTCTGCCCCCTTTCACAACCAGAAATGCAGGAACCAATTGTTGGACTCACTTTGCTGAAGAGGGAATGTGACTGTTCCCACAGCAAACAGCCTGGGACCTTCACAAACCCTAAACGATTCCTACTTGATGAACTACATCTGCTTTCAGAGGATCTCAAATCATTTCATAACCCATTATTTATCTTTGATGCATGTGGGAACATTTTGATGGCTGTAAACAGAGTCCCTTTCAGAGGCACCTCACCAGGGCTTTGCCTGGTTTCTAGCAACTCAAAAGAACAACTTCATGTGATTTGACGTCTGACCAAGAAGGTGAGGCAGCTGCAGAGTTACTGTCTCCTATCAGGGGTGCTATCTTCTTTGCCAGATCACACTAACAAGGATCACAGACCAACTTCATGGAACAACCTAGAGGAGAAGGGCAGCTGGGAGAAAGTTAGGGAGTTACTGCAGCTCCAGTCTCTCCCATGTAAAACCCAGCCCAAAAGCTTGACCAGTGTAGCCAGTTTTTATCTAAAAAGCTTTAGATTAGGCATCTTTAAAGATGCAGACTTTAGAAAAAGCAGGAAATAATAAATCAGAAATTGCTACAGTTCTGTAAACACCATGGTAAAGCCTGCAAGGAGCTCCTTTTCATTTCAGCTTCCATAAAGCAAACATCAGCTTGGAGGTCTGAGCTACAAACCATGAGCTTGTCAATGCATAAACTATGTTATGCTCCTCTGTGCTGGAGAGTTTATCGGTTTTGAGATCGAGATGTATAGCTCCTGATACTACAGGCAGTATGCAGCCTTAACTCTCAATTATCTCTTTCTTAAGAGAAAACACAGTTGGTTGTGATCTGTGAGCTTCTAGAGCTACACATGCATCTATTATAGCTAAGAAAATAACAATAATTACACCTGCAATGTAGAGATAAAACAGATTAGTTCATAAAATAAACGTGTGGGTCTGTACGCTGAAATTCCGCTAAAGGCAAGATGGTTCTGTGATGGGGTTGGATGGGTTGGAAACACTGTTCCTCCTCAAGCATCTTTGAAAGCTGAATTCTGTAGCACAGAAAGAAGTGATGATGTGTCAATGGTCTCATTGCATCGTTAAGGGTGTTTTCCCTATATTTTGTCTGTCTATGCATATTTTCTTTCACAACTCACAGTCTGCTGCTCAGTTTAATATAACCTAAGGATCCACAGCTTCACCAATAACAGAGGAGTGCAGTAGTGCATTATGGTCTGGAATTCAAATGAGAAGTCAGGTGCTACATTGCAAGCCATAATTAAAACAAAATGAAGATAAAATCTCTCCCCATCTATGTTCTTAGGTTGGAATAACATCTTACAGAGCTGCAACTCACTTCTGGAAGCAGACAGGAGGAAACACAACCTGCACATTCTTGCACCATCTGCTGGTAGCATCTCCATCGACAGACTCACCTAGAACAGATTTTATAATTCCTCTCAAACCTAGATGGCCGTATCCACACTTAGAGACTTGAGACCAGCTTCATGTAAGATTCGGGTGAGGATTTATTTCTTAAAAGAACCAACCCACAGTCAGTTCTCCATAGCAGAGCTGTTTCTGCAGGATTTTTAGGGAGTTACATAGCAAAGCCTCTGTGACCCCCCCAGTGTAGCCACATCAGGAAGGAAATGGAAGAGCCTTTGTTTCACTGCCAGGTCTTGTTCCCCATCACAGAGCCATTCTCTCCAAAACTGTTGAATTCCCTGCTGGAAACTCACAGCTGAAAAATGGTTTCCAATAATGCCTGTTAGGTTCCTTGCCCATCCCAGAGACTTAATGTATATTAAAATTAAACACAGCGCTTTGTTACTGTCAATGACATTATAATGTGAATGAACTGAATGAATCCCTCCAGTAAAAGCAAAACTTTTTTTTAAGGTGTATAGGAACAGATCAGTTCCTCCTTTCTGCCCCAACTCTTAGGTACAAGAAAGGCCTGTAAGTGGGTCACGGGAGGGTGGTGTCAAAGAAAACAAATGCCTCCTTGTGCAGACTGCAGTCTGCTAAGTTCACAGCTCCAAGAAGACACAACATTAAATGCCCTTGCTTAGCTTTTAAAGAGGTTGGCAGTTTTATGACAAGTAATGTCTTTGTCCATGAGAACCCTGCAAAACTGAGGGGTCACGTTTCACCCTTCAGCCTGGAGGAAATGGCCTTCTCTAGGTGCAGCTCATAAGAAGTAGTACAGATATGTTGTCCCCTGAGCTATCAGGCAGTAAACTACTCTTACAGTACAGGAACTTCCAGCATAGTGAGTCAGTGTGAATTAGACCATCGCTTGAACCAGAGTGACAAATCTCATGTGACTAAAAATCCAGAAAACCAAAGCTAAGGCAGAGAACCACTGAGCATCTCTCTGTTACATGTGTATGTATACCCTCTCCTATGAAGTGCTTCATCACAGTAAGCCCACGGTTGTGAACACATGCGTGCACACTCCTTATGTAGCTGTCACAGTCAGCTGCCATCACTGACATGGGCACAGCAGCCTGGGCTGCTCCCAAGCTGGGTGAGAATGTGCAGGCAGAGTGGGTCTGGCCTGTGCTACAGTGCCAAACACAGCCGAAGGACCTGCCGTCTCCTTTGCCCAGAAATCAGAGCTGCGGCTCATCACCCTTCATTACTTTATTGCTTTCCTTTAAAATCAAAATATTCTGTGTGTCTGGAACACAGTAAAAGCCAGCACCCAAGACACAGAGATGAGGTTCTGAATGGAGGTGCTCACCTTTATTGTGACCTTGGGTTGCTTTCAGTAGTATGGCTAGAAAACAGCTGCTCTTTAAGGGACAGGTAAAGAGCAGCCAGTCGGCAATATGTAGAGCACATAGGGAGATACACACCATGCGTGCAGTGCCAAACAGAGCTCTCATCCTCTCTGAGTTGACCCTCTCATTTGAGTGACCTGCTGGTACATGGGCAAGGAGCCCTGTGCAGGCCACTTTGCTCTGTCTCTCTCCAGGCTGCCCTGTGGATATAACCTTTGTTGTGACACAGTTTTGCACAAGCCCTGTGCTGGCTAAATCCATGTTCTATGTAGTATATTTCTTCTACCCTCTTTTTCATGCAGAAATGCAATCATACGCTAATAGATAAGCTGTAGTTGGTGACTGGGATTGCTGATAGAAAACGGAAACAGAAAACGCAACAATGAAAGCAGATTTATGGAAAAATGATAATTGTACTTTACAAGATAGAAGTTTAAGGGAAATAAGAATTCCTTTTCTTTAAGTAGATTTGAGGTCTACAAATGCATGTCTGAATTCCGTCTAAGGCTGCACCAGTGTTGACTCCACTCTAAGCAATGGTATTTCTTGTTTATGATGGCAAAGGCATAACAATTTCTCTTAGGCAATGCAACTGTAGCAAATCGATTTGACAGACAAACTCACATGGTTTGATGTGAACATTGCAAGAGTGATCCATGTGACATAAGTAAATGAAGCATTTTCTGTACCTGTGTGGGGATCACTGGATGTGCACAGCCCAGAACACCATGGGGCTGGCAGCTTTTGAATGAGTACAAGGTTGGTTGGTTCCTGGAGGTTGTATCTTCTCCTCTGGGACACACAGATCACATCTACCCTCCAGGTTTTTTTCTGCCTGCATCCAGCTGGCTGTTGTGTGTAAGAAAGCACAGATGGTTGGTTTGGCATGTGAAAGGGAATGCAGAGTTAGGGAAACATCTCAGGTGTTTCTAAGTATTATGATAATCATGGCATGGTCCATAAAATCTTCCCAAATTGAGCTACTTCATTAGATTGATATTTGTATTCCTGTAGCACCCAGATCCTTGCAAGAACATTTTGGCCCATTCATGCTACCAACCAAAAAGTGACCATGGAAGACTGACTGTAGCCATGCCAGCCACCGTGGGTGGATAGGGCAGGATTGTTGCATTCATAGACCATACAGGGCAGCTCCTGTGAGCACAGCAAAGGGGGAGCAGTGTGCAGAGAATCTACAAAAATGGATGTTGGCACAAGCACACATCATATAGAACAATAGTGATTTTGTGCTGCTTTTCCAGCCATTGGCTGTGTCACTGCAGGCCGTGGAAACAATATGAATTTCGTCTTCCTTCCAGCATGGGGCAGGAACCTCACCCCACTTCTGAGTGTCTGCTCTTGGGAGCTGCAGGGAAAAACTCTACTGCAGAGCAGGTGAAGGCAGTGTTTCCATGAGGAATTAATCCAAATACTGGAGGGAAACTTACTTCCCCAGGGAGTCCCTTCACCATCCAAACCACCATCCAACCTCAGAGGGATTACAGCCAACTAAGAAGGTCTGGTCCCATCTTAAAAAACACGCATAAGAAAAGTTAAACCAGGTGGTGAAAGACTGTAGGAAACCACATTCTTTTTGTTGTTCTTTTCCTCTCTTACATTGACCTTTCCAGATGAGACCACTTTAAACCTGAACTGGTGGTGGCCCTTGGGTGGAATCTTACTCGCAGCGTTTTGGGTGGTAGGGCTGACCTCTTGCTGTGGAATTTCACCTCGTAATTTCTGCGGCAGGAAGAAATCCTCCGAGTGGGTTGTCTGGCTTCACAAGTAAATTTAAGTGCCTGTGGCTTGACAAATAAACATTCTGAGAGCACTTAATGACTCACAACCTCGCCTAAGAATAGTTGAACTTTGCAAGACCAAAATACGTACCGGAGAATACGGCCTCTGACGCTGCCTGAGCGTGGAGCTGAAGGACGCAGCGGGAGAAGGGAAGGGAGAGGCTGTGGCTGCACCGTGGCTGCATTCCTGCTGTTCCCTCCCAGCTCCTGGCAAGCCACATCTTGGAGGCTTCTTCAACATTCATGTGCATCAGCCACCTCAGAGATCTCCTCCACAAATTCACCTAATCCATTTTTAAACAATTTATCATGTTTCATTTATACATACAGCAAAGTATTCCTCGTTTGTACTGCTTGTTTAAGTCAGTCTCATTCTCTTGGATTAGAGGGGTCACAGAGTTTTATGCATATGCACATTACACTTCTGAGTGTCTAACATTTCATAGAAGAGAGACTGTCTTCAGGCTGTCGAGCAAGTAAAACCTCAGTGACTGAAAAGGGGAACTGGTTTTGATTCTGTTTGCTCAAAGGTGGTTTTTTTGGTAGTTGTTGCTGCTTTTCTGGTGCACACTTGCAGAAGTGTGTGCTTCGAACTGACACCACTTTACTTCTTGCCCCCCCCCCCCCCCCACCTTCTTAGTGCTTTAATCTAACCCTGGGGAAAACAGAAAGAATCACCAGTTCAGCCGAATGTCTGTGACCACAAGAGCTTCCTGTAAGTGCCTGAAGTTTCTGTTGCAGAAGCCTTGTCGTCATAAAGGCTCAGGGATCATCATGGCTTTGGGGATGAGCCTAAGGAATGGGTTAATGGTTTAGCTGCCCCATCCCAGGAGCAGTAGGAGAGGTGCTGTGCCTCGAAGGCCATGACCGCAAATCAAAGTAGGTTTGCTGTTCAGGAATGGAAGAAGAAAATTATGTAGGAGTCATCTCCTGTCTCCACCAGCCAGTGATGCCAGAAAAAAAATCTTTCTGACATCTTGGTCCCTCTTTTTCAGGCCCTGGCAAAATAACCTGAGGAGCTAGAGGCAGGGCTTAAGCCCAAAGGCTCCCCTAAGACACACTTTTCCCTTAATTCTCTGATCTGGTGTTAAAATCATCAGGAAATGTCTTTCTCTTGTTTAGCACCTGAACCTCTCACATGGGAGTGAGGGAAGATGGAGGCAAGGCACCAGTTTTGTCTGTGCAGAGCCCTAGTCACTCCTGAGCTGGGTAAGGGGAGGTTTTATCCCTCACTGTTTTACTGGAAGCCTGGGCACTGCGAGGAGGACTCAGGTCTCAGCTGGTGGCCAGGTAGTATCTGGACCCCAACACTCAAATACCCTCCAGTAAGGGTCCCCTGAGGCTGAGCCCAGGCATGACACTGCACAGAGCTGGGCCACAGGGCACCCACTCCAGCCCCACACACTCCGACAGCTGGAGCCACCCACAGACCCACCTGAGCCAGGCTGTGGCCATCATGCTGCTCTGCTCACAGCTCCCACGTTTTTCAGCCTAGAGATGAAAACCCAAGAGGTGCAAATTGCAGTGTCGATGCGACCACCAGAGCCTGAAGACCCTGCTCTGATTTACAGCATTTTGCACTCAAAGATGAAAAGTATTTGGGCTTCTCTCTGGGGCCTCATCTGTCCTTGGCGGATGCTGAGTTTGTAGCCCACATGGAGGCCAGCAGTGCTGAAGCTGCTGCTCTCCCACGCTCCACAACAGCTGGGAGCAGGGCTGGGGCTTGCTCTGAAGTCTCAGGACAAGGGACACCAAAAGCTTCTCCACAAGCTTAAGGTATTATTGGAGGTCACTAAGCTACTGCTTCCCGCCTGTCCCCAGAGCCTCGGGAAGATCTGTTGCTGCAGCAACTGCTGCAGCTGGGTAGGTGATAGCGTATAAGTCGCACAGGGTGAGGCATGCGAGGGGTTCAAAACCTAAAGCCAGATTGCAATTTCTTTGCATTTTCTTTGCATTTTCCACGCAGTCACATGAAGATACGAGGGACCTCTGTGTGAACTGAAGCGCAACAAGGGGCTGAGGCGTAGAACAGTGGGCACAAACACAGCACGAGTTCTGTAGCCAGTCCCACAGATTCACCTTCCCCTGCTCTCCATCTGCATCTGTGCAAACAGGATGAGCGGGAAAAGAAACATCGACTCACAGAATTGTTTGGGTTGGAAGGAATCTTAAAGATCATCCAGTTCCAACCCCTCTGCCCTGAGCAGGGATAAAAAATGGTAAATAATAAAGGGAAAACAAAGCGTTGGAAAGCAGGACCCGGGCACAATACCGCAGTTATGAGAAAAGAGAAAAACACCCCAAAAAAGTGGATTTCTTGGCTCCCGCCGAACCTCCCGCAGCCCATCCTGGCTGCCCCCGCCGGGCCCCGCTCCCGGGAAGAGCGCTGCGCCCCGCCCCAGACCCGGACCCGCCCCCGGGCACCGCCCGCAGGAGCCAGCGGGGCCGCCGGCATAGGAGCCCCGCACCCTGCTTATCAGGTACGGCCGCGCGAGTGGAGGGGACGGCCCGGGCGGGGGAGCCGAGGGTACCTCCCCTCCCCGCGCTCCTAGGGAGCTCCGAGGGTGCTCCGTGGGTGTGGGGGTGCTGCAGTGGGTGCTCGGAAGTGCTTTGGAAGTGCTGGGGAGCGCTCCGGGGTGCGCTGGGGGGGTGGTCTGCGGGTGCCTCCAAGGGTGCTGTGCAGGGTGTGCGAGGGATAACTGGGAAAAGTATGGGACACCATGCTCTGAAAGTGCTCAAGGGATGCTCCGGAGTGCTCCAGGAATTCTCCGGGGGTACCTGGGACCCAACCGACGGGTGCTCCGGGTGCTCCGGGTGCCCGGCCTCTAGAGCGCTGCCCGAGGGCAGCAGCAGCCCCGACTCCCCGGGACCGGAGCTCTCCCAGCGCGCCCCTGGGTGCGGGGCAGGGGCACAGAGCGCGGGGCAGCGGGGACAGGGCAGGCGTGCTTCGAGCCTTGGTGGGACCCCCGGTGTCACCGTGTGAGGGCTGGGAAGGGCCCCCAGCCCCGGGCAGTGCGGCGGAAGTCACCAGGATCTCAGCGCTGCCAGAGCTGCGTTCAGCCTCAAAGCCGAACGTTAGTACCCTCCCCAGCCCTGAAGATGTGGTTCAAACAAGCCGACTGCCTCCAACTTCTCCCCGTTTCCTTGCTGGCTTTCCAGCCATCCGGATACAGAAACTCTTTGCGCCGTAACTACTTTCTGTCTCTAGAGATGTTCTTGCTCCGGTTCTCTTGAGTCGCATGTCCCATCGGGCTTGGGCGCAGCTCGGGGCGAGGCTGTGCTCCGGGTTTCTGCGTGCTTGTGGGGCCGAGAGAGGGGCCACTCCAGCAATGTGTTTGGCAGCATCGCCTTTCCTCAGCTGCAGCTGCTGCTAGGGTATTTCTGAGCAGCCCAACTCTGCTGGGACCAGGCGTGTCCTGGGCATGCAGTTTCATCAGCTCCCGGTGTCCGGCTTATGATTTCTCACGGGCCTAAGGCAAAGGCACGGCTGGGCTCTGACTCTGCTCTGGGAGAAAGCAGAGTGGGTGTGAGAAGGGAGCTGCTGCTACCAGGATACACCTTTGCCTGAGACCTGTGTGGAAGAGGCTGGATAGTGCTTGAGAAGATCAGTGATGGCAGAAAGTGGGTTAAATAATCATAGACTCATAGAATGGATTGGGTTGCAAGGAACCTTGAAGATCACCCAGTTCCAGCCCCCCTACCATGGGCAGAGACACCTCCCACCAGACTAGACCCGGCTGCTCAAAGGCCCATCCAGCCTGGCCTTGAATACTTCCAGGGAGAGGGCATCCACAACTTCCCTGGGCAATCTGTGCCAGTGTCTCCCCACCCTTATCGTGAAGAATTTCTTCCTAATGTCTAAAGTAAATCTTCCCTCTTCCAGTTTAAAGCCATTCCCCCTCATCCTGTCGCTACTTGCCCTTTTAAAAAAGTCCCTCCCCAGCTTTCCTGTAGCCCCTTTCAGGCACTGGGAGGCTGCTATGAGGTCTCCCTGGAGCCTTCTCTTCTCCAGGCTGAACAGCCCCAACTCTCTCAGCCTGTCCTCATAGCAGAGGTACAAGTCCAAGTAAGATCAGGACCAAGGCAGTTGTGGTCTGAATGCTCAGGGAATGATGTTCACCATCCAGAGATGGAAGCAGGACTGCACTGTACAGTATTATCTCATTTTCCTCACAGCTGTGGGGTGCGACATCACTGAGAAAGGTTTCCTTTGTCCAGAGGGTAAACCAAATATTAAATATTTTAACTGTGTGGCCGAAATGAAGGCAGTGAGCACCCAAAAACATTGCATGTGCAATGCATGCACTCTGCAATTTATAGGACAGAGAGTAGGGTAAAAAGTAATCATTGTTTGTCTTCGTAGCTGTTTTGCAGTCTTGCCGGTGTTTTGTGTTTGATTTGGAGTGAACTTAATGGGAAAAGATGATCTCTTAAATGATTCCTGAAATAGTAAATCAGAGGAGGGAGCCTATAAACTCGGGTTTATGATTGGTTATTTGTTGCTTTGACTATAATATTTGAAAAATAAATATATGTGCTGAAATGACAGCCAGCCTGATGACCAGTGACCTGGCCAGGGAATCTCTGGTTGAGGAGGGATCAGTTAGGGGACTTGGTAAAATAATCCTGCAGCTGGAAGATGAGATGAGGGAGAGCCTTTTGCTGCTGTGGGTACAGCTGGTGCGGTCTTCTGATGCAGTTTCCAAACCACCTGTCAACAGGAAAACCTGGGCTGTGTTTGGCTCCTTTCTGGAAAGCCTGGTTCGGGAGGAGGTTTTGTCTCCCAGATGCAGAAATCATTCCCCTTGTGCAGTGCTGGGGCTGTGCTGTTCTTGCAGGAGGCATCCAATTTGGTGTCGTCACAAAGTCTCCCCTTGTTCTCAGCTACCTGAAATATCTCCCCATTGTATTTATTTGCTGCCAAACAGGAGTGCGACGTTGCTTCCCATGTCAAACAACCTTTGCGTCCCTTGGCGTGGGCATGTTTCTGGAGGGAGAGGTTTGGTCTCAAAACATACTTAGTATCAGGAGCAGTTCTGAAATTCTGTGAGGTAACAGTGTTAGAGGAATACAAGTTCCTTCACAAGCTCATTGCCAATTTGGGTCCCTCCCCCGGCGGTTTTACAGCAGCCAAATATCCTGAAAGTCACATTTTTATCACTGAGTGTTACACATCAAATCTTGGGTCTTTTCAAGGAGACTTTGGGAGTAGCACTGGGATGAGTGTGGCCCCACTTGTTAGAGAAAAAAGTAAATACAGTAAGTTATAGTTTTTTCCATTTAATGCCTCATATGAAGGAGTTATGGGACTCTGCCCTGCAGGTTTTGGTCAATAAAGCGCCGACCCCAGCTCAGGGGCGTGAAGGAGCCCATGGCTCAGGGCAGAAATCCCTGACCATACACATCTGCACACTGCCAGCACTAGGGGAGAGCAGTGGGAAGGAACCAATTGCATAGAGCTCCTTCTTCAGCCGTATTTATTTTAGACCTCAGAGGAATTCATGTTTCCGGTGCTGGGCCTCGGGAAGCCTTGAGTTCTGCACATCCCATGTTTAAACAGCACATGAAAAAGCAGTTATTGTCATTAGCATGATAGTATACTGCCAAAGTGGACAATTCAGTGCAGTGAGAAATGTGAAATATGGTGAAAAACCCACCCGCATGCGGTGGCACCCATCTTCCAAATGTGATTGATTATCTACGAGTCATCATTGCAGCCAGTTCCTCTGTCTGTCTGGGAAGAATGTGAGACTCAGCACAAGCAAGAAAAGCAAAAACACACCAGCAATATGCAGCCTGAGCTTTGGCAAAAAAATGGAGGAAAGCCCCCATGTCCTAAACCCTCCCCATAAATCAAGTCTGAAGGTAGGAAATGCAGCTGCTGGCTGCAGCACCATCAGCATCTGTGTGGAAATCACTGGCAGAGGAGGAGGGGTGCATGTCCATCCCTTCTGTGGTCCTGGTCAATGTGGAGAGTGATTTAAGGTGGCCTTAAAAATAAATATTCCTGTTTGAAGAGGTTTTTAAATCCATCATGAGTGTGATCAATTCGAGTCTTGTTGGCTTAGACCAGAAATCGATATAAAATGTCCCTGTGTCTCCATGGGGTACAGCAGTGGTGGCCCAGGGGAGGAGGAGAGAAACAGGCATGCAGGGAATAGGCATTTCCTAAGAACACCTGAAAGTCCCACTTCAGTGGGAGAGGGCCAGTGTTGATGATGGGACCTTTACTGGGGCAAGACAGGACAGACACAGGATTGCCAGTTGGTTTTCACAACCACAGATGCACTTTCTGGAGATTTCTCAGGCTGGTGGGTTTTGGAAGCCCTGTTTGTGTGTCAGGGTGAGTGTCTTCAGTTCCACAAACTCTGGTGTTTCATCTCTCGGTAAGCGCCAAGGGAACAGGACACAGCACAACACCCTTTCTTCCCTGCACTGACCCATCCTTCTCATGTCTCAGCAAACAGCCGAGCAAAAGCAAGGTAGAAGAGCTTTTCCCAGCAAGCAGGAGAACCTTGGTTTTATGGTTACGCTCCACATCCGGCTTACAAAAATACACCCAAAGAATCCTGGTTTTTCTTAGGAAATGGAGGCATTTCCAGATCAGTTTGGGCCAAAGCTCAGGCTCTAGGTGGGATGAGCACAGGACCCCCAAGGATGCACCTTGGTCAAGTCAAGGACAACATCATTATCATGAAGTTGCTACTAGCTTCTTTGACCATATGGAAGTTATTTAGTATCTTGGCAGCGAAGCTTGACGTGCCCCAAGGTCAAGGAGATGGAAAACATCAGCTTGGAAGAGACCAGAAGCCAAGGGAGAGTTTCACTGGTTTCCCCTTGTCCCTAAACTTGTGGGATTGAGGCAAAATTCTAAACATTAGAAATGAGGCACTTCAGATTTTTGTCTGCCTTCTGACTGAGGAGCACTTTTGATTCATGGTGGGTTCTGTAGTCTTCTGGCTCTGGGAAGGGAGACTTTAGGGAAAATGCCACAGTTCTCAAGGCACAGGATAAAATCATGACAATCAACCAAAGCCTTTTTAAGACTGTGGCTGGAATGAGCTGAAGGTCAGTTGGAAAAGAGGTTATCACAGGAGAGGATGAATATGATCATTTGTCCTTCCCAATGAGCCATAAAAGAGGATGAGAGTTTGGATATCTGATACCTCCAGGTCTCGTCCTGACCTGGCTCTAATGGAAATGTTGGCAGGAAGCTCACAACTTTTATTAAACAGCAATAAGCAGCTTTAATAAAATCAGAATCCACACAACTTTGTTACTGCCATTTGAAAAGATGCCTGAAATGACTGTTTAAGTACCGCCAGACGCTGAGGGTTGCACACTTATGCTTGACAGCGCTCATCTTCTTTATTAAGTGGTGCTGGGTTAATTACTCAGATTTCTTGCTATCCTGCCACTCTCGCAAATACCAGTGAGGCTCCACATGCCTCCAGGATGTTTTTCATGCAAGCAGCCCCCATTTTCATCTCCCTCTGCCACTTTGTGTAAATAATATTGCAGAAAGGATGATGGCTTGTGGAGGGCTGAGCACAGCAATGGGAGGTCAGTCTGAAGCTCTCCATCAGGGCAACCACAAACTGACGGGTTGCAAAGGGAGCTCATCCTTCTCGTGTACACACAAATTGCTTCCAGATCCCAGCTCTTCTATTGAGAAGTTCTGGGCAGGCAGCAGCCGTAGGAGCTTCAGCCTGGAGTGTGATAAAATGCTGGGGCCAGTGCTGTAGGTCACTCACCACTGTAAGCCGTGTGCTTATATCCACTGGCCCTGGGATGGAGGGTGAATTTTAAGCAGACATAAGGACTATGTGATGTTTCGCTTTCAAAGTGGTTTAAAGATTTATGTTCCTTTTCTACCTGTATGATGACTGGTTTTGCATCCCTGAATCTGTTCCTGCTCTACTTTGGCATGTGCAGTTGAGTAACACCAGTGGAGAGGGAAGCCTGCCCAGTAAGCGCAGCACTGAGTCATGCACAGATGCAGGGTGCACACTGGACTGGGACAAATCCAGCTTGCCAGCTCACCTTTCTGGATGCTCATGGGTTTATAACAGCAGGCTTCCTAGGGCTCAGGCATCATTTCGTCTCCCCACTTTAATTTTGGGTCTGCTCAACCTCTTCTGGACCTGTCTTCTGGACCCTGACAGGCAACCTTGTGTGTGCCTACACCCACTCCGGTCTGAGCTGCCATTTCCAAGGGATGCTGTGGGGTGCAGAGCTGATGCTGAATGCACTCAGGAAGGCGGTTATGGGCTCCCAGGGTGAAGATCTCTTACAGTGGAAACTCTGTTTTCTTTCACTTTGGAAAACCTAGTGACAACTTCTTGCAACACAAGCCAAGACTTTAAACTGCTTTTTATTTATTTATTTATTTGATCCCACAGAGTTTTCAAACTTCTTTTTTCCTCCTGGAAGGAAACTTCTTCCCATGCCTGTGCCAGCCGGCAACTGATCACAGCCCACCGCCACACAAAGGAGATCCCACCCGTGTGGATGTCTCCAGCAGACTAGAAATGGGTTATTTTTCTTCCTTTGCAATGAAAACAGAACTGAAAAATCTGTGCAACAAATATTCCCCAGGAGGCTATATTTATTCCTGCTATGTCCATTTGCAATAATAGCTCAGCTAGTTGTTGTGCAATCGAGCAGACCGCCTGAATGGAGCAGGTTTGGGTGTAACCCTTTGGGTACCAAGGGTGAGCTCCATCTGTGGTTCTCTGTGTGGGTCTGTGTGCTAGAAGGGAGCAGGGTGTGGTGGGTGAACCCTAAACCTGCCCTCCTGCTGCCTTTCTGCTTGGAGAGAGGAAGGAAGGGAGTCGCTTTGTCTGTTGGCTCTGTGAGCATCTCAGAGGGCTTGAGCAGGGACCGACGGCATGGTTTTTAAGCTGTCTGTTTCGTATCATCCATGGGAGCAGCTTGTAAAGCAAAATCCTCCCCAACAGCTGTAGTGCGTAACATAGAACAGCAGCAATTTCAGGCCATGACCTCCGTCTTCATGCTTACAGTATGGTGTCGAGCCATGCCCAGGTGAAACCCTTCCCTATTTCCTACCCTGAGCTGTCCCTGTTGGGTGAAGCTATCAGAAACCAGCCTAACTCCATCAAGCACCAACCCATAATTATTAATTTGCATGTTTAGACTCCATCCATTCATAATTCCTGATTAAAAGCTTATTTAGGGGGACACAGACTTGAAGACTTTCTTCAGGCCCGTGGGGATTACGTCTGGGAAAAGCTGTAGGTTTTATGAGTGTAATTGCAGTGAGGAAATGCTCCAAATAAAAGCTTCCTGCTAGGTCTTTCCAATGGGAAAACAAAACAGATCTTTTAGTCTCACTTTAAAATTTGTGCCATATAAAAATATGTATATTTTTCTGTTGTGCCACTTTGTCTAGAGAAAATGAGCAACAGAATATACTTGGGAAAGATGCACAAGCTTAATTAAACCAGAGGAATTTGACAGAAAATAAACCAATGTGTTCTTGAGTTCGTTTTGAACCCCGAGCACAGTAATTGCCTGTGAAATCAGAACGCTGTCAACGTGGAGTCACGACCCAGTGTGGTATGGGATGTTGGAGCAGTGTGGGAAAGACAGCATTTAATGGGAAAGAAGGCATTTAACCACTGCTTAAATAGGGGGTTATTTGTCATTCCTCGGGTAAGAAGTTAACCCATCCGTGCCTTGGGTAGCACTGGCAAGGACAAACTGCTGCTGTTTCTCTACATGTCCAAGCTGTTTTGTTTCCTGAAAAGGCAGAACTTTACTACTTTTCTTCAAACTTTAGTCAGTTAAAGTTACATGTAGTATTGCACGAGCTCAGTGAGCCTGCAGGAGTGCCAGCAGCCACGTTCTGCAGACAGAGCGACAAAATGTGGTTTTCCCTGCTAGCATGAGCATTTTAGTTGTGCTGCTCGTTAAGCAATGGGAAAGGTGCTGGTGCCGCACCATCATGTGAGTCCCTGGCAAAAGCCCCTGGGTGCCCATGGGTCCCTGTGGGATGCTTCTGCTTTTCAGGATTTTTCTTCCTCAGTCCTGGAAGAGGTTCACAGCCTGTTTGTGGGGTTGCGAAGAGCCAGGCAGAGATAAACCCGTCTCCCTTTGGAAGCGTGAAGTTGTTGCAAGTTCAGTGCAGGGGCTGAGGGTTTTTCCCCTGTTGCCAGTCTGGGGTGCAGCAATGCAGGATGCCTGGCAGGAACACAAGCACAAGGTCTTGCCATGGGCACTGTCCCACTACCAAGCCGCATGTCACAAATAACCTGCCCAAAAATCACACCGTGGCTGCTCTGCAAGCTGCCACCTGCCTCGCCTGCCTTCAATTTGAAGTTTGCCTTAATAACCCCGCTGCAAAAGCCTGGAGCGTTTTATTTGCAGGGTCTCACTGGCATCCACAGGAACCCAAGGGCGACCTGTCCCTCCTCGCAGTGGCTGGTGCATGGCACTGAGGGTCAGACGTCCCCCGCCTGTGCTGTGGTTACGCACAGCTGCATTCCTGCCATCATCCCATCCTGTTCAGCATCCTCTGGGGACAGCGGATGGATGGACGTGACGTGAGGGGCCGGAGCTATGGGGAGAAGGGTAAAGGGCTGAGGGGCTGTTTATGCTCCCTGCGTGGGAATGGAGCTTTGACAGGATTAATTATGGACATTCAGACCTTCAGCGGCTTCTACTAAAGATGCTGCCTTTTAATCACAGCAGCTGCTTGCGTTTCCTTGGGAGAGGTGCTCAGCAGAATAACTAATGCGTTCAGCCTGGGAGGTGCAGCATGCGGAGAGCAGGCTCCAGCTGCAGCCTGCAGCATCAGGTATAACAGAACCGTATTGTTAATAATTGACTACTGTCTTTTAAATAATCTTTCCTGATAAGACAGGCATCCCAGTGCCAGCCCAAGCAGGGCTTCGCATTTTGTGTTTTGTGGAAAAGTTATCTATGCGATGGAAAGTAACTCATTTTATACAGCAGGCTTCACCTGTCCTCAGAAAGGTCGTATAAGACCGATGGGCTGCTTTATTAGAAAATTAACCCCTCTTTTGTGCTTCTTGTTTTAAACTTGTATTTGTTTTCTGAGCAAGGTCACTGCTCAGCTGACCAACTTTTTAACAACTGGAAAATGCACATTTGCTGCTCCGAAGCCTTCGTTGCCAGCTTTCAGCATGGGAAAAGATGCCTCAGAGGGAGGCAAGCTCTTCTTCTCCCTGGTGGGTTTGTAGGTAGGAGCATGAGAAGGTAACATGACAAGATGCTTTTGTAATGGTAGTTTTTCCTTTCACCATGAGGTGCTAAAGCCATTGCTGCAGTGCAGGAGAACATGACAGGCAGAGCTGAAAAAAGTGTTGTATTATAGCTGATGAGACTGTGCTAACACGGGGCTCAGCAGGGATGAATTATCTTCTTATTTATAGGAACAGGGTTAAATGTTTCCAATTTAAAATTACTAGCAAGATGTTCTCAGGGAATGAAATTCGTATATAATTGTCTTTGTTGTTCAGTTAATTTGTACTTTAAATCTTCTGGGGTGTAATGCTGCTCTCCTTTCAGCTGGCTAGGGGGGATGGGGGAGCAGGCGGGGGCTTGCATTGCCTGGCAAGTGGGGCACAGTAAAAAGGAGGTTAAAAGTGACTGTAAAGAGGCAGTGTTTGAGACAGGGCTATGTAAAAAGACAGTACGTTGTCCCTACGCTGCCCAGGAGAATAAAACAACTTCATTCTCTGTTGTTGCTTTCTCATATAGTTACCTTCTTGATTTCGATTTCTGTATATATTTATTCATGCCTTGAGAAAAGCAATGCCATTTCATTCACGGTGAAAATCAGGAATGCTCTGCACGTGGCTGTGTCACCTGCCTGGACCGGAAAATAAATATTCTTCCATTTTATGCAATTGGCTAAGATCTCAACAAATACAAAACCTGACAGACAGTCAGCATGACAGGTATTAGCAGGATGGAGACCCACCTGAAAACACTGCCCTGAACTGAACTGTGGGCTGGACCCTGAGCATATGGGTGCGCTTCTTCCACTATATTACTTCATTTTTTAATTACATTTTTATTAGGGACAGGTATCAGAGAGCAGCTGTGGGGTCCAAGGAGCTGTGACTTTGGCTCAAAGCCATCCACCCCACACCTGAGCTGCCCTGAGGGGGACAAGAGAATATCAGCAACCTTGTAGGGTACATTCAACGTCCTTTTAGGAGGCGATTTTGAAGTAGATTGTTCAAAAGAGAAAAGTCATAGTATCAGTTTGGACTGCAGAGTTGGGACCCAGTAGGCTTATAAATAGATCAATTAGATGTAATTATCTAGATATTAAAAAGCATCCTATTCACTGGCTTCTCCCCACCCCTCTAAATAAATGACTAGAAGAGTGAAGTGTTGCTGGGATCCATAAGTGCTCTGTAATTGACTGTAGTCAGAAAAAAAATACAAATTGAGAAGGGTGTTAGCGTTCATTTTGGCACATGCAGTTTATTGGCAGGAGGAGACAGAAGAAGAGCTCTTTATAGAAGTACAGTTAATTGGAGATCATGTCAGGAGACTGCTGGTCAAGGTGTTTCCGAAGCTCACATGGCGTTGGTTGGGCATCAGCTTTGTGATCTGGCCACACAAGCATTGAGGAGGTGCCAAACCTGGAAGTGTGTTTGAGAGTTTTGGTGTTCTCCTTGGGTTCAGACTCTCTAAAGTTTCCATGAGAGTTATAAATTGACAATAAACTCATCTATATGAATGACAGAACTAATTGTTCCTTTAAAAGATCTTGATCTTTCAAAGTATCCATCCTACAACAACAATACAGAAGGATTTGTCTTCATTTTCCCTCTGGTCTTTGTTATAGTTAAACCACGTTATATCAGTGCTTCTAGAAGAGAATAACAGCAGCACTGCTATACTCTCTGGATCCTTATCTGTACTGCATATCCAGTTATCTTGTCATTGCCACAAAAAGAAGGATGAGTTTCACAATGCAAAAATAATTACACGAGAAAAAGAGAATTTAGAAGCGGCAGAGTTAAGAAGACCAACAAGACAAAGCTGCTTCTGAGACAGTGAAAGAACCAGAGGTCTCAAGAGGTGGTTCTGCAGGTAGATACTCCAGAAGAGAAAATAGGAAGGTGAACAAGACGGGTGCTGGATAAGCACGGTGCTAGGTGAAGTGAGGGGTAAAGTTAGCTGGAGCCCGTTCATAGGGTGCTCTGGAAGCATGGTGAAGTTCTGAAGCCCTCACTTAGGCAAAATACTATAAGCAGAAAATGAATTCAGACTCTGGACGGTTTGATCAATGAGATGAATGTGAGCTGGATTCTGGAGTAAGTAGTGCTGGCAATGTCCTCAGTTGCCTGGAGCTGGCTCAGTGCAGGCTTTGTGCCGCTTGGTCTTACCCCTGAAAGTCTTGCAGGTCTCTGCACAGAAGAAGCAGGGATGGACTTCCAAGCTGTTATGGGACCATCTCTAGCCAGGAACCAAATTAGATACTTGAAGGAAAACCCTAAACAGGCAACTTGCCTTCCAAGAAACCTCCACATTTTCCCTGTAGCAGGAATTAAAAGACAGACCTTCTCACTCTGAGCAATGTTGCCCTTCTTGTGCAAGTCAGGAAGCCTTCTACAGAGATTTCCAGCTGCTTCAACCTCCTTCACCCTTGCCTGCCTCCTACCTGTGTCTTTCTCAAGGGCATCGAGGAGAGAAACTTCACCCAGGACTTTTCTTGGTTGTTCCCAACCTTAATCTCCTCTCACTCTTCAAGGGGGTCTCGTCCATGTCAGGGTGATAGGAAAAAGCTGGAAAGCAATTCAGACTGGGTTGGATGTGAATTCCATAATGTAGGCTGTGGTAGATCTCTACCTGAAGATCTTCCCTAATAAGAAAGCAATTTGTTTGTGTTTTAGTACAGTTTGGTGAAGGTTCTTTAGAGTATGGATGTGCTTTGAAATAATGGGTTTTGATTGCATAGGATTTAACATAAATCTTGACTCTGGTTAGTATACGTTAAAAAAGAAGATGACAAACGAGTCATTTTTGTGTATAGTTTATATCCCTTGCTGTTTTCAGAGATGTTGTATTACGTTGGATATATCCAGCTTAAGGGTGTCAAGGATGAGTCCCTGTGCCATCTATCTCAAGCCCAGCAGAAATTATCCCAAACGTCTCTCCTTTCTCTTTTGCAGTCAAAGCCATCTGTAATGCAGGGGATGTTTTATAAGAACCAGCTACCTGGATGTCTCTCTATGAAGCATGAGTTGTTGCCACTGGCAAAGGAGCTATTGATTTAAGCAGCTTGAAAGTGCTTAGCAGACACAGTCAGGCTGCAGAATATGAGAAATAATAGGGGGGTGACCTGTGAAGAAGTGTAAGGCTTTAAGCAGAGATGAAGTTCATGTGATTGAGCCTTTTGTTAAATTAAAATTATCTGTTTCTTTTTTTCAAGGGTGAAGCAACTCATCTGCCCTAGTTTGTCAGAGGATGCTTAACTGACAGACCAATTAGACCACACCATGGAGAAGACAGATGGTATGGAGGCTATGGGATGGTTGTTTGCTCATTTGTTTTTGAAAAAAAAAAACAAACAACCGAACTCTGAAGTAATTTCCTTACCAGAAATACTGTAAATAACCTGTTTTCTATAGATATGCACTAGGGCAAGAAGATGCAAAATGTATTATGCAAAATGTTCATGTATTATGCAGACTTCCTAAACCACAGCAAAAACATGGTCACAACTCTCAGTTCAGCACATATAATATTTGTTCTCATGTCCTCTGTGGTGTATAGGCAGGACAGAGCTCCTCTACTCCCACTATCCGGGCTTTGTTCTTATGCCATATTACCCTGTGTGATGTTTTCCCTCTATCATTCCTCTGACTTTCATGTGCTGCTTCCCATCAGAAAGGCAGCTGCATCTCAGTGATGCTCTGTGACAAGTGGCACCGAAAGCCACGCCAAATTCTCCCAGTCCTCATTGCAGCTGCTGCACAGGGATGGAGATGGAGGGAGCAACCATGAAACCTGGTTTCTCCTAGTCAAGCTGCTCATCCTCATAAAGCATGGCTTGCTTGCTCAGCAGTGCAAAGCACCCCAAACCAATCTGATTTCAGGGACTTGCTGCATAAAGAAAAAATGAACAACGATGCAGGGGTTTAACTATTTGGATCCTCAAGGATGAAATTTGGGGGTTGTGAATTTTTGCAGGTTGGATCTGAATGTATTAAGTTGTATTAAACCAGGAACCTCAGAGCTGTGCCTGCGATAGCTGGGTGCACAAACACACTGGCACACGTTTTGGTGTGCTTTTTGTCAATTAAAAGCTCTGCTTGGTGCTGTGCAGCCAGTCACCTTGGGACCCACGTGTTTTGTATGGTTGTGGCTATGTAAAGCAACCCTGCCTGGCGCTGTCTGGGTCTGGCCTCTGCCCATTGCTGTATTCATCATTTTCAAGGAGTAATTTGTGACCTGGTGTTTGCAGATGAAACTATGCAATGATTTTCCTGCTTGATGTGCGTGGCATTACTTATGGCACTGAAAAGTTAAAACCAAACAAAAAAACCTTGAAAAATATAATTGTTGCAGATTGGTTCCATCTTTTGGTTTTGAGCTGGATTTATTGTACATTTTGCAGTATTTTGTACTTAGACAAGTAGCTCTGTCTGCAAAACCTGCTGTTTGTTTAATTGCCAATTAGAGCCATGATTTCAGCAAATTTTTGGCTTTCTCACTGCAACAATTACCTGATTCACCTCCAGAAAATCAGATTGGAACCTTGCACATGTTGCTGCATCTCTGTGCAGCTTCACCACGAGCTTCCATGGTGACAAACTGCAGTCCCCCCACCTGCCTGAAAATGAGATGAAAAAGCAGTAACATTTTTCCCCCACTCGAAATATATGTATTTTTTTTTGTTGTTGTTGTCTTCAAAATCAACCATCTGTTTTTCTTTGGGTTGTTTCAGCAAATGGCCAGCCACTCAAACCCAATGGGGAGAGGGATCAGCCCTGCAGCCTCCCCTACTCCCTGGAGACACCATATGGCTTTCACTTGGACTTGGACTTCTTGAAGTATGTGGATGACATTGAGAAAGGGAACACTATCAGAAGGGTTCACATCCACCGGAAAGCCAAGCAGCCGAAATTCAGCACTCTGCCTCGGAACTTCAGCCTGCCCGAGAATGGCTCCCGTGGGTGCACATCTGCTCCTAGCAAGAGCTGGACGGCGACTGGCTCCTTCTCCCAGCGAAAGGCATCCCTGGGGGCAGAGGAGAACCCCTGTCCCCTTCTGCCCAACGAGTTGACTCTTCTTGTGGCTGATGAGCCGAGTTACCGGAGAAAAGCCCTTTTGGCAGAGACATGGCGGCAGGCGGAGCTGGGATGGCAGGAGGGTGAGCTTTGGGGGCGGCCGCAGCTACTGCGAGCCTCCAGCATGCCTGGTGCTCTGCCACCCGGCCACACCCCACCGGGGGACGGGAGGGTGCCTTCATCCCTGCAGCCACCTTCCCAGCAGTACCATGACCAGAGGGGCTCTGAAAGCACATTTCGCACTGCACTGTGTTCACCCAGCTCCAATGGCATCGTGTTAAATCTCCCCCGGGAGAAGAGCTTGAAGCAAGATGTCTCCTTAGGGCAGAAGGAGCATCTGGGTGGAGGCAGCCCAGGGATGGTGCAGATGCAGCTCCCGTGGCAGAGCCAGCATCCCACAGCACCACACCTGCAGGTGGTGATGGAGAGCAGAGGCGAGGAAGGCGATGCGGCCAGTGCCACCTGTTGCTCTGCCTCAGCAGGGGGTGAACCAACCTCACAAGGTGCCCTCCAGCTCACAGAGGAGAACACAAACCCTCGGGAAGGAGAGTTAAGTGTAAGTGCAGTTGCTCCAAGTGTGCTGAGGAAAGCGGAGGAAGGGAGTGTCCAAGCTGGAGAGAACAAGAAGAACTGTGATCCTCAGCCTCGTGATGCTGGAGAGCCTGGCAAGGTTGCTGCACTGAAGCAGCAGATTGCTGCTCTGGAGGAGCAGCTGAGCAAGAAGAAAGAAGAGCTCGAACAGATCAGGGCAGTGTTGGATCAGCAGGATCATGAGATCAAGGAGAAGGAGAAAAGCATTAAGTTACTGGCCAGCTGCAAAGCTCAGCTGAAAGAGAAGCTGTGCTGGGAAGACACTAAAGAGGCCAAGCCACTGTCCAGGCAGAGCAATAGGGCTTTGCAGTACTATGATGCTGCAGTGAACACTGACCTCTCGCAGGTAACGGGGGCCAAGCAAGCTCATGATAAAGGCATCAACGTAAATATCCCAGTCTCCACCAAATCTATAGGATGCTGCGTCTGCAGAGCAGACAACATGAATGCACAGGTGATAGAGCTGGATGCTCAGAGAGATCAGGGCCTGGCAGACACTGGCACTGGTGTGAGTGGAGAAGAACCTGGATATTTTGGTGAAGCCGACATCAAGGCTGGCCTTCATGCACCATGCTGCACCCAGCTGAAGATTGATGAGCATCTCAGTGATGACAATCAAAATCACAGGAATAACTATGACACCCAGAATCTTGCTGCTTGCACGGTGACTGCAGAAAGCTGTCAAGGAACAAGAATTGTCTCAAATGCAGGAGAAAACAAGGCAGGCTTTGGTGAAGATAAACCTCAAGATAGGTTGGAAGAGGAAGGTCCCCCTGACCACGAGGATCTCCCTACTGTTGACCCCATCGGCCAATATGTAAAAAAAATCCAGGAGCTTTTGCAGGAACAGTGGCTGTGTTTGGAGCATGGCTACCCTGAGTTAGCAAGTGCTATTAAACAGCCAGCCTCCAAGCTCAGCTCCATTCAGAACCAATTAGTTAATTCCTTAAATTCACTGCTGTCTGCCTATTCTACACAAGGGCCTGTGGACAAGGAGAATTCAAACACACACTATCAACAGTTGGGTAAATAATATTGGCATAGGTTTCAATGTGTCCAGACCAACTCTCTTCTCTTTTATTTGAGTGTTAAGTAGGGATGATGTGATGATATAATTAGTATCAATCAGATCAGACATAGCCCCTCCTAAACATGTGGGAGAAAGGCAACTCTCTGCACATCATAAGCTATATGATCTTAAATAAAAAATTGCAAACTGAATTACATAGAAGGTGATAAAAATTGTGGCTGAGTTTTACACAGGATCAGCTTCCAAAAGTGGCTGTACTTGTGGCTATTCCATCAAATAACCATTTTTCTTAAATGGATTGGACATCTCAATTTGCAAGAATATGGGACTCATTCTCATCTGGGGTAAATCAGCATGGAGTTCACCAGAAGCAAAAACAGTTCAACTATGCAGCTAGGTTGTCCCCATCCACAGCCATCCATCTAAAATAATTTTAGCTTATATGAAGATGCGAATCCAAAACCAAAGGCTGCCTGTTCGCTCTTGAGGGGAGGGCTTGCAAATAGATAAGTGACCTATTACTTATAAGCAATATGTAGTGAAACTGTTCAAAGTGCCATGGAAAGACTCATCCATGTAGTATTATAGGTAATTTATATAGATTTCCAGTGCTTTAGTATTGGAAAAGGTAAGAAAGAAAACATTATTGCAAAAGAAAAACCTACTTGTATTCATGGGACACATATAATTCCCAGTCACTTCCTTTATATTCTGCATCACGTGGAGATGTTTGAGACCTGTATTTAAAGGTCACAGGGCAGATTCAGATTGTGGCCAAGTGCATCAGTAGTTTTACAAGACATAAAAAGCATCTAAGATGAAGTAAGATGTTTATGGTTAAGATTTGTAGTTTGTTGCTAGAGGTTGGGAATAATCATTGACAATTATGGCACATCTGCTCAATTAATCTATTATTTTGTATTTTGCTAGAAATCTCTCCAACCACAAGTCTTAAATCTATCATGAAAAAGAAAGGTCATGGCTTCCATGCAGGAGGCAATGGGACCAAAAAGAATCTTCAGTTTGTTGGGGTAAATGGTGGGTAAGCATCTGTCAGAAGCTAAAACTGCCTTTTAACATGTGAAGTCCTCTGTATTGCTGAAGTCGTCATTCTTTTTTTTCCCCTCTTTCCCCCTCCAAACCTCTTATTAAAAGGCCATTTGAAATGGAGCCTCTTTTCCTCCTTCTTTAAACCAGCACTGATAACCTGTAAGTAACCCTGTAGAAAAGATGGTGTTTTCAGAGCAGTGAGGGACACCTTGGGGACTGACACTCTCCGCACACCCATCTTTTGGGGCTTCATCCAAAACCCAGCTGGATCCGTGGGAAGATTCCCACTAACTTTGGTGGGTTTTGGAGGAGATCAGCATCGCCTGGGTGGGCACACTGCCACTAACTTGCCTCCGTGCTCCAGTGATGGCCAACAGAAGTTGGTTCAGGGACTGAGAAAAGCTTGTTTCAGTAAATAAGGAATCACCTTGGGGTGAAGGAGACACGTATTTTACATTGTCCTCCGACATCTAGTTCCCTGTATGTCCGATATCTGATGCTCTTTGGCCTTTGAGCTAACTACATAGAACAATGTGATGTAGATGCATCCCTAAGAGCGACACTGGCACATCTTCTACCAAGGAGCACATGTGCTGGCATGAGGAGGGCAGGACGCATTGCACTGCCCCTTCGCTGTGCAAGTTCAAGTGCTGGTTTCTGCTGACATACGCTTCTTTGACTTCCCGGCTTGCTGCTTCTACTGTTGGGTTCATCAGGTGCTACTCAATCGTGTTGTGTAGAGCTGCTTCTAACAATGGCTGCTGAAATGGGTACAACTTGTAGCAAGGAGAAGAATTTCAACTAGTTTGACAAAAGTTTTGGGACCCCTCAAAGTGAAATGTTCTGCCTCGTGGAAGATGTTATTAATACTTTTGGACAACCAGAAGAAAGGTGTCTTTAGTGGGGCTGCTTGAATGGTGAACTCAGGTCCATACTGGAGCTGCAAACACAGTTTTTGTCTAGCAGTCCTCAAGGTCACCAACATGCCACCTGTCCCACCTTGCCACAGGGTCCGTGTTTCTCACGGCTCTCCATCAGTGTGCCAGCAGCTCCCACCAGGGAGGCTACATGAGCCCTTGCCGGGATAGGCTGGGGCTTGTGCGATGGACATCCCTCCAAACCAACTGAGTAGTCCCTGAAGTAACATTGCCTGCTGCTAATTAACTGCTTCTATCATGCTCCTGCTGGCTTAAGAAGTCAAAAAAGAAAGGACTAACCCTAAATTTTGCTGTAGCTCTAACCTTTTGTCTTGCATGTCACTCTGGGCTTCATCCAAGGCCTATTGGAGCCAGTGGGTGTCTTCAATGTGTCTTGGTCAGGCCCCGTGGTTGCAAATGGGGAAGGAACGAATAACATGTGGTGTCCTCAAATAGCTACGAAACAACTTCAAGCGAAGACACAAGTTGTGAAGACTGCCCATCAGATGGCGATGTGGAGAGTGAGGTGGAGAGAAGAGCCCATGATTTGGAAACCACACAGATGAAAACTGGCGGTGAAAGTGAGGGGACTTCGTTGGGGAACTCCTCACAGGAGAGATGTGAGGATGATGACCTGCAGGAGCCATTGGCAGAAGCAGTGCCTTGCACTCAGCAGAAGGCTGACAGGTAACCAGAAACCAGAGATCATGTTTTCCATCATGTTTCTGCAGGGACAGGACGTGCGGCACTGCGTTCAGTTACTCCTACAAGGCTGGGGTTGGTTCTTCATCTGCTGGGTGGAAAGGCAGCCACTGACCTCTGTAGCCATAGGAAAAGGCTTTAAAGAGCTAAATATTTTTTTAATTACTACAGAATCTAATGGGAATTGATTCAGGCCCTGCACTTGACTGTGGAAAAGGCAGAGGGAGTCATATTTGATTAGAATTAGCTCATTTCTCCCCTCTCAAGTAAAGTTCTTTGCAGCTTCAGTAATAAGATTCACACCCACTTTAACAGTTGAAGTTGACCATATAGATATAGGATTTTGGACTTAAACAGCTATTTAAGTGCCTAACTTTATACCTAAAAATCTGTGTCAAGTCAACGGGACAACTTGTGCCTATGAAGTTAAGCACTTGAATAAGTGTTGAATGTATTCTGACCTAAACTGCACGTCCTCCTTCCTGCTTCAATAACTCCTGCAAGTTCTGTTTCATAATGGATTTACAAATTGTTTTCCATTTAGATGCAAGCCGTCTGAAGATTTCCTTGCTGACTGCCAGCTACTCAGCAAGCACCTCTCAGAAATCAGGACCACAAGTGACAAGCATCTGGTACAGATAAGTTTCACTCCCATTTCAGATGCAGTTCTCTCATGCTGAATGGATAAGACTATCCTGATGTTGCCTTGCAAGCTGTGCCCTTACCATCCTGTGGACAGCTGTGTGAGGAGAGGGGGACGAGTTGACCTCTGAGTCAGTTTTAGAATAGCCATAAAGAAAGGAAAAGGGAAAAAATCCCCAGAAGATGGAGGCTTTCTCTGCTTACTCATTCAAGTTACCACAGGAAATTCTTTTCCCCCTTCAGTTATAGCAGTAATCCCAAAAACCACATGCTAAAAGCCAGCTGGGTGATGCCAGAGCACAGGACAAAGTGGCGCGGGACGAGGAGCTGGGGCAGCAGCTGGTTTGCAGAATGAGTGTCTCAGGAATAACAGTGAGGACTTGGTGTTTTCAGAGGCATGTCCTGAGTGCTGTCAGTCAGGAGTGGTTCCAGGTGTCGAGCTGCAAGTCTTCCAGCCCGGAGGTGGTCGCAGTGTATCTGAAGGCTCTGGGAATCATCCAGTCCCAGCTCCTGGAGATGGTGGTGAATCTGGCTGACAGGAATGGCAACACGGCTCTTCACTACAGCGTTTCTCACTCCAACTTTCAAATTGCAAAGCTCCTGCTAGACACAGGTAGGAACAGCCACACTGCTCAGCAATGGCTTTATTTGGGTATGGGTCCCATAGGGGATGACCATGGCCAGCAGAGCCAGGTAATGAGAATCCATCAGCAATTCCAGAAATGGTAAACAGTGAATAAGGTCCAGGGTCCTCCCAGGGAGTTCAGTTAGGAGCAAAAGGAGATGGGACAGAGGTGGGGCTGGGGACCAAATACAACCTATGCAAGGGAGCCACCCAGTAGAAAAATGTGAGGCCAAGATCAATTCAGGAGATAAATGTGGGGCCAAGGTCCAGCCAAGATACAAGCATGGGAGCAAGGTCCATCCAAGAGAAAAGTGTAAGGCCATGGTCTATCCAAAATACGAACATGGGGCCAAGGTGTACTCAGCAGACCTGGTTGGTCTAAAGACCAGCATCAGACCTCATAGCTTGACCTTGGTCCCATGGGTGTTGGCAGGGGTCCCAGCTGAGTCTCCTCAGGAATATTAAGGCTCATTAGTGCCCTGACACATCTTGAGTGCCTTGCAATCTGACTTTGGAGAGGGTTCAGCGTCTCTGTGACCAAGGGGTATCTCTCATGGCCCTGGTTCAGGTAGGATGGAATGGGTCCCCCATCTTCTTGTAGCAACAAAAGGTACATCATGGCTTGGAGGATCAGACCCCTGAGAATGTCACAAACCCCACAGTGCCGCAGAAAAACTCCATTTTAAACTATTGATCTTTCATCTCATGTTGCAAAGAAAGAAAAATCTCAGCTGAACTTATATGGGAAAAATGCACATGCACTCAGCAAGAATAAAGGCACTTTGCCCTTTTCTGATGGGCCAGACAATCTGTTAAATGTTAGGAAAATGGCAGATTATCATAAACATCTATAACCCGATTGTTGCCATAGACGGACAGGGAGTTACTGCCGTTTGTCCTCTCCTGCCACTGAGTGCCCGAGTCCCCAGGGCACAAGGCTGGACCTGAACCTCAGTCTGTCAGATGCAGCTTGTTCCTTGTGGTAGAGTTGCAAATAGGCTCTTTGAGGTAAAAAGTGAGTGAAGTGGGGCCAAGATGAGCCCGTTGCTCCTCTCCCACAGCTGCACAACTGGCATGTGCCTGAGGCATTAATTACCACCACCTGCCTTTTTTTTGGTTGTGGTCTTCAAAGGCAACTGAGTTGGCTTCGGCAGTTGTAATTAACCTTAGTAATGCGCAGCACCAAGGGCCCTTTAATGCTACGCTCACAAAACAGTAGGCATTTAACACAGATAAATCTCAATCCCATGTAATTACGGAAACTCCTGTTTCTGGGAATGTAAGACACCACAAATTTTATAACTCCCTCTTTGCTTCCCATTCCCTCGGGCCGATTCATTGCGGGGCTGATCCTTTCCCTGTCTGGTGCATTGCCCACCAGGCGTGTGCTGCTTGGACCTGCAGAACCGCGCTGGCTACACGGCGGTGATGCTCACCCCTCTGGCAACTGCCGAAACAGGTGAGGACATGGAGGTGGTGATGAAGCTGCTGAAGGAGGGAGATGTCAACCTTCGAGCTGCCCAGGTGGGTCCCCACAGTTCTACTGTTTGTTTGGAAGCCGAGCATGGCCCCACGTGGGATTGTGCCACGACCACAGGCAAAGGCATCTGCAAAGCGACTCCTGCTGAGGTTGTAGCCTTCTATTTATGACCATTGCTGTGGGATATCAGCTCAGGCTGTGGATAGGAAAAAGGGAATAAACTCCCTCAGCATCGTGTCCTTGCAGAGACCTTCTGTTGGGGATATAATTCAAATATCTTATACTGCATGTGCAGACTGAACAGTAGATATTGGATTGGAGTAGCTCTTTCCCAGAACTTACAAAAGCAACCTCAGATAAATTGCAGCATGGCCACCCACCAACTCTCTGTGAAGAGACGCGAGAGCTGGGTAAAGTGAAGGGACTAAAGGAAAGCTGAAAATTTTGCGGACAGTTTTTCTGAGCTAAATAATTAGAAGCAATACCAGGGAGGACTGGTGCAGGGTGGACCCTGGGACAGAAGATCCCCAGGTTTTCTGACAAGCAGTCATTCCATCAGTCACATATTTTGGTCTCAGAGATGGCAGTGCCCTCAACCAGCTCTTCTTCCAATTAGCTGTAGAAGTTAGTCTAGACCTAAGTTAAGGGGACCTGCCTTTGGGGACAGCTGGAAGCTGGGCAGTTTGGCCATGCTGCTGCAAGGACTCTCCACGTGCTTATGGTGCAAGTGAGCAGAAAATCGCTTGCAAAACCTGCTGAAGAGCCCCAGTCTTATTTAATGATAATATGCAGTAGTATGCAACAGTAATATGAATTATTATCGTACTGTGCAATAATAATATGCAATCTTATGGGATATAAGCAATAATAACATTCGTCATTGTTAATATATATATATAAAAGTCTGAATGAGCAGGACTGTAGGAGGTCAGTGGGTAAGGGGTATTCAGCCTTTCTTTATGTGGTTGCAGGGAGGCCAAACCGCTTTGATGCTGGGGGTCAGCCACGAGCGGGACGACATGGTGCGAGCCCTCCTCTCCTGCCAGGCTGATGTCAACCTGCAGGATGAGGAGGGGATGTCGGCCCTGATGTTGGCCTGCCAGCAGGGCAGCACTGACATAGTCAGGCTCCTCTTGGCCCAGCCCAGCTGCCAGATCGCACTGACAGACAAGGTGAGGCTCCGGCACCACACTCGGTCCCCTACACAAGCTCACATCAACCAGGCAGTGAAAGCCCATGTGAGGTCATGCTTTACAGACAGCAATCCCTGCATGTTGTTTTTTAAGTGTAAAAGTACAAATTTTGGTCCACTTTCTAATCAGGGTACCGCTTTTAGGAGAGTACCCCTGGTTTTGGTGCTTGCTGTGCAGCAGAGGAGGTGACTGTGGCAGCATCCCACATCCCAGCCATGTCCAGGCAAAAGAGCTCAACCTCATGTAAATGTAAACCTTAAAAAAAGATGAAATCCTGGACGTGTGGAATCAGCAGAGCTTTGGCTCCAAGACATTAACAGTAATTAACTCTTCCCTGAGAACAGCCACTTCTCCAGAGGGGTGCATGGGACAGGGCTGGGTTGGGAGTGGCACGCCTGGCCAGAGGAAAGCCCTGTGCAGGCTTGCAGTGACAGGCTGCATTTACAGTTATGCAATTATTTTCTAATTAAACTACAATTTTGTCTTAAGATGTGCAGGACAGCACTGGGACTAAGGGAAGGTTTGGTCAGATATATTTTGTGTGGTTTAGGTTAAACCCCAAAACACCATGGGGAGGTTTGCAGGGTGGCATCTCGTTTTAAATGAGGGATGAACTGCAGGGAAGGAGTATTGGAGGATAAGCAGCTGGATGTGAAGCAGCCTTGACCAACCACTCGCTGGGGAGTGGAGGAAAACTTGTGGCCAGCAGACATGTTGACGACAGCTTCACTTAGCAGTGGTGGGTGGCAGTTGGGGAAGCAGTGGTGGAAACAGTTGAGGCTGGAGCTGCGTGGGTTACGGGGTGGCCAGGGAGAGATGCAGGGGTTCAGGTGGTAAAGTCTTTGCCTCCTCTACCCTGCAGAGCGGTAACTCGGCCCTGTCGCTGGCCCAGCATGCTGCCTGTGGGGACATCGTAGCGCTCCTGCGAGCCCATGCTGAGCAAAGCTCATCTTTCTCTGCGTGACCAAGTGGGAGGAAGAAACAGGATGGGGAGCGAGAAGCAAACAACTTCTTGTAATGGCCCTGCTGTCTGCCTCAGCAGCCGGGGTCAATGTCGCAGGTTTCCGTACAAACAGGGGATGAACTCTGTCAGTTATCTGCATATGTTCCTTGTGTCTAATTCTCTTCATTAAGCCTTCTTACAGTCCCCTAATCTATGCACATTGCCACAAATGACTCCAGGCTCTCCTATGTGTTCCTCTGAGTGCGGATCTGACAGGTGAATGAATTAAATAGAGGAGAAAAGCACATTAGAAAAGCAATACTTAATCTTTTGTAACCTTAGATTATGGTTGTCCTTTTAATTGACTACTTAACTGTATCTCATTTAACTTGTAAGTTTGTGTCCTAATATTTATTATTAGCTCTCCTGTACGTAGCAGCAGGCAGTGTTTATTCAGTATATGTAACAACAAACACAAGCTGGATGGACTATGTAAAGTATAAAATCCTATTTATGTTTGCTTATGCGGGTCTGATGTAAGAATTAAAAACTAATGCTCTAGGAAAATATTTGAGTATACCAGACCCAACCACACAGACATTGTTTTGCCTCTATTTGGAATTACCATATGGCTTTGATTTTTTTCTGATTTAAGTTTGAGCTAACGGAGAAGCATAGCCCATTGACACACACCGTGCATCAGCACATGCGATGCTCAGGCACACTAGGGGGGATCAGGTTATCTTGAGCACAGGACAAGAACGTCATAACAGCTTCCCATCCCAGGATGCATTAATGTTGTCCATGAATTTTATGGAGCAACTTCGCTGACAGATTCCTTTTGGGCAAGCATCTGCTCTCTGCTTTCCCTTATGCTTAATGTTCAGATACCCAACTGCTCACACATAAAGCCATGCCATGATTTAGATACTTGCCCCCTCCACCCCACCACAGGATCAGTCCAACATCACCTCAAATCATACACAGGGCAGAGGGTTTTTTCCCTCAAATCCCTCTGCCACTGAGAGAGGGAGGGTGGGCTCAGGACATACTTTTCCAAACATCTTTATGCTGTCATTAAGTTGCTGCATACTGGGAAATGCCATTTCATGAGGCTGTGCTGAATTTCTGTAAGCTTTGGTGGACCTGGATGCCATCACCAGTTGTGCTGGTGCAGAGTACACCACTGTAAACTCAGATCTACTCGCTGTCACTAAAAGTAAATCTTCCGATTACTTTCCTTCTTTTGTTACCAACCAGAAGTTGATCCTGGACTACTTTCGTTGCTTGTAAGTCAATGCACATCATGGTGAAGTCTCTCTTGAGCTGTCTTTTCCCCTTCCCTTGTATTTGCAATATGCAGCAATACCGATACTGAGTCCCTGTCCTTACACCAGTAATGCAGGACTCAAAAATGCAGTTACCTCCTTTATGTATAAATAAACTCAAGTTAAACCTTTACCTACATTTGCTCCTGTGCCTGTCCCATTGCCGCGGAGCTCTCCTGGTGTGAGGCGGAAGGGATGCTCTGACAGACAGACCCCTAGAAGCAAAGGGATGGGGGAGGAAAGCCCTCAGCCTGTGGTGACTGCATATACATGCACATGTAATTTTTTGAGATGTTTCTTCAAATCGGTGACCCCTCCCAGGCCCCAGCTGACTGGGTGGGTTTTTTTGCAGGAATCACCCCGATTTGTGTTCCTGAGCGCTCAGAGCCAGCGTGAGCACCCGGTGCATCACTGCTAGGCCCCAGCTGCAAACACAAAGATACACAATACCATTTTGTTACTATTTTCACTGAGGTTTTTTTTTTTCCCCGACAGCTCTGGAGCCGTGCTTGTGGAGAGGAATTTCTCTCTGGTTTTCACTGCTGTTCTCAGAGTGAGATGAACTTTCTGGCTTCGACATAATAAACACAGGAGACTCGCTGCTAAGGATCAGGGTTGCTTTGGGAAGCGCCTGCCTCCTGCCTGCAGGATCCCTTGGGATATCGAGCTCACCATAGTGACATTGGGGACAGGGCACATTATTTTGGGGATGTGCTGCAGCTCTGCAGCAAGGAAGCATGGACTTTGGCTTCCTCCTGCCTCCCTCCACATCCCCCTTTCTCTTATGTTCCCATCCCTGCAGCCCAGCCTGGTTAACTACATCCCCAAACTGTTTATTTTCATTCCTTTGCCTCATATTTCTCTTCCCCTCAAACCATCTCCCCAGGGAGGAGCAGCTCCCACGAGGTGACCCCCTGGAGCAGCTCCTCTGCTTATGTGGATGGTTTGAGACTGCCCTCAGCATCTCCCTGTGTCCAACATTCCCCTATTGAAGTATTGGATTACCCAAAACTGATAGAAAGTAGTCTATGGGATCTCAGTGCCACAAAGAGCACAAGAGCCAGACTTAATTTATGTATTTCAATATCACGGTAGAGATCAAACTAAATATAGGCAAGTAAAAATACATCCACAGTGTGAATGCTGTACAATACAAATGGAGACAATTAAGTCCCAGCAAGGAAAGAAATGAAGCTAATGATCTTTATGGGTTCACCATGTAGGAGCTGAACAGCTATGAAGAATGACAAGAAACTCAGCTGAACATGATTTTTCCACTCTCCGTATGGCCATTTCTAGTGTAGCCCCTTCTTTTGCTGCAAGGAGAGGAGCAGGGACTCCAACAGTCTCAGCTGAAGCACCTCCATGGTCATAGAAACCCATGTAGCTCTGCTTAGCCCTCAGCATCCGTACTGGGACTGAAACAGGATGACCTCCAGCAATTCTCTGTTTTTCCCCTTTAATTTACTGACAATCTTCAGATAAAGCCCTCTGCCACCCAGATCCTATGCTCCAACCCCCTGTGAGCCCATCAGATGCCCCTGGGGATGCTGGGATTGCCTGAGTGCGATGCTGGATGCCAAGCACTTTGATGGCAGAACGGGAATGGTGGTGCCAAAGAGAAGATGGCAGAGGAACAACAGCCAGCTCCACCCAAGGTCCATCCTAGGGAGAAGAGGGACACTAGAAATACTCAAGGTCAGGTCGGAAGGGGTTCTCAGCAGCTTGATGACGTCCTTGTTCATTACATGGGGGCTGGACTATGTGAATCCCTTCCAACCCAAACCATTCTGTGCCCCATGCGTGGACACCTTAGGCTCTAGCTTCATGCCAAGCACTGGTTTTGAAGCCACCATACAACTGCATAGTGCGTGAACATGCAGGCACTGCACCAGGTCATGGACCCCGGGTGAGTGGAGCTGCCAGCCCACCTGGGGCTTTGCCTGTCCCCATGGGGCACTGCTTTGGCCCCAGCTGCGCCCCGGCTGACCTCACTGATGCTGGACCCAACCAGGGTCACGTAAGACCCTCTCACCCAGCCAGCCGCCTGCTGTGCGTTGTTTGGTGTCAGTACCCATGCCAGATACAACACACAAAAGAAACAGCCAGCGGCTTCCTCACTCCTTGCCAAAACCAGATGATCCTAAACTGTTCCACCGCCTGTGGGCTGCCAAGGCGTGGGAACGATGCCTCTCTGGGGGCCCCAGGGCGGGAAGGCAGTATTCAGAGCTTCTGGGGGGAACTCATGGAGCTGTGGCCATTTTCTGCTCCCTACCCCGGAGCAGGAGGGCCCCCATGGCCGCCCCCACACTATCTTGACATCAGCCGTAAGATATGTGAGGAATGAAAGTGCCCAGTCCGTGGTGAAATGTGCGGTCCCTGTGATCCGGCAGGCCTGGACAAAAGGCTGCCTTGTGCTCAATGTCTGCATTTGTGGGGCGCTAAAAACATCACGGAGCTCGTGCGAGGGGCAGTGGGCCTCCAGCTGGGAAAAGAAAGAGCAAAGTGGTCTCAATCCCTGCTGCAGGGATGCAGATGGTTTCTCAGCATCAGCTTGAGACCATATAAAGCAGAAAATAGAATGAAATAGTTGCAGTCATCTGCTAACACTGTGCAGGCTACTTTAAAAGTTGCAGTTAGTTTTTGTTAAAGGTTAACTCGTTTCTTGTGCTGTAAATATCATTTACCCTCAGCCCAGGGTCCATGGAAGGACCTTGCTCCCTCTGACAGGGCAGGAGTGTGGGTGGAAGCCCTGGATGCAATGCAGGCACAGGGAGAGGAGGACAAGAATTGTCCATTGGCCTCTGAATTGTGGATGTGGCCACATTCAAAGTGCAAGGAGAGCAGATCACCTTGAGCCTGATGTGCATAGAGAGCCCCACACAACTGGTAAACACGACCCTCCATGGTTAATTAAATTTGCGAGCCGTTCCCATGTGGCTTGGCTCAGCTCCTCAGACATCCTCAGACATCTGTGGGCAGCTCCCACCTGCTGCCTCCTGGTGTGGGGTGGGTGAGGACTGGGTGCTGAGATGAGCCTCTTGAGGCTTAATGCTGGGGGAGATGCAAACCTGGTGACCAACAGCTTTCTCAGGTCTGAGTGGAAGCATGAGGAACAAACCAATAAATTCTGCTTTCTTTTTCCTCCCTCAGTGTCACTCATGCAGATGGCATAGAAAAATCATCACCTCTTGATTTATCACCCAGAAACTGCCCCACCAGCACCTTGGATGGCATCAGCCCAGTGCCTATCAGCAAAATTTAATATTCTCAGAAGAGACAAATGCCTCTGCAGCAAAGGCAGGTTTATTTGCTCCCAGGTGGTGAGCTGCTGCAGGGGCAGCTTGTTGGGCACATAAACAGCATCTCTGCTTTTGGGTTGGTGGGACCGAGCTGCCCTGGCACCTTATCCAGTCCCCACGGCTTGGCATGGAGTGGCTGCTCAGCCACTCTTTCACCAGGGATAGAGGGCAGCTGTCACAGGGGCTGAGATTTCATCTCCTAGAAATCACTTGTCGTGATACCCAGGTGAGTCCTCCTTTTTGCTGCATGTAGCATGCACCTATTGGCAGGGCAAAAGGCCAGCTCAGAGCTTTGGGAGTTTGCATTTACCAGTCTGAGTTGACAGGATGGAGCATCCTTGCAGCATCCCTCGGGGCAGCTCCCCCCTACCCCAGCAGAGCCACCAGGCCTGGGCTGAAAGCAGCAGAACTGCAATATTTTGTCAATTGCTCCATCTAGTGCTATTTCAGCAGAAAAAGCCGTGGGAGTGCAATGCTTAGAGTCAGTGGAGCCACTGCAACAGCATTCCTGGCTGGTGTCTGCAGCTGTTTGGTGGGGATACACCAGGTCCCTGCCCTGGTCCAGAGCTGGTGCCATCAGCCGATGGCAGCCACTTGCAAGGGGCTTGGAAATGCGCTGCCTCCCACATGCCCTGCTAGGTGGGATGAAAAGAAGGGTAACAGAAGTACCAAGTGATTTCTTACAATTTGAAAGCGCCCCCAGTGAGTATTGTTTTCAAGGGCAGATATTGTTTATAGTCCCATTTTGAGAAAGGTGAGAAAAACACCATAAATGAAGCAAAGGCTCTTGGCCCTGGTCTGCAAGGTAAGAGTGGATTTCAAACCCCTGGCAAGGTGGGCTCCAGGTAACACACCACCGAGACCCAGGTGTGACCCAAAGACCAGGGACCACGAACGCCCAGCACGCGAGACCTGCAAGGGGAAAACCTGGCACGGGGGGAACTAACAATACATGGCCAGCAACAGCTCATGCTTCACCCTGCACAGAGTAACACCAACAGAGACAACAACCGTCCCCACTTCCTACCTTGCTTCCTGATTTAAAAAACACCAATATTTTAAAATGATGGCCTACATAGTAAAAAATTTGTTCAGTTTTATCTGCCTCCCACACAATGCAGCAAGTAACAGGGTTTTGTGAGCATCAGGAATTGTACACTGATTCCTGTTTCTCTGTCAGGAGCAGTAAAACACCCAACTAATGAACTGATTGTGTCTGATGGACACAATCCCACGAGAACTCCTCGACTAAAGCTGCTTTCCAGCGAGCAGCTGCAGACATCAGGACAGTACATCCTCAAGAAGAAGTCCTGCAGAGAAATCAGGGCAGGGACTGCTGGCAACACCAGCAAGTGTATCACAAGCAGCATTCCTCAGGGCCCGGTGTTGGGGCCAGTTCTTTATCAATGATCTGGATGAGAGGATTGAGTGCTCCCTCAGTAAGTTTGCAGATGACACCAGATTGGGTAGGAGTGTCAACCTGCTGGAGGGTAGGGAGGCTCTGCAGAGGGACCTGGACAGGCCAGAGCAATGGGCCAAGGCCAAATGCATGAGATTCAACAAGGCCAAGTGCCAAGTTCTGTACTTCGGTCACAAGGCAGCGTTACAGGCTTGGGGAACTGTGACTGGAGAGCAGCCTGATGGAAAAGGACCTCGGGGTGTTGGTTGACAGCCAACTGAACATGAGCCAGTGTACCCAAGTGGCCAAGAAGGCCACCAGCACCCTGAAATCTATCAAAAATAGCATGGCCAGCAGGAGTAGGGAAGTGATTGTGGCCCTGTACTCAGCACCGGTGAGGTTGGATGTTGAATACTGTGTTCTGTTTTGGGCCCTTCACTACAGGAAGGACATTGAGTTGCTGGAGCATTTTCAAAAGAGTGCAACGAAGCTGGTGAAGGGGCTGTAGAACAAATGTTATGAGGAATGGCTGAGTGAACTGGCATTTTTTAGCTTGGAGAAGAGGAGGCTGAGGGGAGACCTTACCACTCTCTACAACTACCTGAAATGAGATTGTAGTGAGGCAGGTGTTGGTCTCTTCTCCCAAGTAACAAGTGATAGGATGAGAGGAAATGGCCTCAAGTTGCACCAGTGAAGGTTTAGACTGAATATTAGGAAAAATTCTTTATCGAAAGAGAGGTGAAGCACCAGAACAGGCTGCCCAGGGAAGTGGTGGAGTCAGCATTCCTGGAGGTGTTCAAGAAATGTGTAGACAGGGCACTTCAGGACGTGGTTTAATGGGCACAGTAGTGTTGGGCTGATGGTTGGACCTGATGATCTTAGAGGTCTCTTCCAGCCTCAGTGATTCTATTAAGTGATTTTTGGTGTGACTATGCTGCAAAACACCATCCCCAGCACACAAATGGACTCTGTCTCATACAGTGAGCACTAATGAATGCATTCACCGAGCAGCATTGCTGCTGGGGGATACACGAGCCCTGCAAACCCTGCGGCAAGGCCATGCAAGGAGGCATCAGGCTCTTGTGCAGAGTTTAACCCCCACAAGCTGTGATGGGAGGACAAGGGGTACCACTGGGGCCCCGCTCAGCCCTGGGGCTCTGCACACAGCTTTCAGCAAGCACCTCAGGCTGTCAGTCCTGGCAGTTGTCTTGGCGGAGTGCACAGGTGTGGAGTTATGCTCTTGCCACCTCCTGTCCACACTGAAATTTTTGCCAAGTTTGCAATTTAGGAGCACCATCGCACACAAGCATCCAGAGTGTTCTTTTTCCTGGAGTGGGAACAAGTCTGTAAAACAGCCTGCGTGGCAGAGTGGAAAGGAGGGAAGGACAGCGTCTTGCTGTTTAGGGGAACTTACTTTCAGCGCCTTTCCTGCTGCACACAAATAAGACAGAACCTGCAGCAAAGCAGCTCCCAGAGTGCCAGGAAAAACCCATCTTCCACACTTACATTTACTTTCAACAGCTGCCCCATCACACCTGCACATTAAGGTGTTAAAGAGAGAAGAAAAAAAAAAAGCCAAGAAAGGTCTTTATGAGATAGAAGAGACTGCTCCCATTCAAAATGCAAGCAAGTAACATTACCAAAAAGTACATTTTCTTCAGGAAAAATGAGACCTTCAAGGACCATTGCTTTTTTTTGGTTTACCTCCTCCTTGGGGCAGCTTGCTGGCGACTTTTTAAGAGCGACTGCATCGAGTCATTTCTGGAGACAAAGTCTGTTTCCTAGGTCAAGATGGAAAGGAAAAGGTGAGCTCAGCAGGTTGGCATCCTGCCCAGGCCATCCTGACTGGGAAGCACAGCAGAAGAACCCTGTGTTAATGTGGTTTTAATTGGTACAGTTACTTAGATTAGGATGTGACCTTTAATTTTAACTGAGCAGTTACAGAGGCAAAGCATCTACAGCAGTGGCTGCGCGATCAGGAATAAAGAGGGTTTATGCTGCCCTTGTTTTTTTCCTTTTTGTGGAGAAATTGGGAATAAATTCTTGCTTTAACCCCATCAGACTTGCTAAAGCAGCAAAGACCTTGAAGCCCCTTGGACAAGGTTGGAGGCAAACTCAAGGTAATCGTCATTCCTTTTCTGTTTGGGATGCAGCAGAACATGGATCGCTGATTTGTTGCCATCTTAAAAGGTCCAGCTATCACAGGACTGTGTGTGTTGGAGAACAAAAGGTCCATTGCTGCTAAAAGGAAAAACAATGGCCATGGCAGTGTTTAACCAGAATGTAAATACAGCTAAATTATGGATGTAGAATTGTGAAACCGTGGAGAAAGATGGTAATGGAATTATATATCAATGCTCAGTACAACTGTAAAAACTAATGTTTTATACATGTGTAATGTTAAATTAATTCATTCCAGTTCTTTCAGGTGAAGGTACATTAACTGCTCCATCTCGGCATAATCATTTTACCTCAACAGGCTCTCTATATATCATATTTCCAGGGTGGTAATCGCTATTTGATTAACTACAGGAAATTCAGAGACATTACAGCAAGTCCCGATGCAGCAGTATAACGTGACGGTCCCCTCACCCATCCAGGCTGACCTCCTGTCCACACCAGGCCACCATCCATGGCTGAGCACCATTTCAGGTCACACCAGTGGGCACCCGGGCATGATCCCCGCTGCCAAGCTCAGCTCAGCGCTTGGCAGCAGGGATCATGTCCAGATAAACTTTGTTTTCTGACAAGCTCTCATGGCGGGGACCACAAAGCACCTCAATCCCAGCCTTGGGAAGAAATGTAAATGTTGGGGTAACCAGCCCTTTTCATCGCAGAGCTAGCCAAGAAATGCAAACAGCCTTAAGATGGCTCCTGGTGATGTCAAGAATGTCCTTGACAGTATCACTGTAAACCAGTGATAAAGGTTATTCCAGGTCTCTCCAGGTGAGGAAGCTGATGGAGGAAATGTGAACAGGGACATGTCCCCTCAAAAAGAAAAGCTCTGACAGCTGAGTCCTTAAGCCAAGGAAGAACCCTTTCTGCCGGTACACACGAGCTGAAACAGTGGTGAGTGGCACCTCTGAAGGGTTGCAAAATGCCTGCAGCAAAGATGCTCCTCCTGCAAGCACACTTTGTATTGACTGATTACTCCTGGTACTGGTCACTCAGCATCTTTGTCTTCATCCCCTTTTTTCTCTCCCCTGGTTTTGCTGCTTGTGTGCCACATCCTTGGTTTCTCAACCAAACCATTCCTGTTGGTGTTCCCCTGATTAGAATCTGCTTACAGGCTGCAACCCTCTAGCTGGGCAGCTACAACTTTTTGATGGAGGGCAGGTGTGCACGGGATGGTTCACTGTGACTGCCTCCCTTGGGAGCAATCCTGCTGGCTGGCACCACAGTTTTCCATCACTCCTACAGTGACCACTGCTCCTGCTCCCCAAGAAAGGCAGTCACAAGCCCTGCTTGGAACAGCAAACAGACATCTCACGCAATAGATTTTAACAGTGACTTAAAAAAAAAAAGAAAAATGCACAACTACTTATGTAACTGAGCTTTATTTAGAATCTTTGAAGTCATAAAATGTCTCATTGTACTGATATACATAAACATACAATCAGGAGCTTAATTGCTTTTTCCCTTGCACAGAAATAAACTTTTAAACAGACCAGAACACCTCAACCCAGACAAGCGTAATGCAAATTTAATTATCTAACTTGGTCCTGTATAGAGCACACGCTTCTCCGCATGGTCACTGGTTTATCAATTAGTGGCAATATAATTTTTGGCAGTAATATATTCAACACACAAAGTGCAAATTACAAGATGCAGAAAATGTTCTCTCTCATTCTGAGCAATGAGAAGTGCAAAATATTTCAGCCCGTAAATTCTATTTTTTATGTATATGAACGGTATCTGCATAATAGGCTAATAAATAGCTGTGTAAAACTTCATAGATTAAATGTGGCAACATCTTAAAGTAGAAATGCAACGGTTATAAAAACATGATCAGACAGAGGAATCATTACAATTTTGTTCATGAACTACCTACAGTATTTCTGAGGGTATCTCTTCACATTTCACCTTCCAGCCTTTAACTCTGCATGCCTTGGATACTTTTGCAACCAAAGGCAGTTTGTTAAAAATTCTCCAATTTGCTACATTGGGACATATTTCTGCGGGTCTACAATCAGATTTCCACTAATGCTTTACTCAGCAAATGAAATGCTACAGTGGGAATTCACTGAAAACGTGAAATCTCTTCCAGGCACTATTAACAGGATACCCACTAATGGTTCCAGCAGGCTAAATGCACTTTGTGATTATCTAAAGTTAAAGCAAACTTTTCAATGAAATAAGGAAAGCCATTTCAATGAGAGCAAATCACAGCTTGGTGTTTCAGTGTAGTTCATCTCGCTTCAGTACCTGTTTTTTTATGTAAAATGGGGAAATGCCCACTCCAGCCCCTCACATATGGAACAATGGTACCTTTAAGACAAACCCTGTGCTACTCAGTTTTTACACTAGATTTTGAATCTTCTTGCCATTTAATTCCAGGGACTTTTTCCACATAAAATAACCAGCCAATTTTGACCCCCCCTACTCTTTGATTTTTCCCAGCTACATCATCATTATAAAGTATACCAAATAGTCCAAATAGACTGGGCTGTCTCCTTTAAAACCCTCCTGTTCCTTTGGATAGGAAGATTAAACCACAATGACCTGCATTGCCATTAATCTGCCTGCCAAATTAATTTACTAAATCACTAAGGCCACAGTCATATAATCACTGCAGGAATGGCTGCGACATGTAACAAAGTTGCTAACTTTTAGCTGAACATTCCTATATCCCACCTCTACCACACAGCTGGACAGGTCTCGGGAAGGCTCCTCATGGGCTTTGGCATGCTCTCACCTGGCTCAGCTTAAACCAAAGAAACAGGCGGTTGCTTTGACTGAGCTGTCCGACTCTGCTGGGGGGGGGCTGAGGAAGCCCTTGGGAGGACGGGCACAGCAGCCAGCCCGGGAGGACATCATCTTAAACTGCCGCAGCAGGCTACTGCAGCCATCACCTCACCACTGCCTGGTATTGTTTGGTATTATCCAAAACTAAACTCCAGCAGCCCTGAGAGAGAAGCATCCTCTGTGATCCGTGAAAGCCTCTTCCTGCACTGCGTGATCTTGGGGAGACTCTTGGAAATGTGAAACGGTTTGCTGGTTTGGATTAACTTCATCTATCCTTAAAGACAACGTGCAGAGGGACTGCTCACCATCATTACTAGAATTACAGGATCACGTTGCTGAAGGAAACTTTTGTCTTCATTAAAGTTCCAGGATGAACAATTATGCTGCAACTTGGCACAACACCTGCCTTTGTATGCAACATGCCTGGCATATATCAGCACATTTCTCCTTTTTTAAAAATACAATTAGAACAAAATGAAATCGGTTGTTGTTGTTCATGCTGTCTAAATATCTGAAAAGGCTCAAACATTTTAAAAGCCTAAAAAAACCCCCATTTCCCTCTCCCCTACTTTATTTTTCATGCTAAAGGTTGCAAATTGACACATCACAGTAATTACCTCTGACTAACTTCCATAGACCTACCCAAAGAGATAAACACGACAAGTTCACATTTGACTATCCGACTTACTGTGCCGAGCACAAATAATTTCCCAGAGGAGAATTTGATATTTCATCATTTGGAACAGTGGTAATTTAATTACATTGCTAATGTTTTCTGGCATACTTGAAAGGACAATTAGCATAAGTAAATCATGAGTGAGACGACAAGTCACTCAGCATTTATTTCTGCTCATCAGATGAGATCCGTTGATGATCTAAATTCTCTTGTGTGCGAATTGATTCCAGATTCAGCAGTTGTAACTGGGGTTCAGACTATACTGATGTATAAATAAAGTAAAACTGATATTTCTCTTTGAAGTTTCTTAATTTAACTTTTTCAGAGAAACATCAAAAGCCACCAGAAGTAGGGGAGGGTGTGAAAAGACTGATAACAAGGAAGGCTAAATGAAGCTCGAGATGCACACTACCTTTTCTGGCAATGGGGTGAATACTGACAGATTTTTGCCAGGGTTGCTTTACATCCTGCTCAGGGCTCAACAGTATTATTATAGCTCTATTGATGTTCTAAAATAATTGTATTTATCTCCGCAAGCGCAATGACATTCATGATAACACCATTAATGTTACAGTTCCTTTCTGGCGCTTCAGAATAGCTACAGCTTGCTCATGAGTAACTCCTTCCAAAGCTTCCCCATTAACTGCTAAAATCTGATCGCCACGCTTCAGTCTGCCATCGTCTGCAGCTGCTCCCTGCAAACAGCAAAGCGATTCGTTAGTGGTTGGTAGCACAAAGCCCTCCCATCTCTCATAATGCTGATGGATGAAATGAGGAAGGATGCAGCGCTGCAAATCCCACCGTAACTGGGTGGGGAACATGGGAAATGACAGTGCTGAAGCATCCCTGAGTGCTTCAACCATTCTCTGCTCATCCTGCTTATCCAACCCTGCGACGTCTAGGGCAGCATGGGCAGGTGATACACACCTGGGAAGAGGGGAATCGGCTCATTCCTGAAAAAATTGCAGAGTAAAGACCGGTTCTGGCTTTTATGATTACGGAGAGACTCGTTAAAGCAGCATTTAAACGTAGTCTGCACCCAGTGCTGAGAAACGGGTTAAAATGTGGGGAGGGACACAAAGGTCATGCAGCAGAACAGCCTGGGCAGTGCCCCAAGCCCCCGACAGAGCTGGACTCCATTGAAGGCCCTGAGCAGCTCCCACAGAACTTTGGAAATGGTGGTTCTCCTTCAGAGGTCTCAGTGCAGCTCTTTTACCTAAATCCTGGGCCCTGCCCTGCCTATAGGTCAGCTCGTAGCATTTGTTTCTGCTCCATGGCCCCACCAGTGAATGCAGTGTATTTTAGCTTTGATTTGGGATTTCTCAGCTGAGCTTACTTCTAGAAACTTGCAAATCTAAAGCACCCGCTTAAAGACATCTTCCTACGTTAATAACTGAAAATTGTGAAAGACCAGATATTTGTGGTTTGAGCCCCAGCATCACAGAAGCAGACACATAACTTCCACTCCACTTTCAGATGAAGTCATCTGCCCTGCCAGAAGCGCTGGCACAGGTGAAAACAAGTAAGCACAGGACAAAAACCTGTGCGCGACTGACTTCATTGTTTACATAAAGTAACTTCCACTGTTTTTCTTCCCCCCTCATTTTCATAACCCCCTTCACGCGCCTGTGCCTGACGTGTCTTGCTGTCTCGCACCGAGCACACTGCCAGCAAGTGGATGGGTGGGAAAAGGGGCACTTCTCCCTCTGCTGGTACCATATTTCCTCCTTGGCCTCGGTGGCCAAAGCCATCATTGCACTTGGCTGGGACCTGCGAGCCCACCCCCGACACTCAGGGTTGGGATCAGAGATGGGCTGAGACAGTGAGTGGAGTGCTCATGAAGAGGCAGGAGAGAAGCTGGAAGCAAGGGAGAGTAACTACAGCCAGGACCAATGTGTAAGCCAATTCATCACTAACCCACAAGGCCAGTGTTTTTCGTTTTTGGTGGCTTTTCTCTTTGACGTGACCACCTGAGCACAGGAGCTTATTGCTTGTTTTGCAGCTGAAGCTCAGCCACAAAGACACAACATCCCTGCAATTGTCTCCTCTCCTGTAGTGGAAAAGTGATGCCTTCATATCTCTTGGAAGGCACTTTGAGACTTACAAATATGAAACTGCCTTATAAATATTTTAATGTATAAAATCAAGTTTCCGAAGTACAAAGAGCAATTCTGCTGAGATAAAGTGTCTTGTTTCAGCCATCAGTAATGTGAAATATAAACTGAGAAGCCATCTGTGAGTCCTGGGTCCACTTACTCACACCAATGTACTTAGACAGTACATTTTGCTTCCTACTACATAATATATTATCCAAGCCAAATCTTAGGCTTATTTTTACAGATAATACAGAAACAGGGAGAAAATAAAAAAGATACCTTGGCAAATATAGTCTTGACATAAATGGGCAGGTCTCCATGGGGACTTCCATACCCCCCTACAATACTAAATCCCAGTCCATCAGAGCCTTTCTCCAAAGTAATAACCTTAGGCTGAGGTGCTCTGAAAACACAATAAATATCGCTTAGAATAGCAATGCCTATCTCTGGGAACTTTACGCAGAAGGAACGCTTACAGAGATATTATCTATCAAGAAGTTTTTCATACAGTCGCAAACCACGACTCTTGTCCTTATGCTGAAATACACTCCTGTGCAGCCCAGAGTTCAAATGCTGTTCAGTGTACTTCAGCCCCTCACTTTGAAAATACTTATTTTTAATAAGAGCACAACAAGAGCACTTATCTCTGGTGCCGAAGTGAGACTCCCCTCATCTGCAGCTGCTGCACGTACGTGAAGGAGAGTTTGCTTTCTTACCAGCCAAGCTGTCGTCTTTAGTCTGTGTAAGTGGCAACTGCAACAATTTCCTTACTGCATAATTGTACTTTATGACTTCAGAGGAATGAGTTCAACAGACATGGAGCAGCCAGGAACACCTGTGTTTATAGTCTCAGCTCTACTGCAGGCTCTTTGGTCTGTTTTCTAACAAACTATATTTGACCTGCATCCCTGAGCCTTGGAACCCCAGAGGCTGACTCCTGAGAGCCCCTCACTCACTGCATTTGCTTAGAGCCTGAATTGCTCTTCAGCAGTGTTTATTGCCTACATTGAGCAGAGGAAAACGTTTGTGGAATTTAGACTACTCATTGTACATATCCATCTCAAACCTGAAAAAGTGATTTCTACATATTTAGAAAAAATCATAGTGGACAAAAGCTGTTTGGCACTTTCCACCTATATAAAGGTGTAGCTTATCTGACTAATATCTATCCACTTCTTTAGGACAGGATGAATGCATATGCCTACCTTCATACTTTCACATTCACATTTCCTTACTATTTTGACATGAAAAAAGAATACAAATCCTTTTGTGAAGTTAGCAATTCTCCTTTGCGAGCAGCAATAAACACAGTATCTCACATTGTAAGACTAGAGAATGCATCAGAAATAGCTTAAATTTTATACTCAAAATCCCCCTGAGGTAGGGCAGCAACTTGCATCTCAGCTTCTTAAAATAAATATAATGAATAAAGAACAAAAATGAAGAACATAATGAAGCTAGTTAACCAAAATGAAGATCAAATGAATTTCAAAATGATAACCAGAATGGTATAAGCTGCCCTAAAAAGCACACAATGGAGAATGCGCATGGCCATGGGAAGGCTAGATCTCTAACTTCCATCGCCATACAGAAGTGCTGTAAGTAGAAAAGTTTTCATTAGACTTCTTTGGAATTGTAAAGCAAACGAGATTCAAAAGATAAAGAAAGTCTGGGACTTGTTTTGAAGTATTTGTGAAAAAATGCCAGGATTTTTTAACATCTCTTGCCTTGGTCTGCCAATGACATTATTTCGAATTGCTACATTTGTCACTCCTTTCAGTCAAGGATGCCAACCAACAAGGGCAGAACTGTCATGTCAACAAAACACATTAGAAAAGAAAGGAGATTTTTTTTTTAAAAAAAAAGGTCTAGAACTAGTGCTTGGAAACACTTTTTTAGCTTATTTATTCAACCAATTTCTGTCACCAAGTGAAGATGGATATCTGTCCACCATCAGCTTGGAGAACGTCACAGCTTTCACTTTAAAGGTGATGGAAAATTAGAGAGAGAAGCAATGGAGAGACCTCCTTCACAGCTCTAGGCTTTTCCCTTGCATGGTGCATAGAAATCCACCTCAGTTATGCAGACTAAGTACACACTTACTCGGGATCTTCAGAAGGATGCTCAGAAGAAGAGTTAAGGTTGCAACCTGCAGACATACTCTCCAGCTGGGTAGCAATGGCACTGATGTTGGTATCAGCCACAACCTAAACAGAAGGATGCAATGAAATACTATGTGTGTTCACTTAATACCAAAGACATCTTGGCTAATGAGGTAGAAAACAGCTGACATGTTAGGAACATCAATTGTTGATGTATTTTTTTCAAGCAAATTTCAAGTACTACTCTCTTAAATGTCATATTAATTCAGTATTTTCAATTAATAAAGTTAATAGTAGCTACCTTTCTTGGGGTTAAATGCAAACTTGCTTTTGCCTTTATATAGCTATCACTTAGATACTGAGCAGAGGGGAACAGTCTTTCTGGATAATCCAGAGAATGAGGGTATTTTGTCACGGAGAAAGGTATGTCTCAGAGTCAACACAACCAGGACTGGGCTTGAAAGTAAAGGCCTCCTACATAGAGCACCTTAGCCTTTAACAAAATATAGAGATCCAAGGGAAAATTGGGTCAATGCCCTGAAATACCTCAAATTCGTTCGTTTGCTGAGTGGGGAAGAAATCAAACCTTGGTTTCAAATCTTCTGCAATTTCTAACGTCCACTAAAGGCAATAGACTGGATTCTTGAACTTCCCAGTTCTGGGCTCATGTATTATTCTGAAACCATCTGGAATTACCCCCACACTAATAGAGATAATGCAATTTTTACAGGTTGTGGGGCAGCAAGCTTGTTTAGACTTTTTAAAGCAACCTATCGATTTTATATAGGTTAGTTACAAGTTGATTATGGTCATATTGAGAACACAGTTACCTGCATGCTGAGCTCTGGTGTTAGCCATTCACTGGGATTTAGCCTCATAAAGATAAAAGTTTGCAGTCTGCAGGCCCAGTGGGATTTACTAAACACAAAGAGTCATGCCCATTCTAGCTTTTTAACCTGTCATTGCATACTAATTTTCTGTTGTTTTTTTTTCTGGAAAAAAAAGACCGAGGAAGTCACTCCAAAGTGTTTTGGATTTTAAGTACTCACAGCTGAAAGGACATCGATTTCCTAACAGCTACATGCTATGGTTATCCCCTAACTCCATCTCCTTCTGATGAGACATTCTTTTCTGCTTGATGTTTATTGTACAGTGCAGGAGTTTGGCTCAGAGACAGTGAGAAATACCCAATAAGTGTATTTTCAATATTTCCTCTAGCTATCTATGGCCTTACTTTATCAAAATTAACAGGTACTTTTCCCATTCCTTGCTGTGAACATGGCTTAAGGGAAATGTACCTTTTCGAAATAAAAAATCCATTCTAAATCCCCTGTTTTAAATGAACGCTCACAATTTTTACACAACAGTATTTCCCTCTTTCTAATCACTTGGAGCCAAGAGGGTGGCAGCATTTTCTAGGAAGGAAGATTAGTTCTCATGCAAATTTTACATCCCAGGATTCGGGTTCTCAGATGCCCAAAATTAAGGGGTCCAGCAGACAAGATAGCTGCACCTGGTTCAGCCAGCAAAGACACCATTAAGTTTTCCTTCCTGTTGCAGTAGGGAAAAGAGTGCCAGCCAGTATTTGTTGTATTTTGTTGTTAAATAAAATAAGGGCAAAATAAATCTATATTCAAAAATCTTCAGTTGGCAGTAAGAACATATCAGAGTTCAACAACCTTGTAAAAAAGCTTCCCCTTATCTCATTACTACACCTGCAGAAAAGAAATTAAATTAAACCAAAGCATCAAAACAGCCGAAAGGGATGATTGTTCCCCTGAGACCCTAATCTCCCATTTGCAAACAGCATTTGCAAACTCCTTTACCATCCTTCCCAGGACATACTGATAATAAGCCTTTCCACACCACTGAATGCAATTATCTGACCTTTCAAAGCAGTTTGCCATGAAGTGGTCTAACCTGATAACAAATAGAATTACTTAATGACACATCAGTCATGATTATCACAGTGATAGAATTATTCTATTTAGATTGTTTTAATAAAAAAAGCAATCTGGTGATTGAGAAGTACCTGCAGTTAGCAGGTAAGGAAACAGTATCACCATGCTTACGGCAGGGCTTTGACACTCTTCCCTGCCAGTATTAAAATATAACATCTCACCTTCACATAACAGATTTTTTAATAGAAGAAAGTAGAGTCTATTCTATCAGAATAAACCTGTATCATCTGTAAAAAGTATTAAGCCCATTTTAAGCTAGACAGCAAACATATGGAAGAAAAATTGCCAACTGACAAACTCAAAGACACTTCTAGAAGAACCTCTTTGTTTATGTCAGCGACCAACTGACAGCATGCTTCATCAGGAACAGTTTTAAATACACGATGAAGTGGAATACGCTGTATTACAGCTTTTAAGATTAGCAATTTGGGGTTCTGTAACAAGCTTTCATTTTCTATTCAGGGAATACTGTTGACATGAAAAGCGAAATTACTCAACATTAGTAACAATATAACTATAATTTAACAGAAAATCCTCAGCTGGTGTATATCTGTGTATTGCTTTGACTTCAATGGAACTACACAAATACACCATCTGCTCTTGAACTGGCTCATCACTAACCAGGTCAGCAGTTCATGGACAGACAAAATAAAGAATAAGCAACTTTAAAATTAAGTTTATTATAATTTCATTTCCTTCCTCCCCCATTTTTATAGTCACATTTGAGTTGAAATACAAGCAAGAAGCTTGCAAAAATCTCTCAAGATGCGTTCCAATCCAATATGCTGTGATGATAAAGAAAATTAGAGTAGATGTTAATGGTACTTCTTAAGCTTGTTTTCCAATCGTTACAATAATTCTGCAAATGAGTACTATTTTGAATTTTGTCTGGCAAGTATTTTTCCGATGAATATACTGGCAAGCAGCAATAAGAACCAAAGTGGCAGAACATGTCTTCCTTTTAGCTAGCATATAAATGTGGTGGTGATAACACTGTTTTCTCTCGAGTGTTGTTATGCATTACCTGTAGAATAATCAGTTCTTGGTAGCACTGTCTTAATGATGATGCTATCATTTTTACTAAATGCTGCTAGCATTTCTGTCTTCTCCTCCTTTCAAGAACAAGGGAATTAACACTGTGGGCATTTTGGTCACAGTCTAGTTACATGCATGTACACCTACACACACATGTACTTTCTTGTTCCTAGTTAACGTCAAATTAAAGAAAAAAAAATGGAAGCTTGTTGATCTATCATGTGTAGCAACAAGTTATTTTGTTCTCTTTGTTATGCTTTTATATAATCATGCTCACAGCCTGTATGAGTGGCAATAAAGAATTTGTGAATTAAAATTATTTCTTGCTTTCATTCTGTGTAATTCCCATCAGCAAGCACCCTGCAATTCTGTGATGCCTTGTGCCAATGATTCTTAGGGGTTTTTTTTCCTCCTGAATGCCATTTATCTACCCTCATGCAGCTGCATGTTCAATTTATCACCATACCTGCAGGATAATGCTCCCATAAGCATTCTTTAGTAGATTAACCGCATCTGCATGAGACAGCCCATCCAAAGGTTGCCCATTAATACTGACAATCCGATCTCCAACCTAAAAGTACAACAGTAATGGAAAATTACTAGCATTAGGGAAAATTAAAATTAAGAATGCTTAAAATTCCTCATGAACTTGGCACTGTACAGTCATGCTTCTCTTTTGCAGGATCCCTTTTGTGAGAATTCTGCATTGCTAGTGATCATTTACCATTCTTCAGAGCAAGTATAATACGGATTTTTTAAAAATAACAATGTGATCAGAGAAACAAAGACAGGTTGTGTTTTACTACTTCCATTTGCAAGCAGAGTGTGATATATTCACTGTTGTACTCCCATCCAGAAAGGATTTCTTTGTGTCCATATATGCAGACAAATTCTTATTCTTATAGACTATGTATGCACATGCTGAATACAGTACAGGAAAGCAGGCACTTCTTATATTAATCTAATTAACCTAGATTATTTCATCTTCTTATACATAAAAATCACCTTGACCCTGACACTTAGTGCTATTTTGTAATTCTATTAGAGACATAACATGGACGTAGCAGCATGTACTAATGAACCTTATGGGGCAAAGCAATCCTATGTATCTGCATAATAAAGATCTTTTCAGTACTAATGATTCTTTGAAACTCTCTCCAAAACTGGAAAGTGATCATCACGGTCATTCCTGGAAGCCCACATATCCTGTGGGTCTGGTACAAGTGCTTTATTTTTGGCATTTCTTTACAAGGGCCTGAAGATCAAACAACTGACTTCTGATCCAGTTTCTACGTGGTCTGAGCTCTAAACGATGCCCAGTCTGCAGTCCCCAAAACACCTGCGGTTTCCAGACAGCCTGTTGCTGCCTCCCCTGGGTCTGGATGAACATATGCATTCAAAGACCACTGCAAACATATTTATGTTCTTTCTTTTAATAGCACTTCTCCATATGGGCAACCACTGCTGTTAGCCCAAGATAAAATATAATTGAACAGGGAAGAGAAGGGGCAAAAGAAATTTGTTATTGTGAGGGTGGTGAGGCGCTGGAACAGGTTGCCCAGAGAAGTTGTGGATGCCCCATCCCTGGATGGCCAGGCTGGATGACGCTTTGAGCGACACAATCTATTGGAAGGTTGTTGTTAAACAACCCATGTCAGGGGGGTTGGAACTGGATAATCTTTAGGTCCCTTCCAACCCAAACTATTCCATGATTCTGAGTTTGGCAGTGGTTTTCTGGGGGTATGTTGTGTTTATTTGTATTTGTTTGAGAGACAGAATAACCTATGAGACATGACCAAAATGAAGCTATATAGAGAAGTGTTTGAGGCTCCTTCTCTGTGGGAAACATGGAAGATGAAATATGAAGTATTGAGAGGACCTCTCTACTCACTCTGAGTCTTTGGGTACGCGCAGCCACACCGCTGGCTTGAATCATTGCAATGAAGATGGGAATATCTCCTAATGGACTTCCCTTCCCTCCTGCTATACTGATACCGAGTGCATCATTTGGCCCCTAAAACAAAACAAAAAAACCACCGACATTTGCAATTCCAGCAACTTGTACACTTCAATGTTTATGCTAAAGCAATAACTGACTCATTTGATTTATGGAACAGGGAGAAAATAGGTAGGTTTGACAGACACATGCATCCCCACATATGCACGTTGTGCTACGCAGGCATATGTCCAACAACTTATTGCAAACACGAATAATGCATTTTTATTTTTGGAAAATGTTAGAGAAATCAATAACTTCAGTTAAAGGTGTCAGCTTTTTGAATTGATAGAAAATAACTCACTGACCCTTGTTATCTCCACAGTCCTTGGGCCCATATCTGCTCCTACTAATAAAGAAACAAACAATTAGCTTCTGTAATTAAGAGATAATATAATTGAGAGATAACACTGTCAGGTGACAATGGTCCCTTGCTGCCTAGTCAGAGTTATCACCAATCCGAAGCAGAGCCTTCTTCCTGTGCCAAACCAGGCAGCACTGCTCACGTGAGGAGGATGGGATTTCTGTCTACTCAGAGATGAATACGGATGTAATCACTCAGGCTGATGGATGCCACCGTGATGCCCATTGTAGCACTCCACAATCTATTGAATAGCAGCACTCTGCTGGCCTGAAGAAAAGCCCTATTGTGCATTTCACTCAATTAAAGATTGGCTTATTATTCATAAATCACAGTGTCCGTACCACAAAGGGGTAGGACACATGACTGCTGTGAGACAGTTGAGGTTCCATTGATTTCCTCTTCTAATTTCTGCTGTACTAGGAAACAATAGACATCCAGGAAGTCTGGCTGGCATATATCTAGCCACAGGGCATTTGAAAGTACTCAAAAGACGAAAGACAGAAAGAAAGACAGAAAAAAGAAAGAAAGAAAAAAGAAAAAAAGAAAGACAGACAGACAGACAGAAACAGAAAGAGAGAAAGAGAGAAAGAGGAAAGAGAGAAAGAGAGAAAGAGAGAAAGAGAGAAGAGAGAAAGAGAGAAAGAGAGAGAAAGAGAGAAAGAGAGAAAGAGAGAGAAGAGAGAGAAAGAGAGAAAGAGAGAGAAGAGAGAAAGAGAGAAAGAGAGAAAGAGAGAAAGAGAGAAAGAGAGAGAAGAGAGAGAAAGAGAGAAAGAGAGAGAAAGAGAGAAAGAGAGAAAGAGAGAGAAAGAGAGAAAGAGAGAGAAAGAGAGAAAGAGAGAAAGAGAGGAAGAGAGAAAGAGGAGAAAGAGAGAAAGAGAGAGAAGAGAGAAAGAGAGAAAGAGAGAAAGAGAGAAAGAATAAAAAGGGACACTTCAGTAATTTCAACTGGGACTAAACAGCCTAACAAGCTGATAGTGTAGTCAGGTCCTAGGCTCTGCTTATATCTACCCCGAATTCTACCAGCTTTAATGAAACTATTTTAAGAACATTTCAGAAGGCAGGCAGAATTAGTCTCTTTCATAAGTTAACGATTCTTAACAACACATATCAGTATTTCTCACTGCCATGTACATGTGCTAGTGCAGGTATCTGCTACGAGTATCCAAGGCAGGATACCTGGGTGCAGCAAGGTCTGTAGCAGGAGGAAGCCCAACCCTGGGGACGTCAAATCTATGCGTGCAGACATGCACTCTCAGTGCTGCAGGGCCCTTCAAACTGGCACAATAAAGATTGCCAAAAAAGCCATGTGACTCCTTCCAGTACATGCAAACTGCCAGAAAAAATGTCTTCTACTTGTGCCCGCAGTCACACATCAGCAAAGGTTACCAACTTCTGACGCAGGTCCGAGCACACAAATGCACAGGCTCTCACAAGCTACTGCAGGTGGTAGATTTAGCACTTGCTAAACCTGCGATTGCAAACTGGGCATTGTGACTTTCTCATTACAAAACACCCCTTTATACACTTAAGAGCAACAAAGATATAAATGAAGTGTTGGCAGCTTTACTCCCTGAGAAAACTGTTTCTAATGCGAGAACGCTGCCTGTGCTAAGCCTCCGCTGAGGGTGTCGGGGAATAGCAGGACGCAGGAATTCTGCATTTAAAATAAGATGAGCCATTACTCTGCTAGTAGACATAAAAATAATGTCATCTGTTGGAAAGTGTTTGGGTCTTAAAATATCTATGGTATGTCTTCTGGGAGACTGAGTCGGAAAACCAGATTAAAGTATTCAGTTTTGCTTTTAAAACAGAACAAATATAAAATGAATAGCATGCAACTATTCTGACAGTTGTCCAGTTTATACCTGAGTTTCTCTGAGACATTTCTGAAGATCTTTTTGTGCTGACAAAATTCTGTAAGGTAGAGAGGACTGGAGCAAGCGCAGGGTGGAAGTGGCTATGGGCACTCTGTTGGCTTGCCTGAAATTAAAAATAAATTAAAACCTGTGAGTCAAACACAAATGTTAACTTTAAACCAGTTTCTGCAACATATGGGCGCAGCTGTGCTCACCAACCAGATTGGAAATACCACAGTGGCCACACAAATGCAACCCCCTCCAAATTCATTTCCAAAAGGGGAACCTACCAAAGCCTGTTCCCCAGTTGTAGGCACACCAAATGCTACACAACTGCACCTCATCCCATTACGTGCACACCTAATGTGTACATTTTGCAGGTCTGCTCTAGAGGTAGTAAGGCAGCAGGATTAACTTCTCTTCTGCTTATTCCCAGTGTCTCTCCAGACCTGAGGACAAGGGGAGATGATGGTTTCTACTAAACCTTGTGGGCATGTTCCCCACAATGCACCGCACAGGCACCACACCTTACGATACGCGTGCATGAGGCACCCTGAAGGACATGTAGCACACTACCACAAGGGGGGAATAACACTTCCACCCATCTTGTTGAGCAGCAGTAATCTACAAGCTTTGTTATTTTAGCTGACTACACTGTCTGGTTACAAGGTCCTATAAGTGACCCTGCTCCTTTTATTTGACCAAGAACCTACTCTCGTTTCCAGAATAACATGCCAGGTGACAAAAGCGAGAGCCTTCGAAGATAGCTGCTCATGCATGTCACCAATTCTTGGTCATCCAGTTCCAGCTCTCCTTTTCCCTGTCTCCATATCTGGCTTTACCTCCAGACTCTGCCCTTTGAGGACACATCATCTTCAATTTAGGATGTGCGTCTGAACAACAGGTTTCGTCGAGGGCCAGATCTGTTCAGCTAAGCTGCCTTATACAAAACAAAGATCTGTTCTATACTTCTCTATCCACAGCAGAGCTTTCTCCCTCTAAATGCATTAGGCGGTGAATCAAAAGCTCTGGCAGCATTTATCCTAACTGACCAGTGTGCAGCTGTTGGTGATGAACAACAGGCAGAGCACAATTTCCACTTCTAGTTGCCAATTTATGGGTCAGTTAACATAATTTGCAATGAAAGAAAGCACTGTCCTGCACCATAAGGCTTACATTTCGAGTATTAAAGGTATGCAACAGACCAAGAAAAAAAAGCCAAGTGAGGACAAAAGTTGTGGATGCTCTTGGCCAGCAGATTCTAAAACATTGCTCGCAGTTGTACAAATCATTCAAGCTGATTTGCTGTATTATCTGCCAAGATTTTTATAACTCTTGGAATGGTTTTGCTGAGAAACATTTATTCAGTTTTCAAAATCACCAAGTCACTTAAGAGCAGTGAGATGAAGGCTCTCAAGTGACTCTGCATTAAGAACAGCAATTAAGATTTCTTGTATTAAAAGAAATACCGAAATTACCAGGTTCCTGCAAAAGCCTCTTACGCCACAAAGAAAGGGGGATGATGCTGTTTGATCTCATTTTCTACATAGACTCATGTTAGATACTATGGTGTTTTGCTTCCCTTTCCGCTATGTTTTATGCAGTAAAATTGGGGAGGATAACTTTTAACAGCCACTTTTTGATTACGTTTCTCTTGCTTAGGCTTGCTGTTGACACAATGAACAAACAAAAGTAACACTTAAGACCACTGTCTTTACTTACTGCAATCAGTATTATTTGCCTCTGTTATTTAATTTCTCCTTGCCTGCTGCACGCAGCACAGATGCTTCTCCAATGATATTTAGACAATATTTTTAAAGCTGGGCTTAGACTGGCTGTTCCCACATGGCTACGGGCTCTCTAGTCCTTCCTGACACCTCACCCTCAAAGGCAGGAGGCTGGATCACTGCTGGCCTTCAGAAAATTAAGAAAACACACCCCACAACCATGATTTTGGCATCCTTTTTGGGCGCACCTTTTTGTTCATGCACGACATCAAGGACAAGCCTCCCTCTTACCGACCTCCTTAAAAGCATTCCTGCCTACACTTACATGCCCTCTAAGCCTCCTACAGTGCCTCCCTTCCACTTCTAAACCCAAGCCCTTCTTTTAGCAGTTGTGGTGGCTGGGCTGGATCCCACTGGTGTGGAGCCTTTCCTGCCTTCTTGCACATCAGTGTGAGAGGGCGGTGTGCAGGCAAAGTCCCCCAAGTCCTTGGCAGCTGCCCCTGGGCAGAGGGGGAGCAAAATCCTCCATATCAATAGCAAGACTATGGACCACAGCCTGTCTCTCTGGGGGACATTGGCAACTTAAATATCACAGCAAAATAGCCAGTCTGTGCAAGGAAAATCCATTTTAAAAAGTTTTCTAAAGTCACCTTTGCCTTGCTTTTCTCCTTTGTATTCAGACTTTAACACTAACGGCATCAGTGTCTGAGTTAATTGCGGGGCATAGGGAGAGGGGAAAAGCCCTGCATGGATTGAAAAATGAATTGTTGTCCTCGCTTCAGGTAAAAAACAAGTGAAGCAGGAAATTGCTCTGTGTTTTCTTTGAGAGCAAAGCAGCTCTCAGGTGGTTCTGCCATAAGATAGGCAAAGATACAGTTCAGTTTCATTAGCTCATTTTGATTGACAAAACAGCTACAGAAAATACATTCAGCATTTTTTGTAGGTCTAAAAAAATTTCTAGGCATCATCATTTGAGAAAGATATTACATATTTTTGGTGTGACTAAGGAAGACAATCCTTAAAGAGTATATCAACCAGCTCTTCTGCTTAATCAGCATTTCAAGCATGACAGTTACTTTGCAGTTCAGCACAGAAACTTATTGCAATAAAGTACTTTGTTCCACATACTCAGCACTAAGTGCTCATGGAAGGACTCAAGTGCAAGCCAGTGCAACGTCCTCATGCCTTGCCCTTCAGAGTACCCTTTTACATATATGAATTTGTCACCAACCTGACTACTTTGGGATGTTTTCCGTGATGATAGCCATGATCCAGCTCGCAATCTCCCAAGCTCAAGATGTACTAGGCCTTGGGCACACTTGGAAAAAACCCACAATATACAGCATTTAAGCAGACATATAATATTTCATGCTCTCCTAAAGATCGTTATGTTTATATTCAGCACCACAACTACATAAAGAAAACCACAAGGAATACCACATTTGTATTTAGACAATACAAAAAGCTCCTTTCCCTGGATTTAAGTTTATCCTGAAGGTATATTCTGGTTGCTGAAGTCCCTATGAATCTTCCTACTGGCAAACTGTATATGGCAAATGATGCAGTAAAAATAAACAAAAAGCCCCCAACTCCTTAATAGACACATGCCACAAACAATACTCATGAAAAACACTACAGAAGAAAAATGCTGCAAAAAAGGGTGAATTTAAAATATATGGATTCAATTTAATAATATACCCTCATATCACCAATTTGCAGTTCTTAAATAGGCAAACATTTGGCCAGGTAACAACTTGTATGGATAAAGAAAGAAAATAACTAGCCTTCCCCTTCAAGAATGAAAGAAGTCATATGCAGAAACACTAGTGGTGATAGCAGGGAAAAAGCTTGTGTCTCCAGATGCAGTTTTAAATAGAAATTGGCCCACAGCATCACTCCCACTCATCCTTTCAGCCTTGGTATGGGCTGTCAGGGCAGGGAGCTGTATAGAGGGGTTAACATCAGGCACCCACAGCCAGGCCATCCCCTGCCCTCTCCTCAGACTCAAGCAGCAATGAGTTTTTCAATTGAAAAACGCAACTTCTGCCAGACTGTACAATTTCATCGTATAAAATCAGTCCTGTAAGATGGAAAACTGCAGAAATGGATTTAAGCCGGCATTTTACAGCTACAGGTTAGTACAGAAAAGTCAATGGCATTTTATTTCAGTTTTGATTTGTACGACTCTCAGGTTTCAAAATAGTTTTCTAATGTATGAAATACATTTAATACATGAAATTTTTAAATAAATGTCTAAATACTACATGCGTCTTTGTTTTCCCACTTCATATCATCCCACTTCTAAATATACATGAAGAAGTGATTTTAAATGCAACTCCCAAAGTTACTTCATATGAAATTCCTGCCTTGGTAATCAGTTTGAGCTGTCCTACATTTGTGTAAACAGCACTTCAGGATAATTACCTTGCATAGTGTCAGTAACTGCAATTCAATATCTTGAAATGTATTATGTACTCACCTTTAGTATAGTGGCAACAGTCTCTTGTGAGGCATTTCTCATATCCTCTCCATTTACAGACAAAATTTGATCTCCTTGAATTAATCTTCCATCTAGGTCTGCAGCTCCTCCTTTAACAATGTCAGAGATAAACACTCCACTTCCATTTCTAACAATGCAAGAAGCATATGGCTAATTACAAAATCCAATATTCTTTGGGAGACCAATTTAGATTACTTGCATTTAAGAGACATTAAAAGAAACCTGTGAGCAGAGGAAGAACTAGTTTTACACCCCATTCAACTGCTTGAGTGTAAAAAAAATCTATGAGTTTTAAAACTGAGCCACGTTCTGTTGTATTTAATGCTGTCTTTCCCCTTGAACCGTTAGTTCTGACTGTATGATCCATAAAGGTTCATGAAAAATACCACTTGTATGAAGAAAAAGCCAAAGAACAGTCTACAATGAAGTGAAACTGTGTCCCGATGTGCCTGATATGAATTATGCAGACTCAGATTTCCTTTTCTGTATTCCCCCTAAAGGTTCAGTTCAGTTTCTTTTCTAAAAGCTCCCAACAGAAGAGCAGGGAGAAGCAGCAGAAAAGACTTTTATAGTTTGCACATGAGTTATGCAGGAGGAAATCCAGCTTTGTGGCTGTCCATCTGTGGCGAGGCTTGCAAGAGCAGCAGGCCACGCAAGCGAGGGGAATGTATTTATTTATCAGCTCCAGCCTCCTCACAGGGGACTCCCCTCCCGCAGGCTGCAGGACCCCTCTGTGCTGGCCCCAGCTCCCAGGGCTTGCCATAGTGTGAGCTAGTGCTTTTGGTTTGGCATTTGGTATCACCCTGAAGGACATAATACTTCACAGTCTTCATTATACCATGGTATCATCAATCCACTCCAGAAACTGGGCCACATCTCAGGTGGAAATCCCCACAAGCAAAGCACTTAACAATAGTAGAGAAAGTTTTGCACAGAAGCAAACGCAGGAGGGCTGGAGACTGCGATTACCATCTGTAGGGTAATTTACATAAGCTAAATTAATTATCCAATCCACAATCTGCTCACAACACCTGGGTTAAACATCACCACTCTCATGAAAAAAACTGCTGTGGAAACTTCACTGACCATACGCAGTCGGGATAATGACATGATGATGGTTTGTAGTTGAGGAAATAAATTTTTTTTTGGCAATACAGGAGAGCAACCATATGACTCTTAGGCACCAACACCAAACAAGTGCTCACCAGTGCCATGACATAAATCTCTTCTAGCAATGAAAGATTAAATCTATCATTGCTTTGGTTCGCATGATCTAATAGCAATAGTTTAGAAATACGTCAGTAAAAAGTCACATTTTATTAAGCAGCTGCTGCTTACCACCGTGTCTCAGATTCTACTGTGTACTCACAGAGCTGCTGTCTGTAGTGTAGTGCAGTCACTTTGGTATCGTTCGGGATTTGGGTCTACCTTAGACTCTTATCTTCCACCGACATTGGTCCCTTTGAACTCCAGCAGAAGCTAGACCTAGCTCACAAATCTATTATCAAAGACTTCCAAGCCCTGAGACCCAGCTACGATGAAGCCACCAGAACAGCAAGATCCCGGTTCTGCATGTGCCTACTTGGCCCTGCTCCCTCAGAGCAGGACATCCACTCTGCACTGCATGCTGGGAACTCTCTAAGGAAGCTGCAGTCTTTCCTGCACAGGTGTGCTGTCGTCTGATGAAGGAGCCAGAACCACAATCCCACAGCATCCTTGAAGATATTTAGATCCAAAATTTTGTTTCTTACAGAGTTTTTCCTTTATTTCGTATTCCACTTAATGGCTACAGCTGCTCATATGGCAAAACCCAAAATATTTCTCATTTGAAGTGCAGTTCAATCAGAGAGATGCTCTTACCGTTTTCCAGCTATGCTGAGCCCTAGTCCTCGGCCCATTTTCTTTTGTATATCTACATAGAAAATCTCCAAGTTTTCTTCATCTTTGTAATGCGCTTCATCTCTATAAACAACCAACTGCACCTTCTGAGGCGTCTGTCTCAGCGCAGTGATTGCTTCTTCATGGCTGGCATTCCGCAGATCAATCCCATTCACCTGAAATAATCAGTGTTTTCTTTCCAAATGACACATATAAATGATCTTTTCATCACGCCCTACCCTTGTGTGACAGGACAAATTTGTCAAATTGACACCCTTTGGCTCTCTAATTTAGTGCTCCCATTTCCAGAGGGCTGAGCTCCTGGATCTCCTACTGAGTGCAAGTTCAGTGCTTTGTGCCACTGCCTGAGGTAAATCACAATAAACAAAACGTTTTGGCTTGTACATTTTGTGGGTGTTCCTCCTTCCTTTCTTTTTAAATCTGGAACCTCAAACAATGCTTCTTTCTTACAAATAGGCAAAGTGGAGCATCCTCCTTTGATCTTCCTATATCTCTTACTGCTCAGATACCTTCTCCCCTGGTTTCGCAACACCACCAAGCCCAAGACAGAAAGAATCAGAAACATTAGGAAATGTCAATGGCGAAGCCCAGGCAGGACATACGAAATGGTTATTTTGCTTTGTTCCAATAGATGGCACACAAGACCGCTGTTAGAGCACTCAATTACATTTCTCTTACGATAACCTGAGACCGTTTTAACATTTTAGTAACACCAGATAGAACAAGAAGTTCTGATTGAACGCTGAAGTATTAAAAAAAAAAATGCAACTTGAAACTTAACCTACTAACTTCACCAAGCCTGATCCACAGGTGACCTTTAAGGTGTTTACCAACATTCTGCTGACAAAACAATCTTTTATCATCAATACCAAAAAATATCAATGCTTAAATATTTTGAAGTTTCTTTAGGATGTACCATGAGCTGTAACTGAATAACAATACAATGTTAATCCACTAACGTAAGTAACATAGTAAGTTTTAAGGCAATGAAAATATTTCTCAGTATTTCTAGATATGCAAAGTTGTAATCGTACTTAATTTTAAATTAAGATAATTAAGCCTAATCTATAGTAATTATATCCTTTTGTACTAATTCTGCACACATTTATTTATATACTGCATTGGTATTCTCTTCTCGACACAGGCATTTATGAATGCTCTACCATACCAATCTGAAACTAACTCAGAGTCATCTTTTTGATTCATTAGTACTGCTTTAAAAAGCTGAAATAATAACAATATTACAGCACACAAACATTAGCACTTTCCTGTTTGGTCAGAGAAGAATTAATTAACCTTCCCCATTTTTATCCCCTAATTATCGTGCTCTGTTAATACAGTTATTTATAAAACGAAAACAACATTCAGCCTTAACACTAAAAAAAATATTTTCAGTGCAAGAGCTGTAAAGACAACTCCCCAAGTACCCCTCACTATTTTTCTAACCCTACACACCAAAGCCTTAATGGCCATGCTGGGAATTTGTCCTGATCTGACAGCAAGAGGCTGCAAGCAGCTGTGTTGAACCCCTGCCTGACTCAAGTTTGATTTGCAGAGCAGCATTTCCCTCTTAACCCTTTCCCTCCTCGATTTTCATGCTTGTCTGTGGGAAAAACGTTACAGAAATAATTGTGTGCGTTGACCAGTTTCATGAACCACGGCTTGAAGGAGCTGGTGGTTTCCCCAGCCATGCTGCAGGCAGACACAGTGAGCTCTCCATCAGAGATGCTCGCAGCAATGCTGCGGCCCTTTCGCCCTGCATTCGCCCAGCTCAGCACTTTGCAGGCAGCACAGAGATACCAGAGAGGCGGCGGTAGTGCAGGCCCCCAAATGAAAGGTTTAACAGATGAATAATTCTGAGCTATTGGACATGACAGCTGAACTATGTAATTCGAGAACTGCCTTGCTCAATTAAATTTAATATAGTCTCAATTTGTACCTTCAGTTTATATGAATGTATAAGGAAATACGATTTTGTCAGGATGTTCTTAGTGACAGGAAAGAAGTTTCAAGTACAGATCCTACTAAACGATTTTTCTCTCCTCTACAAGAACACTGCACTATGTTGAATGCAAGTATACACAACAAAGATATAAGCAAGCACATACACAAAGAAACATGTTTACCTCCAGAATCTGATCGCCAGCCCAAAGCCTGCCATCTCGGGCTGCTGCCCCTTCTTCATAAACTTCATGGATCACTATGGCATCCTGCGGGAAGAAAGGGTGGCATGAATCCTCCCTCCCAAAACCCACACAAACTGGTAACTACAACCCACCCCACACCCTTCACTACTCTGCAGTAAAAAGCACAGCACTCCATGTCAGGGTAAGCGAGACTAACACATATTTATATTTTTTAAAACATTTTGGTATAATAATATTACTCCTGTAATCAAAATACAGATAGGTAGTAAAAGGATTTTGTTCACGACTTCAGAGTAGTCTTGTCTAGAGCTTCGTGGGCTTCCCTCATTTTTATACATTGGCATCAGCAGTTATGTGAACTCAGTGTGAACCGTTGTATTAATGTCGTCTGCTTTTTTATGATATTATTTAAAACCAGATTCTTTGGAGCTATGAATATTTTTAGGGACTTGGCACAGGTCTCAGCTTTAAGCAAGAATTGAATGCCTTGTGGTAAATAGTGCTGGTTAAATCTGTAAGAAATGAAATCCAGAAGAAACGAACAATGGCAAATGTTAGTTTATTACTGAGGTTGGAAAATGCATGCAGTGGCAGATGTAGCTTCAGGGAAGGTTTCAGTGATTTAATCTTATTGCCAGCAATAGATGTCCCTGAAGAAAAAGCATTACAAAGAACATACTGTTCTCTTGCTGGTGCTTTCCTTTTTGCATTGTTCTGGTCTGTTTCTTTTGTTTTCCTGAAACAAATAGGTGAACATCCTGCCACAGAGCTTCAGCTGCAGTCCCGACAGCTAGCAGGATGGGATGCTCCACTGTGCCAAATGTGTTCCTCTCCCCCATGCCACCAGCAAACACCCAGAAATGGCTTCACTACAAACTTTAAAATCACTCTGGTGATTTTCAGTCAGATATGTAGGTATTGGATAACCTGTTCTCAGACACCCAAACCCTCCGAAAATGCTATGGTCATGAAGTTCCTTTAACAGTTTAACATACAAGTCAACAAGGAGACTTTCCGCTGCATTTGCAACAAAAGGCAGTGAGGTTAGCAGCGTGTGAGCCCTGCTGTGCACCACTTTCCTGGAGCAGGAGCAGGAAATCACTGCTGGGGCAGAACAAAGTACCTCCATGTTTTGAAAACACTGTTAGATAGTGCATCTCTCATCACCAAGTTAACTCCCCCCCATGCTGCCTTGCGATCCTTTCCCAGCACACATGGTGCATGTTGAACAGAAAGAAAACTCAAATGCCCTTAAGCTAACGCTCTGATCAAGGCAACACTGAGAGCATTATTCTCTTTCATTCCCACTACACCTTATTTAATGACATGGACTTGTATCTACAGCCGCTCTGCTGCTGCTGGAGCACAGTACCACTGTCACTAGCCTCCTCTTTGATACGTATACACCAGTTACTGAGAAAAGCCTAAAGGATTGTAATCACAAATGGATTACAGCTGATACAAGCATCCCAGATGGGGGAAAAAAGATTTCAATCTACATAAATGAAGGCAAAATACCATGAGCTATGTACCAAGGTAATTAAGAAAATCAAAAGAATGGCTTGATTAAAAAAACCCCCTCTATATATACACCCTGCTGGTAACTGCAGGGTTTTCTTGAAATAACTGAAGCAGCTATTACCAGTGGAACAGAGTAACTCATGCACATCCACCTCAGCAGCACTGCCCAAATCCTTTGTTACGTGTTTGAGACCTTCTCTCAGTTGTGGGGTTTGGTTTATTGCAGGGGTTTGGGATTTTTGGGGTTTGGTTTTTTTGGGGGGGAGTGGGGAGAATGATGTCGTACCTTTGTTTTGAAAATGATCATTTAACTCCAAGTCAACATCAGACACTTTTGCCTGGGCAAAAGCCAGGAGGGTGACAGTGATGTATATTTTTTTACCTGAGGCTGATCATGGGTAACTATGAGAAAAAGCTGAGTCTGTGGTTTAGAACTTCCACAGCACACTTCACTTTTACTTTTTTAAATACTTCACAAAGACATTTAGAAATGGTCAAGGGGATCCCATAAAATACCGACCAGCTTGTTAAGACAGCATCATTCAACTGGGACACACGATAAAGCCAAGGTTGGGTGGCAAAATAGCAATGTGATCATGTAACAGCAGGTGGGGCATGTAGACAAGACTGTCAAATCAAAGACTTTCAGACTGTATTTAATCTGATATCTCCTCACCGTTGAGCAACGATCTTCCAATCACGCTTCTTTAAGTTTGTTTTCAATCTGCAGTTGCTTTAAAAATGGCCAACAACCTGGAGTTACCAGCTTTTCCCAGTGCTGTATTATTAAACGTAAAACCACACATACCTAAAGCTCAGATTCAGGAAACACCAAATGTTATCAGTTTGAATAATCTGCATCATCTATTTGAAAAGGCAGCAGTTCAGTATTATACTGTGGTTCCTGCATGTGTTAGAAGCCAGGTCTAGAACTAAAAATACACATGGCATAAAAAGGTGCATTCCTGTTCATTCTATGCTTACCCTGAAGAAGGAAACATCTCGCTGACCTGCCAACGCACTGTTTTTCTTAGCTTTTTTTAAATAATCCATAAGCATAAAAATGAGTCGTACCTTTCTTAGCGTATAAACTATGATAAACAGATATCTTTCCCTTGATACTTCTGGGGAAGACTCACTTAACTTTATTTAACCCAGAAGTAATCTTTTTCCATTGCGTCTAGTGGGATCTGGGTAAGATCCTGTTAGTTTTGATCATCCATGACAAATAGCTAAACCCAAACGACTTATTTTATTAAACATTTTTAATTATTTCAATATTTTTGAAGAAGTTTATGTGGTACCGAAACATAATATCACACTCCAATCATCTAAGCAAACCCTAATCTGTAATGACTCTATTGACATGCTATGAATTGAAGCTGCAACTCCCCTCTCAGTGGCACAGAAAAATAAAAAAAGAAACTGTCGTGACTAAAACTATACAAAGCATTTATTTAAAGGATAGGTTTTGATTACTGGACATCTGCAACTCCTGTTCACTAGCTTCAAATTCGGTTTCATGTTTGATATCTCTAGAAATCAAGGCCTAAATAGTTCAAAATCAATCAGCTGAAAGGGAGGAAGGGAAAGTGGTATCAATATACAACTAGGGGTTCTGAATTAATGGTGGTTCTGGACAGATTTGCACTCCCACCCCCGTCTCCTTTCACTACCAGTTTCGTAGAGACTATGGTGCTCCATGACACGGCTTGGCAGAGCCACAAAAACAGTTTGTGTAGAAAGGGGAAATAAAAGACACTCTCACACCAAGAATAAGTCTGTTTCAAGAAAGGTATCCAACTGCTGAAATCACATACTTCATAAAGTTTATGAATACATTCAAAAAACTGGAGCTTTAATCTTTGTATATTTTGAAAAAGAATAGTCTGGGACCATTGTACAAATCAGGAATTAATGCAAAGTTGAACATTTCTTGTATGGGACGGAAGGATGCAGAAGACAAGCCAGGGCATATAAACAGCATTTTTCTATGCTAAGCAAAGTCCACATTCGCAGGTGTAAACCTAGACTACTGGATCATGAAAACGTGAAATGACAAAGTAGAAGGGAAGTTGTCTGTTACTGCTGAGGTTGCTGTCCTGGGCTGAATAATGCTTACATTGAAGGTTATTAAAGGGCCCGCAGTCAGTGAAATGAAGCTGAATGCACTATCTATACTGCATAGCCAAAACCATCATCTGCAAGCCAGAATAATTCCCAAACATGGCAAGAGCATACCTGATTCATAAATGATGTGCACCAGATCTGTTAACAAGAAGTAAAGCTTACCAAACCTGCCAGACAGTATATCAGAAGGTATTTTGTAAGGTTCAGATTTGAGCTGTGGGACAGCTACAACACTCACTCTCACTATACCAACAGAATATCACAGCTGTTGCACAGTCTTCTTGTACAAAGGGAAGGCACAAAAGTGACAATTCCCACACTGACTGACAACAGAAGTTTTGATTGTGGAAAAAAAGGCAATGGCAGACAAGTCAAAGAGTTCACGGAGTTTCTTGGTCAACATCTTGAAGAACAATGTTAGTGCAGAGTGAATGACTACTGAAAAGTGAGGACAAGACAACCTTACAGAAATTAGCTCCCTATCCAAGAATCCACTTATGGAAAACAGAACTTGCAAACTGTGCACAGCATGATCGACACTGCATTGCCTTCTGCCTGAGGGAGGGGAACAGCCTTCAATCCTCAGGGAATCAGATCTCAACTCCCCAACCCCACCCCCCGCCAAGCTGTGGAAAGTTTTTCTGCTTGATTTATAACAACTTCAGAGACGTGGTAGGGGAATAATATCAAACTTGCCCATCAGCAGAGAGCACAAATAGATATGCTAACATTAACAATTAAATTCAGCAAGACTGACAGCTTAATCTTTGTATTTTAAATGTCAGGAACTGATATGGCAGAGACCCCAGGCAATGACCACATATCACCATCTTGATTGAGGTTTTGGGAGAAAGGCAGTCAGGTCAGCTTTCTGTTCAGGAAAATCACTGACCAAATGAACTTAAAAGGCTGCAGGACCATAAACAGTGGTGAGAAAGTCTCACATGCTGTCTGGCTTCAGGCTTGGACTGCTCACATTTTCTGTAAGTTTATAGCTTCTGAGCTAATTTCTCTGCTGTTTCTTTTCTTTTCTTCTGTGCAGCTGTTCTTCAGAACAACAAACAGCAGCTTTCATTGCAGGTGCCCTTTGCCATTGAAAATCAGCTCCCAGCCTGTTATTTGCAAATGGTGGGAGTAGAGGGCAAGGGAGTAAAAGCACACAAGGCATAAAGGAGGCTCAACATTAGGTACCATGGATATTTTAATGAAGATCTATCACGTGATAAAAGGGGGATCAGTATGCAAGAGGGGAGATTTCAAAAGAACTGAAGCAGAGAAATCACCATACACATGGTGCTGGTTGGATTTGACAAGGAAAAAGGTCCGAAAGGAGGTTTCTTGCACAGTACCACATAGTCCTTATCCACTGCAGATCATTCACAACAAGCTATTTCTTTAACTGAGCTAACATTAACTTTTTTCTTAGCTTATTTTTGCAGAGATATCTCAGCCTATGAGACCCAGCTATTGTTTTGATAGGATCAAAGGTGCCTCACAGAAATAAGACGAAGTGCTACACACTGAGGACTGCAATAACCATCAGGACAGAATGACACCAGGTAAGGTATTGGGAAATGAGTTGTTTGAAAATACCAGATCATATTTTCCAAGATGTGCATTTTAACGCTGTAATCATTAGACAAAAAAAATCCCCTAAACAGTCCTGAGAGCAGAAAGCAGATCCGTAGCTCTACTCCATGGCTACAAGGCTATCTCTACCACCAGAGCATCACCAGCTATTTGTTCTGGACCAAGGGAGTATTATATGGAAAAGTTATACCTGTCTCCCAGAACAGACACTTCTGCCATCACACAGACAACGATCCTGAAAGACTGGGTCAAAACAGAGACACCAGATTTTTGGGAACCTACATGGTCAGGCAGTGCTAGAAAGCAGGAAGGGCAAACTGCTGGAATTACATGAATTTTACACTCCTGTATCTCAGTTTGGTCTGGAGTTAGGTGAACAAATTTTACCACTAACCATAATTATGTATTTGGTGTAAGAAATGAAGCTTTCTGCATGGATTAGAGTATACTTTCCTGAGGAAGAAAAAAGTACACTACATATAAAACAACATTCAGGAAACGATGTTTTCTGATTTAGTTGACAAGTTGTGTTTTCCTAAGCTAATATTACATATTTCCAACAAATTTCCTACATAGCTACAAATGTTATATTAAATTAGCATTTATTAAAGATTATAAAGCTACAAGGCTTTTTTTTTGACTGCAGGATTACAGACTTATCTCTTTCCCAGGGCAAGTAAAATATCATTAGTTATTTCCTTTTCAACTTTTATAATAGTTTGTCCACAGTAGTAAAATTGTCATTTCATTTTTACAGGCTGGTTCACAGACAAAGTAGGAATCAACTGGTTGCACAGTGAGTTTTGCTGAAGAACTAGCTCCATATAAGAATCTCTCAGTAGTTAAAATAAACCCAGCTGCTGGTTACTTGTAGGCAGAGGAAATTACAACAGTTATGTTACGATCTATGATCTTCTATTTGTAGATCTAAATGGAATCTAAAAGACAATATTCAGCAACAAAAGTGGAAGGTCAACCCCAAGCGAATCTTGACTTGACTTTGTAAAGCGGTTTACTTAATGCATTGTGCTGCATATACCTCCTTCTTACACTAAATAGTTTGCAATTGCTAGTATTCACAAACCATTAACAGGCACCCAAAATCCTAAGCCAAACACTACTGTAATAAAACAGGCTATATAATGTAAAAACGTATTACCGCGTTAATGTAAAAATGCTTTACATTGCATGATACTGAAACTTCTCTACTCAAGGTCAAAACAAAAGGTCTGTTTCCCATTTAAGAACAAGCCCTTGCAAGAGATTGTGTTCACTTGCCAACTTTCATAAAAAAGATTAATCCACAACATCAATATGAATATAATTTTTCATACTAAAATACAGATTTATTTTAAGGAAGTGGATAATATTTGTATTACATTTTATAGGCCCCTATAGTTACATCTGGTCCTTATTTATTTAAATTTTATTCTGCTTGCATAATATTTTTGCTTACAGTTATATTCTCTAAGATCAGAAAAGCTAAAACCTGAAAACTCAATGGCACTATTCATTAACATTCCTTTGGTCTGCAGTCATAGACATTTGCAAGCTCTCCTTTGATTCTGAAATAATAAAACTAAGGTAATAAGATGTTTAGTGTAAAAATATATGACTTAAGTCAGAATGATAGAAAGAGCTATACTTCTATGAATCACATGCCAAAGCAAACCAAAGTTTTTCAAAAAGTATACATGCTCTTTTTAGAGGGAATAATAAAACACAGAACTATGTATTAAAATGTTAACTCTCTCACTCTCATTATTTTATTAAATAAAAAAATATGAAAATTTACAGTATACAATGCATAGCTCAGGTTATAGAATGCATGAGACCCTGAATGCATATGACACAGGAAGTCAAAAGCCAGTTGTTTCAAGCAGCAGCAAGCAAGATAATCCTGAAGTCCCCTCTGACATCTCCTACTGCTTTTGTATATTGTTAACTTAAATTTTATGGTTGATCTACACTCCTGGAAGACATCAACTTCTTCAAGTAAGGAACTGCTATGTGAGCTAGCCGTACAGTCAGCTAAACCTCTGCCAAAGATCCATCAAATACATGATTTGCAAAACTTACTACTCTAATTCCCATTTGTGATAACTCATGTACAAAACAGTTTGGTTTTGTCATGCTATTGTAAGCTAACTTTCTTCTAAAATGACAATGAATCCAGCAACTTCATATTAACATTATCCAAATGAGTCAAAGCAATTTCTCACAATTTCAAGCTAACTGCACTTACCAACCTGTCATTAAATTGCCCTCTCTTTTATAAATGATGGTTAAGAAGTGATTGCTTTTTTTCCTCTCCCAACCGCAAACTTTTCCTCTACAATACCCAAACCACGATTAAAAACTTGGGACTTCTATTAAGATGTTTCATTCTATTGTTCTATTCATTGTGCAACAGACCTAACAGCAACAGTATCTATAGCCAATACATTGCTGAAACCCTTGTGACGCCAATATCTTGCTTTTCATTTGTAGTTACAAGGTAAGCATATTCCACTGAAAGTTTCAGTCTTAGCTGCTCTGGATGGCTTTTCTCAGTTGCTCAGACCTTGGCTGTCTAAAAGTGATGAAGATGTTTTTGCCTGAATCTAAATATAACTGAGATGGGAGGGAAAGAGGAAAGCTCAACTAAGGGAGAACCTGTTTGTTTAGTAACAGAAGTCACATCAATTCTCATGTTGAGATAGGTTCCCACTGCTGACTTGCAGCACAGCACAAACCACAGGTTTTGGACTTGGCTTCGGCATTAGTAACAGCCTGCTCCTGGCAGTGTGGAGATCCTAGCAGGGTAATTAGCCTTCACTGCTCCAGGGGCAAACATCAGGGCTTGAACAGCTGCGATTTAAAGCCACAGCTTTCTTGATTATTCCCTTGCCCCTCCTTAACAGATGGGGGTTTATGCAAGGTATGACTCACCTGGACTGACAGAATGGATCTAAATATTCTTCTGTCAAACCACATCCCCACCATCATGAAGGTCCCCCTGCTCCGCTGCAAGCCAGAACGCCTTCCGGGCTAACTGAGGTGATTAGAGAAGCTTTTTCCTCTCTGACTCCAGCTCTCATCAACTTGTGTTAGCTGAGCGTAGGCATATTCTGTTACTTTTTTTAGCATTGTTAGGGTTCAAGTTCCCTGGTTTTGTGAATCTATTTATTTTACAGATGGAGTACCTTAAAGTTTGTAAATTGCCTTAAAAATGCTTTTTATTAAAGTCAGCTGAAAGCAAAAGTAAAAAACTTTTATTTACCAAATTCAAAGTAGACAACCCAGTAAAAAATCCTGAATTAAGATGTTTATTGTCATTGTCAATAAAAAAGGCAGGATAAAGTTTACTTCTTTTCTTCCTTTCTATGTAAGGGTCAGGTAATGACCACCTCCCGGCTCCACCTCCAAAGAGCCCCTATGTTACGCTCCAGCAGTCCTTTTTGCTTCTATATTGTAGGCTGTGCCTCTTCAGTACTCAACAGTGATTTTAAGTCCCAGTTGAGCCTCTGTGCTCTCCTCCCCTTCCAGGGTTCTCTAGCTCTGCCTGAGCGGAATGTCCCTGTACCAGACTCCACTGGCCTTGAAACCACTGAATCCCCTCTGGCATGTCTGAGCATCTTAATCCCCTGGGCAGCAAATATAGAGTCAATAACTAAAAGTAATCAACTCAACCATTACTAAATTATTCAGCTGGAAGCAAAACAGTGCTCTCACCTACTAAGAAAATGTTTGTATCTTAGTGCAATGCTTTTTCCGATATACTGCCAAGAATAAAATCCCTGTAAATTGATAATCTAGTTTTATTGAAAATGGCTTATTGCAAGTTGGTAACTGGACAAGCCATCGCATCATTCACCCACTCCAGGGTGACAATTGGGCACGGATGATTTGACTGCACATGCCCTCTGGAGGAGTACCAGGACACCTTTTTTAAACAATTCCTTCATGTCCTGATCTCAGACAATTTAAGAAGAAAACCTGACAGAAACTTTCTGGTAAAAGAGTTTCAGAGGAAAAAGTCAATTCCTTGAAACTAAATTATCTGCCTTGAAACAACTTACATAGAATGCAATGAACCTAAAGCAGAACAACTGAAGAATTTTTCCTAAATTTATGGTGAGAAACTGGACTAAGTTATTTGTTGCGGATCCACACAGTTCCAGCCTGTGCAGCCTTGGGCCAGCCAGCCAAGCCAATACTGGCTTCTTGCTGTGAACACCCAGCTCTGAAAGCTGAACTCCACATCTAACAAAGAGGAGTCACAGCTCACCCAGATCAGAGAAGGCAGCCCAGGCACCAGTGTCCTGCCCCGTGTGCTGGTGTTTGCAGCGTTTGCGGCTCTCTGAGTTGCACCACAGGCATTGCCCAAAGAGGCCTGCTGCATTCATGAATCCCAGGCATTCCATGGCTGGAGCAGTTCAGGCACCCTGGGAGCCCCGGCAGCTGCCGAGTGACAATGACAGCCCTGTCAGGTTTATGGCTGCTATTAGCAGTGGTGGAGCTGACAATCATTTATATATCATTCAGCAGCTGCGAGGAGGAGAGGACAGGATGGTGTCCTGGGGAGCAGAGTTAGAGCCTCAAACCTCATTTTGGGATGTTTCTATAAACACTTTTTTTAAAAAAAAAAAAAAAATTCCCATTCTGAGGTTACTTTTACAAGTTTGATTGGACTACAATCAAAAAAAGAAAACTTCTCCCAAATTGAAAGCCCTGTACTTCAGCCAGCTCCACTCTGCAGTTTAATTGCTTTAAAGTAGAGGCCATGCGTTGTGTTCTCTCAGAGGCATATGGGAAGGTGAAATGAAAGACAGTGAAGAAAAAAATAAAAATAAAACCCAACCCTTAGATTAAAATTAAATAGGACTGCTTACGAGCTACAGCAGTCTAAAGATCAACGACGTGAAGTAAAGTCTCAAGGACAATTCTTTTCTCCCCATGCCTTTTCTACAGGCACATCTTTCCAGCTGATATTCTCCTGCTCCCCTAAGCACACAGCCACAGTCCTTGCTTCTAATACATGGAATTTGAAAAGTATTGCAAGTTTAATGGGATGGTCATCTTCTCAACAAAAAGCATTTCACAGGGGTTAAGACATCACTTCCCATCCTCCTGAAGCAATTAACTTCCTTGCTCTCAGGCTGTATTTTTCAAGTCTCTACTTGGTGATTTCTGATGAGACTCCTAAGGTTATGACTTAAAAGTTGCACTCTATATTTCATACTGAAGCACTGAGTCCCTGCCAAATTTACTATTCCAAAAGCTGGGACTGTATATCATGTGTTTAAGAAAGTTCCAAAATATTCCAAAATGAGCTTTTCCCATCACACGTGAGCTGCTGCTGTGCACCAGTGTTGGCTAACAGTACTCAGTTAAACATTTTTACAACAAGCCCTTTTAAATACCACATAGATGAGGCCCTTAAAGTCTAACCATACACTTACAGTCTGCCCATACCCCCTTAGACCTGACAAGTTCTATCACGGCACAGACTACCTCTTTCCCCATACCAATAAATTACTCTTGAGACCCTAGGAACCAGGACTGATATCCTTCATTGTTTCACAGGCATTTACCTATGCAGGTACAAAAGATAGCCCAGTAGAAAAGGGAGGAAGAAACAGGAGTTCATGTCTTGATTTCTCAGAGGACAAAAAGGCAAAAGAAAAAGTCTTTGCAGTTGTTCATGGCACACACAGGCATCTCTCCCACAAATTCAACCCTACTCTGCCATGCCTTTTCCTGCCCCCGACGGAGCACATTTCCATAGTCCCATCAGAGTAGCTTACCTCTATTGTCTGTGTGCCCCATCTGAACCACAAGAGTATGAAAGACAGCATTCCTGCTTCATGCCTGTAGAGACAGGCTAAGAATGGTGCTATTCCCCCTCTTTCTGACTTTGATAGGACAATTTCCTTTTCAAAACTAGCTAAAAAACAAAACCCAAACTGCTGAAGCAAATTATAGCTTCATTTTAATTTCTCTGCGGTGCAGAAAATAGTGGGTCTTGGATACAAATTTCTGCCACATGAGACCTTCAGAAGTGATAAACTTCTATGGCACATAAGCATAACATGTACATAAGCACTGAAGCTGTAAATCAATTTATTTTGCCTTTTTTACAATACAAAAATGTCCAGCTATATAACTGAGTTAAAACCAAATGACAGACAGTGAGACAAAATACATCACTCAACACCACAAACTTGTTTTATTTCCTCTCTATCCCATGAAACTCAAAGTTTTCTAAAGTCCTGAGTAATGTTTTCTTTTACTCCTCCTAATTAGGCATCAAAAAAATTTGGGGGAGGTCAGCAGTATAAAGTAGACAGAATGATGATGATCTCCCCAGCTAAAGACATGACTCTGAGTACCTGCTTTGAGAAGAAGGGTTGACACACACCATTTTGGATAAGCAGGTTATGGAGAATCCCAGAGAGAGTCTCTGCACGTGATAGGTGATTAGATTAGACTGTGGTCCCACAAAGGCAAATTTTTTCCAAAGAAACACCATTGCTTGCTTTTGAATGAGCAGATTCAGAAAAAGAAACAGGGAATCACTTTTGTAAGTCCTGTAATGCAGGGATAAAAGTGAGAAGTCGGACCTCTCTCCCTTCATGAATTTCAGTTATTGCAACCAAGTGCATAGTTTTTTAAAATAAACTCCTAGGAGGACACTTTAATGAATAAACTAATGAAAGTATAATACTTAACCAAAACCACTTACTCAATTTAAAGAATAAAATCCTTTGCATTTTTCTCATCTGCTCTGTAACAGATATTTATAATTTTCATTTATTTATATCAAAATCTCATGAAAGACGTACCAGATTTCATCTGACAGACTGCCATGTATTATTTCCAAATTCCAGTTAAATGAAAAAGCAGAGAGATGGCTAACGCTAAACTACGTGTTTGAATTTACTCAACAGTGAGGAGCTTGATTAAAAAGGGACTGGGCACAAAACAGCGCGTGGCTGGACAGAGTGAAACCCATATAGGCTGATTTAAGCCTTCAACATAACTCAGATCTCTCTCCATGTGAAACAGAGCAATGAATCTAAACTCTACGTAACCAGAGATTTGGATAAATGGGACCAAAATCTGAATTGTTTCCAATTACAGCTTCAATATCGTAAAAGATACAGCCGACACTTTGCAAAACAAAACTCTCTTTTTCCTTTCAACTTCCTCATGCTTTTTCCTTTCTTTTTTCTTGGTCTAGAAAAGGATTACTACATTTCTACTGTCTATAGCCGCTGACACTCACAGCACTTCACTGCTTAACGCTGCACTGCTATGATTTTATTAGGAACTGCATGTAACAGAGCAGCTCTATTGCTTTAAGTGTCTCTGAGTCAGAGGATTCAGGAGAACCCAGTAAAGACACCTCTGCAGCAGAATTGTTTACTGGAAGAACTGAATTTGACATGTAAAAAAAACAATATGACATTCTGTTATACTGTAACACAGGACCTCTTCAACGGAAAGTGGAGTGGAAAAGCAACAGCAGAGGCAGAGAAGGGTTTAGCATAACTAACTTGCCGAGTTTACACTTGAACTGATAACATTTAAATGTAGCTGAAGATAATTTTTTTAAAAACAGCATAGCCAAGAGCAAGATTAAGCGAAAAGACAGAAAACAACAAAAGATTACCTTTGCTTTACCTCTGTTCAGCAAGGGCTTTTGCCGGCAGGGAGATAAGTCACAGTTTGTTCAAACAGATACTAAGCATTTATGCTCTCAAGACGGAGTTGTTATCCTTGCCGAAGCAGCTCTACCTCTGTGACAATCATTTCTAGTCCAAACACTTGGTAGCTTACCTGCTTGACACCTCTAATTCACAATGGTTAATAAAGACGACAGATTTGTAAACTCTGACAGTAGCAGAAAGTACTACTGAAACACAAACCTTTTCCTTTAAACAGGAACAGAAACCAACTGATCTGATACAAGACAAAATGATCAATTTGTTATTGGAGACTGTAGTTGCTGGTTTCTCCATCCTCTGCTGAACAATTCATTACAACAATTACAGATCAATAGCATCATTACTTTCTATGCTTTCTTTGTGTCCTGTTCTTTAAGAGACAGTAAGCATTAGTTTAAGAGAAACTCACCAGTGGAGTGTCTTTCCCCCCGACAATGCTGAGCCCTAGGCCTGACCGACCCTTAGATATCTCTATAGTCATCTCCTGCCCTGGAACTATAGGACACGTTGCTGGATCCACAGGCAATGGAGGTGGAAAGATGCCTAAAAACATGAAAAGGTAAAAAGAGAAGTCACACTATACAATGAGAAAAAGAAAACCACCAAAGGAATGACAGTGACTATTTAAGCTCTTGTATTTTGCTCTCTTCACCTTTATAAATTCAAATTGAACTACTACTCTGATTCACTTCTGAAATCTTCAAAACAGAACAACTCCAGAACTCTGGGAGTAAAGGTTCATAGAAAATGTCTGGGTGAATATTTAATTCAGTTATAACTTCCACAATTGAGATCACGTTGGCAAGGTGTATTACTCCACTCAGGACAGATAAGGCCATGTCCCAGCACTATGGCATGGACAGGATGTCCCAGATAGTGTTTCCTTCTTTTTTTATTATAATTAAAAGGAGGAATAATGTATTTGCACATAAGTATCAACAAAAACAAGTAAAGACACCTTCAAATTCTCAAGAATAATAAAATGAGAGAAAAATACAAACACTTTATAAAATAACTTAAAATAGGTTATTCAATATTCAAAGAAAAAATCTCAGCAAAAGTTATCTGGAAGGAAAAAAAAAGAACAGATTCAGCTTGGGTGTAGAGTACTAAATATACACTATATTGGTGGAAAAAATAACTGGTTCATACTAAGGTTGGTGACTTCAGTCTCTGGAGAAAGAAAAGTAGGCGATGGCACCAGTGGTATCTGCTGCAAGTTGACTGGTACTTTTGTTGAAGTTTTGGATTGCTTGATTTGGTTGAGGACCTAAAAGCAAAGCAAAGCAGAAACCAAAGAGATCTAATTACAGAAAGGCATGTTATGTGGACACCATCATTAGCTGCTCATTATCATATCTTATTAAAACCATTGTCAATAGAAGGGAAACAAGCAATAAGCATAGATGAACTGAAAACACAGTCTTCATAAATAAATGGAAAATCATGATGACTGGATAATTGTGCTTCCAGAAATGCCCATGTAGGAAGTAGGGACAGGACTTCACCTTGCTCAGTGGTGCCTCTCATACCAAATAGCACAGGTTGTTTTGGTTTGCTTGTTTGTTTTTGTTTTTTTAAACAGCAAAGAACATCCTTCGCATTAACCTGTGTGACTACTTCCACATAAGTAAAAAGAAGCAAGTAATTTTTTAAATATGCCCCAAGAAAATGATTTTAATATCTCCCCAGTTAAACCCTTGACACCATAAATCACTCAGTCTTCGAGAAGATCAACACCTCCAAATCCCACCCTTATCAGTTAACATAACCACTCATGCATTTTCTGGGAGCTGCTCCTCTGCTTCCTGCTGATCCACCAGCACTGGTTTGTCAGCTTTACATTTCACATCCTAAAAAGTCAAAAAAGAAAGCGAGGTGTATCAAAAATGTCACATTAACTCAAATAAAACACTTTCAAAAGCTTAAAATGATGATTCTAGGCAAACACAGGGATATTTCATCATACAAGTACACCTGTAACACAACACAAAGCTGAAGCCTAGGTCTTAGAAATGTTAAAAATAGCATGAATACAGAGAATATCAGGAATTACTGAAAACACCTAACAGTTTTGAAGCCGTACAGTGCAAGGAAAAGGTTTTTGAGGAGGAGATTATCCTGCATGGTCTGTATTGTTCCTGAGCAATAAGAAGCTCTAAAGAAGAAGGAAGCACATCCTCTGGGGTGACTGGGACAGCAAATCCCATGCTGTGTGGAAACGTGCAGGTATTTGTGTACTGAACCTCTAGTAGAGCGGTAGCTGAGACCCTTTGGTGCCTCCATCAGGAAGGGGTTCAGAGTCACCTGTTCCCTCCCGCCCTCTCCTTCTTTCGTCAGTCCTCAGCAGCACTGAGCATGCTGCCAGCAATTAAATAAAGTAACTACTTCAAATGCATCAGCCAGTCTCATTATATAATAAATATCTCAAACAATGAAACCTTAACCACAGGCTCCCCTTGTACCCTAATTTCTTTCCATATCCTGCACTATACTAAAAATATTTTTTCTCTCCTACTTCTGCAGCTGCTTCCAGACAATTACAGTGTTCTCCCTTTGCTAGCTCTTAGCCAAGTTTAGGCCATTTTGATCACAGTATTAGTTAGTTATCTTACCCTATGTTAAAATAAACCTGATAAACAACCCAATTTTCAGAAAAGTCGAGTACCAACTTCAAAAGACAACAGAGACATTCTGCATCTCCAAAGAATTTCTAATTAAGATGACAATTCATACATTAAAAACCCCACAAATGTAAATATTGGCCTTGTTTCCTTAAATTTTGTTAAGTCGTGCCAAGCCCCATAGGCTGCTTTTTCCCCTGCATTTTAGTCTAAGCTTGCTGTAACTATACAACTGTAACGGTTATCCAAATGGATAACAAGGAGGAAGATAAAGCGGTGATCTCATTGTACTATCAGAGCTGTCAGGGAGAAATGCGAAGGTTGCTTTGTCATTGTATGAGAGACTTTTAATGAGCAATGAAGAAATATTTCATATTTCCCGTTTTCATTCTGATACGTGACTAAAATCAGAAACTTCATCTTGCATGTCAAGTAAGCACCAAGTATCCCCTTCAAATCTCTCTAATATTCTCCATTTAACTCACACTATGCTAAAGGTGCCTGGACAAAATAAATAGATTTTCAGTCCCTCACACACTGAATAGTACACTCAGCATTTGTCATAAACCTTCAACCCAATTGGTTTAATTTAATTCTGTTCCCTCAAATGCATCCAAGAGCACTTTTATTAAGATTTTAACTGTTTTTAAGTGTTTTGTGCAAGCATCCTTGCACAAATCAGCATGGTTTCTCCAGTTTGAATGTTACAAGCCTGATTCTCTTCTGTGTTGAGACTTGGAGTCACTTCCTCTGATGAGAAATGAATGCAAAGTGAAGTTACGGGAGACTGATGTAAACTTCACTGTCCACTTGTTCCTATGATACCAAAAATAATTTTCTTCCATCATAATTATAAATTGAGATACGTTGCAGCAGGCTCTGCTTTTGAGCTGTATGTTTGTCTTTTGATCTAGAGTGTACATCTTAGGTTAATCTCTTCTAATAAGGAGTTTGCCCAGATTATTAAAAGTTTTCTATTCTGACTAATCTCTTCCTCTGAGAACTCTTTGCCAATGTTTCAAGGCTGAATCTTCTGCTTGTGTTAAAGACAGATTATTGTTCCAAGTTCAAATCTTGTAAGGAAAATGAACCTATTGTCACATATGAAACATCAGTTTAATTATCCCAGCTACAGGACACTATTATGTACATGCTCAGCCAGGACACTAATGATGCAAGGTCCTTCCAAGCACACAGAACTGCTCAAGTCATTTTCACTTCTGTAAAGTTGAAAGTTTCAAGACCATGTCAAAGCCCCATGTATCAATTCTTTTTCAATTACACCTTACAGAAAGTAAGATAGCAACAGCCCTCAGGAAACCATCGCCTTCTATCAGCCCACCTCAAACCCCAGCTAACGAGTGTGCAGACCTTGCCTAACACTTCCATTGGCTCCAGTTCAGAATAGAGTTGTTTTCTTTCCCCGCTCGTATCATCCAAGTCTGCAATGATGTCCATTATATCACTTCATAGTTTTTAAAGTGATGAAGTGACAACAAAATGCATCCTGGGAGAGACTGACAAATTTATCAGCAACAAATTAATCGAGAATGATTTGATTTCTTTTTTTTTTTATTACAGCTGTCACTTGGTGAGACACCCTGCCCGTGCTTTGAGCTGTACATACTTGTGGAAGATCTTTGTTGATAAGCACATACCTTTCATTTATTCAGTGAACTTGATCTTACTTATTGACTTTTACATTCCTGATTTCTCATGACATATGATTGAGAACTTAAATAACAATGGTGAAGTAGTACTGGACTGCAGAATTACAGCAACCATTGTGCTATGAAAAACAAGGCACTGTTTTCTTTTGTCTCAACAGTCACTAAAACAATGCAAGAGAAATCTCATTTCCTCAAAATAACAAGCTATCTTGTGCTGTACTGTCAAAGTCTTAAAGCCAATAAGACTATGAACTCATTTCCTTACAGTCAGAAGAGACTGATCACAGCCATCAGCATTTACAAAAATTATATACACTTCTTAGAAATACTTGCCATGTAATTTTAAAATCCTGACTGAAAGAAATGTCTGAAATTATGAAACTAGCTTTCTCCACTATTTTTATCCATTTATGCCTCCAAACCAAGGGCTGGTCCAACTGAGGTATTATAGAATGAGCAGTTGCACCTACAGGCATTCAAATACTTGTCTAAATTCACCTCCCATCCCTCACCATTTCAGTATCTATTTATCTAATGGAAAAATCAGCAAGTTGCCTCTAAGCAAACATCCACTGAATAAAGGCAGGGCAATGCAGCAGCCACAAGTGACACACTCACTGTCCACCTGGTCTCACCAGTGATCTGGAACAGGTTGCTTCCTCTCTGTGCCACAGTGAGGACAACAATACTGGCCTGCTGGATAAAGGATTTTGAATACCAAAAATAAAAAAAAAAAGTAGCAACCATCTGTGGTTACATGAACACTTTCAGAGGTAAGATGAGCTAATTTTTCTTTCCCACTGTGCGTAAAAGTTAAATACTATACTGACATTTTCCTCACCTGGAGGCTCTCAACAAATACGTGCCTTTGCCTTCTCTTACCTGTGTGCCCTTGCCCTGTTCTGGACAACTCTTACCACCAGTGCTTTATGGGTTTTTTACCTTTCAGTCTAAAATACTCTAACTTCTACCCTTTGGCTCCACAGTTCCTTTCTTTCTTGCTTGAAGTTTGAAAAGAAGTTGCCCGTATATTCTGGGTTCTCTGTTGTTCCAATGCCATCTTGGTTTGCTGCCGTTTTTTCCCCCCTACATTAAATTTGTGTTTCCTTTACTACCTTTTGGAAAACCACATAGCACAATATCCTACACCAAGAGATCATTTTTGCACAATACTTTTTATATATTTGCATCTATTTCATTCTGTGAGAAATTTTTTATATTACCTTGTAATCCCTCAAAAGATTCTTGCCAGGCTGAGCAAGAACAGCAATAAAACCAGGTGAAATTACACCTGTAAATACATACAAAAATACTCTAATTCACTTATGTTCCAGCATATCATAGAAGGATTCTGCACAAGGCTACCAATTACAAATAATTCAACTTTTTTGCAATGCATTAGGAACAAAACCCAATTCATTTTACATGGGTGGTTAATTCTGATGCTTGAATGGCACATAACACTTCCTAACTCTTGGAGTTCATAGACTCTTTAATTAAATATTTACTAGCTATAGAAAATTATGTATATTCAATTCACATTTGCAAAACCCAGTGCATTCACAGAATCATAGAATCTTCCGGTTGGAAAAGACCTTTGAGATCATCGAGTCCAACTGCACCCATCTTCTGCTAAACCATGTCCTTCAAAAACTCATCTACCCATTTTATAAACACCTCCAGGGATGGTGACTCAACCACCTCCCCGGGCAGCTGTTCCAGTGCCTGATCACCCTTTCAGTAAAGAAACTGTTCCCAATATCTAGTCTGAAACTTCTCTGGCACAACTTATGGCCATTTCCTCTTGTCCCCTTCTTTGCAAAAGACATAATGAGCAGCAAGACATCTAAGAAAAAAAAAAAATCCAGAGATGTCAGCTTTCCTTAGTTGAGGAGAGCACACAGACAGCAAGTCTGAGTCAATGCACTCCTTGAAAATGGAGTAGGCTGTTGGACAAAAATACTGCCTCAGCAAATTTTATGTACCTTTAGGTTAGTGACTCTTCAGCATGTTCAGTAGTTTTCCATTTTCAACTTCCCACATAGAGTCCAAAAAGATTACAGCTACACCCCAAAGGACTTTCAGATTTCCGATAATGCACAAACCCCCCCATCTGTATCAATGAGAAGTTCAGTATTTATTACAGTGCACTGACAGTACCACATTAAACCAGAAGTTATGGGCTTGGTATAGAAATTACTGAGAGTAACTCTATACCTGTTATTCAGGAGGCAAGACTAGATTATGATAATAGACATATTGGCCTTAGAATTTATGAAGCTATGAATATAAATAAGAATATGATTTACAGACCACACTTTCTTCTGAAGTTTGTCACACATGGATGGTAAGAGTGGAAATTCAATCCCCTGATTGAGAAAGAACTCAAGAGATGGCCAAAATGGTACATAAAACCCTCTTATCTCAGTATTTTAAAAAATTATACTGACTGCTTAGCTCATGAAAATGCCTATGTAGTAAAGCTAAAAGCCTGATTCTGCTCTTACATGGACTGGCAATGAATTGACTGAAGAGTTCTGTAATACTTCGACACAAAGACAGATAGAAAACAAATCAAGGCAATGAGTCTGTATTTTCTAAGCTCTAACCATCATTAAATATTGCTGTAAGTCACTTACAGCTTTGTTGGATTCCTCATCAGTCAAGCTTTTCATTAGAACTTCCAGACTTGGGTCTTCCTCACTGCTTGTAGGTTCAGTGCCACCATGATCCTGGTAGAAAGGATTGATAAGAGTTTTTAAATAGAGATATGATCCCCTGTAATAGCTAAAGAAAAAAAAAAGACATTTTTACCTTTGCTTTTGTTTTTCTAAACAAGTAGCAGAATGAAAAAGTAAAAAGGTCCACAATTAAAGCATCCTAATGTCAGGAGACAAATATGTGATATAAGCTTTGAAAGACAGACCTTGGTCTCCACTTGATCAGCCTGAAGTACCACAAGGTATTCCAATAAAATCACTTAGGTGCTGATCAGGGCCAGTTTTCAAGGCCAGACTAATCCCCATCAACTGTGAAAACCTCTGAGTCTGTATTAAGAGGCCTCCTCCAGACTTCTGTCAGGAGTCTCATGCATGCTCATCATGTTAAAGGAAGAAGAGTTTCTTCCATGCAGTTTGAATGGGTTGGTAGAAGCAGGACTGAGTGCTCCACCCTGGAGGAACTGGTAAAAGTTGAAGCTCTTCTGGTGCTCTTCTGCATGTGGTCACCAAGCTCAGTAGGCTTTAAGCCAACACTGAGGCAAGATCCTCAACTTGAAGTGCAAATAATGGCTCAGTTTTTGGGTACATCCATGCATTACAGTAGAGAATACTGCAAATGACATCCAATGACAACCACCGGAGAACCAGCAAAGGAAGGGAAGGGCCCAAAAAACATAAGTATTTTCACTGATACATGCTCCAGAACTTTCTCCTGCATGAAGTTTTTCTCTTTCAATAGAGGATTCCCAACAAAAACGGCCCTTGAAACATCAAATGCCACCATACTAGGTAGAAATGCCTTGTCTCAGTAGGATTTTTTTGTATTTTCTCCAAATAATAACTAGCATATAATTAAAAAGCATATAATTGCAGGAAAAATTAGTACCTTCCCACACCAACAATTAAGACAGATAGGAAATAGCATCTTTTCAGGAAACGAAACAAGTCAGAATTTAAAGTTTAGTTTATCACTCATTTGGTTACATGTAAAGTTTAACAGGTTCTCTTTCTCTTTCTTAAACCAAACAGGCCCTGAATCTGAGATGACGTTTGATCTATTATTTTGATTGACTCTATTTTAAAATAGTTTCAATACACTTAAGGCTTTGATCTAAATTTGGAGCTGTTCTTTCTTGCAAGGCAAAACAGACTATGAAACAAAATTTCAATATCTCCAGTCCTAGAAGCAAAATTATTTCTGATTTTTCATTAGACATTTTACATTTAAGTGCACAATGAGTATTTCGCAAATGTCTCAGTTGCCACTTGAGCAGGTAAAGTGCCTCTGCATTCCTACAAAGGCTTGCTCTGTCAGTTTTGCAACAAAATATCTCATTTTGTGGTTTTCTGATGAATGAAACTTTTTTAAAAACAGATATTTTACAGAAATTAATATATAATATACTTTCTTTCTTGTGGCTTGTCCACAGTATTACACCACAACATAGTCTTATAGCGTCCTGCAACTCCACATAATCAAGCAAGACCCTATTTTAAGGCATATACTGTTTATCACTTTCCATATTAAAATACCTCAATGAAGATAAATAGGTAAGATGAAGAAAACTGAAGTAATAATACAGGGTAACTATGGCACCCTGATAGGCTGTTACACTAGCCAGGCTACTTAATGTGAACTGAAAAGTTTTGTGTACAATGTGTATGTAATACACAATGTTAAATATTTATTTGGCATTTCGTGATGTAAATTTGCTTTATTTAAAGACAGGAATAGCTGACAAAGGCAAGCAATGCAAAGCTCTATGCCACAATAGTATCTTTTTGGTTACATTTATTATATGGAATAAAAAGATAGTAGATAGAAGTAAAAACCAACATTTACTTACAAAACAGACAACGTAAATAGTAAAAGATTACCAATAATGTACAAAACTCATCCCACAAGCATCTACCTCTAAAAGCAAACACCGTACATGAGGCTGAACACTTTGGTTTCCACATGCTGGTAAGGGTCTAATTATAATCATTTGACCACAGCAGAGAGTGTGCCTAAACAACGCTTTCTGGTTCATCCCAAAGACACAAATACTAAACAAAGCTGGGAACAAATGCAGTTATTAAAAAGTCAACAGAAAAATAAAATTAGTTTGGGCTCTGTAAATTGCAGAATAATTTGCAATCCACCAGCTGCACGTGGAACACACTGCTTCTATGGAGGAGACAAGGACAAGCCAAAGCACTGTCCAAAACCGACTCCAATCCAAACAAAAACTAAGCAGCTCTTGCACTGTACAGCACTGTGTCTGTATGGAAGTAGCCATCAGGGGTAATACAATCTGGAAAGAAATAGCAAGGGTGCAAACAGGAGATTCATCCAGCGTTACCTAGTGTGGACCAGTGCTGTGGGAACACAGTAATGCTTACTGAAATATCAGGAGTACAACGTACATGAATTTATCAACTGAAGGCAAGACCAAACCCCAACTGAATTATAAAACATCTTTTGCTTTATTAACTCAAATAGAAATAGAATTAAAAAGCAACATCGAGGCTAACCATGTACTTTATCTAGAAAATTTAGTTACACCATATCGAGATGTCAAAATGACAACAATGTGGTGACAGTGCAGGGATTCATGGTGCACAAGAGAGCAATCAGTCTACACTGGGGCTGAGACAGCAGCCATAACAAAGAAAACATTGGTAACATTATCACACTAAGGAAGTTTTTGCATTGGAAGATTGTATTCTACAACACTGTGTACTAGAGCTCACTGCTTAAACAGCCCTTGTCTGCTCCTCCAGGGAGAAAACAAGCAAGAATGAGAATTCAGTCCTGGGACACAAGACACAGTGGTGGACCAGGGCTCTCAATTAAGATGAGATTGTCTCAAGGGGCTGCTGAAATGTACACAGTGATCTCTTTTATCATAGCTAGTTGCTGGTCGTCCCATCGTTGCTTTTAGAACTGCTGATGGTAGGGTATTCTGAGGGAAAAGCAACTTAAAAGGTTGGAGCTTTCCCCTGAAAAATGTTCTTTTTTCTTCTGTAGGAGGATATCAATATTCCAGGCAGAAGATCCTCACCACAGCTACTCTAACCAGATGAAAAAGGAGCAGGACAGGAGATGGCAAGGATTTTATTTGGGGACTTTTTTTCCTCCTGTGCAACAATAACCTGTTTAATAACTTTTGTTATTGTCATGCCAGCCCTTACGCTAACAATGAGGTCAATAAAAGAGACACAGGGGAAAACATGCCTATTAGGTCAAGTTCCTACCCAATGCATTTTATGTTTCCAGGTTTAATTAGACAGGGTGCTTGAATGTACAATGAACTGATAATTATGATTAATCTATCTAACTTAGCAATCTCTAATTAAAAAAAAAAAACAACAATCCACAAACCATACCTCAATAGAAGAGTGGGAGCTGGAAGGTAAAGGGAAAGGAGTGACAGCCATCTGATTGACTGCATCTTCACTTCTGTAAAACAAACAAACAACAATATATTACACACTAAACCGTACTGGTCAAACTTTTCTTTCGAGTTGGTTTTGCCCATTAAGAAAATACTCTCAATAAAAGAAAAGGTGTCTGTTTCTTACCAGATGTTAAAGCTTAGAAAAGCACTTCAATTTTGCTTTGCTAGCAACAGACTACATCCCTTCTTGGGATCACAGTAGTTTTAACTGGGACATAGTGACGTCACATTCTTTGGAAATCTAATTTTGTGTGAATTATCAAAGGATGCAGTAGGAGTTTATGGTCCCTACACACCAACAGATATGCTAGTAGCTCAATAGCCTCTTCTAATAGTGTCTACATTTATTAACTGCTTATTTATAGTCTAACATTCATATTAGTGAAGTATTTGGTTTATTTGTTTTACTACAGTAGATTGCTTTTTCTTTTTTGTTTGCATTTGCTGTGGTCTTTTCCAAAAGATTCAATATAAAAACTTGGAAGAATTTTTATAAAATGCAGGGAGAAGAAAACAGATGAATATTGATTCCACCTACATATAAAGTGCATTATTTTTCAAAGATGCTTATTATGTATGACATATTTTCCTCTCCTCTCTTTAAAATGCATTCCTAAGTTGACATCTGATTACTTTATAACTTTCAAAAGCCTTTTTTTATTAAATAGCATTCTTCCTTGCGAATGTTTTTCCTCAACTGCTATTTAAAATTATTTGGCTTGTGGAATTATTTCTGGCCTCTGTAAAGCCAAACCAAGTAAAATATGACTTCAATGATATTGTTTAAGACAAAGTCAATGCATATGAAAAAGAAGACTCCAAATTTTCCTTCAAAAACTGCACTGATGTACTCATTATTTTTTTTGGTGAACGGATGTCAGGAACATGATCCAAATCCCGTTTTGCTAAAGATTCAGTACTACCACAGAGCCTCCACTCAGCTAAACAAGTGAGGAGGAATCAGTAATGCCTCTGTTTTGCAGATACAGAACTTGAGATGAAACAAAATGACTTCTCATTCAGTGTGTTTTCTGATTTCTGGTTTTATCTACCTTCCAAGTCACCGTAACACAAGCACAATTCTTTTCTCTTTAATTTCCGGAACAAAGTACTAGACTATCATGTGTGTAAAAACATTTTATAGAAGTGCCTGGAAGAAAAAAGTTTAACTTTATCCCTCAAGAGTTAAATACACGAAGCTGGCATGTTATGATCGCTGAAAGGCAAAACTGCTCTTAGCAGAACAGCATATGGGAAATTCAGTCACAGGCGGCTGAAATGATAAATTCTGCAGGCAAAGGTTGGTGAATTCATTTACTTATCTTCAACCAAACAGTCATACGATTCAAAAGAATTGGTTCTGTGCTGCTCCTTTCTGTACCTGCTCTCAGCCTCTCCTCCTGGCCCTGCTCAAAGCCTCGCCAGTCAGAAACCACGCTAAGAGCAGAACCAGAGTGGACCGTGATGCAGAAATGTGTGCACAGGGCCAAGACAGAAATCTGAGGAATGCTCAGAATCAAGCCTGTGAATTTCATAAGGATTTCACATTTCCAAGTGCATTTTACCCCATAAAGCCTATTAGGCAATGATATTTTTCCTCCTCTTACATTCATGAGACATCAATCCAATTATGTTACTTTTCTAAACTATAAGAATAAAGCCGTTAATGTAAAGTGTCCGAGAGTCCCAGTAATTTTTACTTGACTGTAGCGATTTTCCTGACAATAGCTTATACAGAGCACAAACAGCATGAAAACTAACACTGCTGTAGCTTAGGAGGAAATCTTGAAAATAACAAGGTATGTATAAACTTTTGCAAGAAATATCATCCTAGAGATTGCTAGACAGAAGCTTCATGATCTGCATGATAAAGTGGGGTGTAATTAATTGTATGAATTAGCTTCTACTTCATATATACACATAAAATGTTTTCTTCCAACCACTGGGTAAACATTTTTATGCAGTTTTAAATGGATGGCCATTTTTATTCTAAGCAATAAAAAACACGGTAATTCCCTGGAAAAAAACTGCACAAAATAAAGAAAACAAGGTTACAAAGTGTCACAACTTGTAATCTCCCCCTGCTAGGACTCGTACATATTTAAATACTTTAATGCTGCTTCAAAGGAGAACACTTCAAAGCAGAATGAAAGTGAGAACATATTTTAAAGTGACAGATCTAATAATAAATTGCTCTCTCTGCTCTCCACTTCCGCAAGTGTCCTCAACTGAAACATGTATTTATTTACAACTAAAAGGAGCAATCATTTTCTTTTGATACTGGAGCAGACAGCTTAGAAGTCTGAATACCATATTCAAATTACAGCAACTGCAAATGAGCATTCAACGTATTTGCCAATAGCTGCAACATAACCACCTCCAAAAAAGCTGTTCTCAGTTACCAGTGCTCAACATTGCTTGAGGTTAAGATGTCTAAACCCTTTGCAGTCAAAACACAGCTTCATACTCGCAAGGTCAGAGCAACATACAATGGAATTCATACAGCAGGGAGGCTCAGATGCTCCCCTTCCATTATCTTCAGAAATTATAAACATCCACTGCTCTTGTTCTCGCTCTCATTCCAGCCTGCACGAGATGCTGGGATGGCAGCCCTCCTCCTCGCTGAGCTCGTGCACTACAGAGCTGTTTATATTTCAACAGTTACACATAAACTGCATAGTGAAGGAATTCATTCCTCCCACAAATACTTTTGTTGCTTCCAACGTCTCAGGACAAGTTTCTGAGCGAAAATGGGAATTGGATCTGCTTGGAGGTCAGAGTGCATATTGTTTGTACCAATGTCACTAACCAGAGCTCAATACTGAAGAAACAAGCAGCTTCCCTCATCGCAAAGCGTCACAGGAAGCCAGATCAAAGCAATATGAAAGGGGCAAAGATTCTTTAAACTTTAGAAAAGCTCATACCCTTTTAGATTTATTTGATTAGATTCCCATAGTTTACTATGTTTTACTTCCTTTCTAGCCTAAGTAGAACCCCTGGACATTCCCTGTCCTTTTCCGCTGACCAAAGAGAAGAACTTCTGGTGTTTTTCTTTATCTACCAAGTGCACCACTGATGAAGGGGGAGGTGGGCAGCTTAAGCAAAGAAAAATACAGTTATTATTGACTAATAATTAACTACGATAAACACTTGGCATACAAAAAGCCTTAAGAGAGCAATATGCAAATACAAATCTAAAGGGATTACTCACTCCATGCTGCAGAAAGTAAGCCTGAAGGGAAGTTAAAGTTGTGTGCGGTAAATCTTCAGCTAAGCTGCCCTGCAACGCTGTGCTGCACTTATCAGAGAGCTGTCTCTGGCACTTCTGAGAAATGTCACACACAGCTGGAATGGTCTATGAAGCATTCAGAAAGTTATCTTTCTAAAGATGATAACCAGAAGTTAGAGCCTCAGCCAAATTCAAAGTGTTTTTTCATTTGCTCATCAACCTCAGACCTATAATTCTTGAATTCAGGTTCCTGGCTTTTCTTTGAGGATGTTTTCTGTTTTCTGTTTTACTTACTCTTAAGTCTCTCAGGTTTGTGACAGTATAATCTCACAATCATGCAATGCTAAGAAGATAGTCATTGAGTTTGCTAATGAGATTCCTTAATTGTCTAAAGCAGAGCATCTTGTCTAAGATAGTGTCTAAATATCTTCTATGATCTGTGCAAAATCAAGACAAATCCCAAACGAGATCCACTCAGAAGGACCATTAACCCCAGCATCTAAATGGTCTAAATTAGGACAGAATGAACTGAATTGCTCTTCAGAGGTTCCTGACAACTGTTCACTAATCACAGAAGTCCAGATGACCTCTAGATGTCTAAACTAAGGGAGATGAACCTCCTGCCAAACTATCTGCAACTACACACATTATCAATACTAGAAGATTATATGACAACAGCTTTGTAAAGGATCGTGGATGTTTTTTGGGAACACAAAGTATTTCAGGAGAAAAAACCACCAGTTTGTATGCAGTTACATGAAATCTTATTTGGAACAGATCTGGAGAGCAAGTGAATGAATAGCGTTTGCCCAGCAACCCTTAGGACTCTCACTGGTTATGACACCAGGGCATAAAGCCCTGCTGATTATTGAAAACCTACAGCTCACACTTTTAAAAAAAAGAAATCAGGTCAGGATGTCTTATTTTCTCATCTTTGTTTTCCTCTGGATGTTCCTTTGCAAAAGAGAAGTGGCAGGAAAGCTGCACGCTGAAACGACATGCTGAATTTTTCCTTCAGCTGGGTCAAGGCAAGACCATCCTCTTGAAAAATCTCTCCTACTAACAGCAAGAACAGTCTTGCTCTCCATTTCACCTCCATCCATTTCTAGCTGTGTGAGAGCCAAACGCATACAGATATTTGAAATGAACAATTAATGTTCATATAAACTGAGCTTAGGTTATCAAAGGTTTGAAAGAGCCCAAATTACTTAACTTCCTCAACCATACACTTGTTCCCACATGTGTATGACAGCAAGGAGGAAACAGCTCTGAAGAAAACAGGAAAAGTTCAAACTTGCACACAGTCTCTGGCAAGAGCTTATTTTTAAAACTTTCCCACATGAAAGAAACTGAACAATCAAAGCAAGGAAAAACAGGGTTTACACTATTAAAATATGACCAATTATGTAAGTTAGAACAACCCTAAGGCAAAAATAATTTCTAAAGCATGACATTACTTCAGACTCTGGCACGCAACGTACAATACGTTACTTATCGAGGCGCTATGAGAAGAGCAAAGACTCCGTGACAAAGTCACAGCAATGGAGAACTGGTTGACCTTGCTTTACCAGTCCTCAGAGTATAAGACTCTCTCTTCTTTGCACGTCTCCGTAAATAACAAGAGGTTAGTCTTCGCAATTGCACGTAGAAACGGAAGGAAGGGTTAGGTGACAGAGATTTGTGGGCTTCACCGAGAAGCTATAATCCCATCACCAGAAAGCAATGATAATGGAACAAATTACTGCAGTGTGGGAGGACGAGTTTGGACAGCTAACAAATGGTATTTAAACAAGCAAAATCCTACTGTACTTGATTCTTAAAGCATTCCTCATGTTTCATCACAGCACAAGACAATTTTCATTTAAGGAATAAAGGTATACCAAAGAATGAATCACAGAACTGAACACAATGAGATGATGGTTTGAAATCAGTGGCATTCACTTAGATTCAAGCATTCAAACTGTATTTGATCTGCTTATTATACCAGCACTGAAACATCAAAACAAATTAAAGGCAGTTAATTGAGCATGGAAAAAAAAAATTGAATTTGATGAATCATAAAATTCTTACTGTAAAAGAGTGTTCTGATATAGACTGGATTTCCTACTACAGATGTAAAGTCTAATTATATTGTTTTATTATTCATCTGAAAAGGATGGACTTACAATGCATGAACCAAACCCACAGTGGATACATAATCCATTCTATTTTGGGAACTAGGGCACAGAGAATCCTACAAGAAACAATTCCCTTTCTCAAATTGCTGCCTGGCTAATTATTGTTGTTGGAGACTCAGGCCAAGAATTTAAAAATGCAAGTATGACCTTTATATGCCTGATTGCCACTAACTTCCACTAGTGCTTCCATAGCAAGATGCCTTTATATGCCTTGGAAAGTTGCAGCCAAATTATTATTTAATTCTAATATTCAGAAATCAAAAAGACAACCTATATTTGGAACAGTAGCTTGGAAGGTAATGCAGCAGCTGTAAGACTTCGAGGTCAGATAAAACCCAACTGGACACTAATCAAAGGAAGCACTCGGAGTGAGCCATTTCATTTCAGGAAAAACTTGCTGTGCTTGGGCAATTGGTTTGTTTGTTTGTTAAACTGGGTGAGTAGGTTAAATGCCTTCAAATATGTCACTGTAGACGGCTACAAAGCACAAGATGCACTGAATCTAAAAACCGGAAAAGTAAAGTGACACTATAACTGCAAATCTTTTAGATGCTATTACAAGCTCAATGTAATTAATGAGACCGTTGGGAAACAGTGCTGTGCTAAGACCTATATTTTGGAATCTGGCCAAAATCAACTGTTTTAAATAATCATCATCAACTTAATTGAGGAAAAGATGCTTATAAACCAGAGCAAGAAGCCTTCAAATACAAGGGGGGGTCTACAGTTCTCACAGCACTTACTGCACTATGTCTCATGAGCAAAAATTGCAGGAAAGAGTGGGAATGTAATAGTGACACTACCTGGGTATAAAAGTGTGAACAGATTTTTATAGCACAGATGGTAAATTAGGATTTCAGTAAAAAGTCTAAATGCTGAAGACATTGTATACCCTTTTTTTTCCTAGAAAAAAAATAAATGTGGGTGCCACAAAATCCAAGTTATTTAATGGTAGTTATTAAAACTCTCAGAGAAAGGCTTCTCTGTGCCCAGGAATTTCTGGGCTTCTTTCGTCACTGATTAAAGACTTTGTGGAAACAGGCCCCTGCCCTGCACATGAACCAAAACACGAGAAATAGGAAAACCTTGATGCTGTTTCCTGCTTCAAAGTAAAAAGCAGCATGCTTATCGCTGAGCATCCTTTGTCTGAGGAAAATAAGGCCTCAAGCTATCAAAAGAGGGCACTTTTCAGTAATAGTCCAAGAGTCCCAGCAGTTTTGCTTTTATGTCCTAAGTCAGTTCAGTCAGGCATGCAGGAACTTTTTAGGCTGCAGAATGATGTGTTTCTGCAAAACTATAATCCAACGCATGCCTTTCACTGGTGGAACTAGAATATCAGTATCTTCATGTACATGAAGACCAAATCCCTTTCTCTCGTAACTCCTGCAGTACGCATTCTTTTACTGTAGTGAGCTGTGGTCTTTTCTTATTGTGTGCTCCAGGATGTGTTTTGGCTATGTTTTGCTACAAGCCTTCCACCTTTAAAAGCAGTTGCATGGGTAATAGCACTCAGGAGGAAGAAAGTAGTGTTTCTGTTGCAGCTGGCTCCTCCTCATTTTCAAAGCATAACAAATATAACGGTATCCTGCTCTTTCCACATCATTAGAACCCAGAAGAACACATCTGAAATCAGCCAAGCAGCAAACCTACCAGGAGAGCTGAGCGTGCTACACTCAGCGCTTTGTTCTCAGCTGGAAAAGCAATTGCACATGCACGTACAAGAGATGGATAGAGATTCAAGATGCCTGTTGCTGCTCTTATTTACTATGGCTGGCATCACAATGCCAGGGGCATTTCAATACCTCCATTTTGCATTATAGTTTCAAAATAAGCTGATAAAGCAAGAAATAACTTTTTTTTACCAAACTGTACCACAGATAAGACTTCTGAGAGCAGCACAATCTTGTGGTTTGTGTTTTCAGTCAATCACATCAACTGGTTTTATGGTCTAAGGTGTAGGAATGAGAAGCATCAAGATATAGTGGGCTCATGGGCTATAGTCTGCACGAGAAAAGAAAATCATTCTTGTTTCTCATTAAAATTCACCTTTAAGAGAGACAGCCTGATTTGGCTTTGCCAAATTTTGAAACGCCTCTCTTAGTGCGGCGCTCTAGTTACTAACGACATTCTCAGTGGGAGAATTTCTTTCCACTGCTCTTTGAACTCAGGTCAAGCTAACAGACCCATCAGTTGTCAGTGTACTACAACACAAGGCCGAGAGCAGTCACAAGACGTGTGCTCTTGGAAAGTGTGATGACATAAGTTTACAACCCCAGCAGCAGCATTTAAAAATGAAAACCTTTTTTTTGGAATCTCTAGAGACAAGATTTATCCAATAGTATTCCCTGTATCTACTATTTATGATTATTAAGACAACTTTTTGCTTTGAGATTCACTTCTACACAGACAATCTAAAAATGGGAATTACAGCTAGGAACTTACATGGCCTTTATGTCTTAAACATGATACAAAATAAGCGCAAAGGATTTCCAAGGCATGGCTAACCCAAGCACACACACATTCTTCATTGCAGCTCTGCAGAATGCTCAGTGCAGCAGGGCAGGCTGCAAGAAACCCACATTCTCCATTATTGCCTAACAGCACTAAACCCAGCCTCGGTTTTGGTTTCATAAGTTGTGGTTCTGCCTCTGCTTCCAAGCAGACACATCTTTTGCATGCAACTAAGTAATAGTGAGTTGTTGTACATGATGCTTAATTTTCAATAGCTGGGGAAAGTAACACGGGAGCTGCAGGCGAAATCATTAATCTCCTCCAGATCCTCTGTGCTGCCAAGTATAGTAACTCATTCTTCGCTGTGCTAATGCTGCTCTTCCATCATTTCTGTGCATGCTGTATCAGACAGAGCGAGTAAATGTACACATTTATATGCATTCACCCACAGATTATTACACTGTTCAGAGGTAAGCTGTGTATGAACAGAGAATATAAGACAGTATCAAATATGATGTATATGTTGGCGAGAAGATCACATTATAAAAAACAGCATGAGTTTAAGTGTCCAATGGAAGTCAGGGTTGGAACAGATGTATTTATGAAATTCCAACATATTAAAGCATATATGACTTCTGGGAAAGGGGCTGCTTCTTCCCAGACCTCTCATTCAGAATAACACTTCCAGAATGAAAGAGTGAATACATGGGGTGTCCTTAACTCACATACAGACTTAAAAGGAAAAACGTTCATGCTCGGAGTAAAAGTAGAGATGCCCACGTGTAATTCTTATGCAGATAAAAGACTGTTTCAGCATATCACCTCCTACATAAGCCATCCCAGTGCTTCTTGTCAAAGTCACGTTCCCTCTCTGTACAAACAAGCCTTAGCTCACTCTTTAATTTCTGATGCCCATATAAAGCTATCCTTCACAGACACCCCGCTCATGCTCCATGTAGTCCATCCATACTTGTCTGCTCCCCTCACAGCAGTTGCCTCTGCAGTCCTAAGCTTCTGCACTATTTTCATTCCCTTCTGGCAGTCTGGGTGAAGCAAACTGCCCACCTTGTCTTTGCACTGGCAGAACCAACTTAAAACACTTTAGTAAGTTCTAAAGGAAGAAGGTCTTATCAGGGTGCTCTCAAACCCAAGATGGACAGCTCAAGTCTCCAGCAGACACCCCTAACCCAGGCACTCAATTACATTAGATTTTATTTATTTACATTATTAAGGAGAACTCTTCAACAGTCCTGAGATAAATAGTCAAGGAAAGGGTTTATTTCACTTCAAAGAGAACTGAGGAAGTTCAGCAATTTCAAAACAGGATAAATGTGTAAATTACATACGTAAATATGCAAGGCAATAGGACAAAGTGCAAACTAATCTTTTCATGAAAACTGTTCTTACCGTATGAAAACTAGCTTGACCTTAGATGGGGCAGTCTTAATGATTGCAGAAGCATTCTGGTGACTTCTTCCATACAATATCTGATTGTTTATCTGTTAAAAGAAAATGAAGATTTTCATCTAAGTGGAGAAGTACACATTGTTTTAATTTACACCATGTTTTAATTTACACCACCAAAACTTCCAAATTTACTATGGGATAAAGAGATAAGACTAAAAGAAAATGCAGTCCATAAAATATAAATTGACTTTTGAGGCTCTTGGAGCCCAGAGTATCAACCTTGCACTGACATAAATACCCGTCTGTACCGTGTTGTTGAGACAGAAATACCAGAGCTGATTAAGATCCTCTCAGACACAGCTGTGCTGCAGAAAGACATCATATGATACACACATAGGAGGAGACGGGCACTGCTCCACTTGGCTTTGGACTGCCCAAGGCTGTTGCCTTCTCGCAGCTGACCACCAGAGGATGGGGTGTTGTCTGCAACTCAGCAGCCACACTTTAACAATGCTTTATGGGCCTACTTATTGTTGCTTTTGAAATGTCAACAGAACTGCAGCCTTAGAATGGATTTTAAAATATTACAGTTTAATCATCTCAGACTCTAATTTATCAAAGAAAAAATACCGTATTAATAGTAAAACATTCCAACTTTCATTCTAGATCAATATAAACCAATGTAGAGCTAATTTAGTCTTATTAATTAGCCAAAACTGAGAGAAATCTTTTACTCTTTTCCACAGATCCATAGAACGGATTTTAGGTATTGTTTTCAGACTTTTGTAAAACAACTTGATCTGACAAGAATCCTACAGATACAACAGCACAGGTTTTGAGACCAATGCTCCTCTGCTTTACCTACAGGCAACTGGCAGCTTAGGAAAATTTGCTGCTAAGATTGTGCTGACTCCTTAGTTTCATGGAAAGAAGGAGAACTGATATCCATGGGGACAGAAAGGACAACTTAAGGACATACCACATTACTTCTGTTATGATGGATCAAACATCTAAGCACAGTGACAGACACCTAGTACTACTTTGGATACTTCTGCTGTGAACAAGCAAACACTGCAGTTTTCAGAGGGAAATAGCTTGGCTGTAACACAGTATATGCCTCAGGATTTTGCTCTCTGTATGAACTAGAAGTCTTTTCCCAGTTTGAGGAAAATAAGATGCCTACCGTCTCCCAGTGCCATGCTCAGCGACTGGGACTTCAACAAGGACAATAGCACTTCTGAGATGAACACAGCAGGTACTTCCAAGTCAGTCAAAAGCATGCTCAGTATCATACCACAAAAATAACCTGCAGTGTAAAAATGGAATGGCTTGTTTTTAAAATCTTGCTCCAATTCAGCCTGCCCGAAGTGCCTTGTGCTTCTTGGGCTCCAGGTCCCCTTTATTAATGCCTCCCACTTCAGAGCTATCCTAAGAGAATCCTTGCCTTTCAGCTCAGGCTTTGCACAAACTACCATCATGAAAATCATACGCAGAACATAAGGTAGATACAAATACCACAATAAATCTAAAGAAAATAAAAGCTGAGCTGAGTATGATGGGGAAAAAAAGACTATGTCAAGGAGATTAACAAAACTCTTGAGCAGTCTCTTTAGTTGCACCCTGATGATTTTCAGATTTAAAACTAAGCTGAAGTGAATGCTCATCAAGTTGGTGAAGGAAAATATCCTCCCCTGACTGCAGGGAGCAGGTTTTCCTTCAACTTCAACAATTCAGACTGGAATAAGCATCAAAATAGCAACGTTTTGTGAAAGAACAATCATTTACCTACACCTGAATAACTGTAAACATGAATACAGAAACTAATAAAAAATCTACATTTAACATACTTTCCTTTGTCCAAAAATGAAGGTAAGACTTTAAAGATGAAGAAAAAGAAATTGAAATTTATAGTATTTGGAGTCATGACGTTAATTCAGGTTCACGGTTCAGCTCATCCCGTGTCTTGCTGTCTAAGCAAGCACCACAGGCTTCCGAGCGTGCAGAATAATCTGCTATTTAACTCTGTCAAAATCCGCACTCTAAGCATCTTGATTAGATTAATGCACCTCTCTGGAGCTGGTTCATACACCCTTCCAAAGTGAGCAGCCAGCTTCATTTCAATACTGCCATTTTTTTACAACATAATATTTACATTCACATTTGATATACCAATGCTGTTTAAAACAATAATAATGGAGCCCAGAAACAATTTACTACTGATTATAGAATGACTTTTTGTTACTGAAAATTTCTGTATTGAATTTTGGTTTTGTGTTCTTAGTATATTTTTTTCATTCAAACAAGAAATAACTTGCCACATCTTATAGCCTTGTGCTATACAGGCTACTTGGTCACACTGGCAGCTTCATAATATTCCTGTCTTATTTTCAATCGGTCAAAACAACACACAAGTTAAATAAGGACAACGTAGGAACAAGAATAAAGTCCCATAACACTTAATTATTCATGAAGATTGAAGTACAAACAATTTGCCTACCAAGTCGCTTACTGTACAAAGAGAGAACCAAGAAAGGTCTGAGAGTCTGAGCCGGCACAGAATGATCAGCATTGAGAAAAGAGCATCGCACCAACATCTGCAAGCGTTTAGTACAGTGCTGCTGTAGGTTTGCATAGTTGCAAAGTCAGGGCGAGAAGCAACATTCTAGGCCATGCCTTGTTCAAATACAAACTTAAAAATCTGATGGCAAACTGAATATTCAGTTGCATTCTGACTTCAAGCTGGACTTGAAACATTCAGTGAGTTTATTGATTTACTTTCTCTAAGTTAAAAATAAATTATTCACTGGGAATACTGTACGCTTTACAGATTATTTGGATTTAGTTAAATTACCATTAATTTTTCTAAACAGCAGACTTCTTAGATTAAAATTTATAGTCTTTACTCTGCCTAAATTAATCCTATTCTGTACATGTATCAAATAGTCCAAAATTTAATTATCTGTGAGCTGGGTCTGTACATTATAATTATTTAATTACACCAAAATGAAAGGATAATCAAAGTAATATATCTCCACAAGGTTTCGGACTGCCCCACATAGTTATCACAGCCAGTAATAATTTTCCTCTTTTTTTCCTTAAAAAAAAGAAGATAATTTTCTTTTGCAAAGCAAATTAATGTTCTGTCAGTTTCATATACCACAGTGATGACCAAAGCACAAAAGCCTACTTAAAACAAAAAAGAGAACATCTAGGATTTCATAAGCAACACCATCTTACATCTTTCAAATTAAATAAACTAACACGTCAGATTAACCAAACAGTACTCTGGGAGTCAAAATCTATAAATCTCTGCCTTACTTTCTTCGTAAATGATTAGAAAAGAAAAACAAAGCTTTGACTAAGCAAAAGGCTGATCTAAATCAACCTCAATTCTTTGTTAAATGTCTCCTTATATAACTTCTTGGAAAGACAAGAGAGAACACAGAAAGATAAAAAACATTCAACAGGTATGAGGTCAGGTCAGTAGGCTTAAGTTCAATCTTTAATAAAACTCTACATTACTTTATGGCAGATTTTTTCCCATATCCCAAATGTACTGTTGCCTTCACCTAGAAAAGTTTTAGTTTACAGTTTCATACACTAAAGTAGTAGAAAGTAAAAACTCACTGAAATCTGAACTCTTAAATTAAGAGAAAAAAATTTAAAGGATTGTTTGCTTCTCAAACTTTAATTTGCAGAAGAGAAACATTAGACATGGATATTAAAAAAAAATAGAGCAGTGTTTTTACTATGTGGCAGAAATGGAAATCCATAAAATTAGTATCATCTGATTTTTATGAAAATCAAGTTAAATGATACCCCAAAGCTAGTAAAAGAACTGGCATAGCTTTCTATAAGAATTATTTCTTTGTACCAATGCATTAGGTTCCTTCTAACCACAGAAACTGTAGCATTTTGAGATATAACCAGACTCTCTGAAACAATGGAAAAGTTTAAAAAACTTTTTGTTCAGTCAAATTATAGAGACTGAAACCCCAAAACACCAAAGCACCAAATAACAAATCAAGAAGAAAGCACTGGAAAGAAAAAAATTAACTAGAATGTGAATTTTTCTTTCCTCACCATATTTCTTTCTCAGCACATGTTCAAACATGTGCTTCACCTACAGTGATCAACAGACCATAAACTCCATAAATACAGAAAATCTCCTGCCCTGTGTTGCAGTTTGGCTTTGCCGTTGGCTCAGCAGGCAGCTGACCCCTGTGGTTCCGCACCAAGAGAGTGTAGAAAGAGAGTCTGGCTCACAGAGCTCTGCAGACTGCCTGTGCCCTTGGGAACAACCAGCTTCTGATTGGAACTTTACCCTATCTGCAGCTTTAAGAATCACCACCCAACACTACCCTTAACTGGTAACCTGTATACAATGTACATGAAAAATGCATTTGTATCTTCCTACGAAAAGATGAAAAGGACACTATCCCTCCATGTTACCTTCAGTAAATGAATCTGAGAACAAGAACAGAAACTATGACTACTGTTTAAACAGGAATTTAAAAAAATATCACCACTGGAGTTAATTGTTCCAGATGACCCTTCTCATGTCAAACCCCTACTATCTCTCTATGTTTACGTGACTGTCTCCTCTTGTGGGATAGTGCCAGTTTCTTAATCCAATGCAAATATCTTGGAACAGGAAAAAAACTAACATAATATCACAACAAGTAAATGGAGACTAAAACACCAGTCACCATATTCTAGACCAGAAGCAACATTGTGCATTCAGTTAGATAGGTCATTTACGTGGGCAAAATGCCGATGTTATCTATTATATTATTGTAGCATAACAGGTTTATCTAAGATTCTTGAATTAAAACCACAATAAAAATTCAGTTAGCACAAAAGTCCTCTGGCTTTGAGATATGACAGAAATGGCATAAAAAAGACAAAAAAATAGCAGCTGTTCCAAACGGACAACAGGTAACCTTGTACACTGATTCTTGACTATGAAGACTAGCTTTGACTCTTTCAAGCACTGCTGGGGCCAACTAGAGCAAAACATCCAAATAAGCAGCTTCCTTCCACCTCCTACCCCATTTTCAGAAAGATAAGCAGGGATAGGAAGATGGCAGAAAATCCCAACTTCAGTAATTTAGCGTAACAGCTCTGTACAGCTTGGCTTATTCATAAAATAAAACTCTCTTATAGAGAGATGACAATAATAATAAGGTGGATTATCCAGTGTGAATAAAACGTACCAAAAGGACAGACCCATGCAGAGTTCACGAGCAGCAGGGCGTAACAGCACAGGTACAGCACCATGTGCACCGGCTGTGGGCCATGCTGGGCACAATCAGCCACAGGACTAAGCCCAAATTAATAAAATATGAAGCAGTGCAGACACCTGCACTAAACCAGCAAGAGTGCAAGGCAGGAGCACCACAGATGGTTTCTCTGCTTGGAAAGAGAACGGAAAAGCAGAACTTGTATCACGTAAAAAATAGATTTTTTGCAGAGGGACCAAATTCTGACCCAAGTAATTTTCCTCCATGTATGAAAGTAGGATGAAATGACCTTTTCCCTCAAAAAAATACATCCAAAAAACATCACAGAAGATGTACTGAGAAAAATAATGAATACATACAATTTTTTTATGTGACCTGCATTTCACCCTTTGTATAGACTGGATTGACTTCGAAAATGAGCCAGGAGCATTCCCCCAGAAGATTACTGTTGTTTGCAGAAGCTAAAAATGAGATGTTATTTCATTAATTCAGTGACAAAAGATTTTATGAATAATGAGCTGAGGCAGTCTGGCAGCATCCCACATCCTTCACTTTACTCCAAACGAACTCCAGTTCAAAAGAAAAATGAAGAGGTAATATCTGTCTATGTATCTCCATCCCACTAAACTTACCTTCCATCAACAGCTACAGGGAATAACTTGCACGCACTGCTACAACACTAACCCATATGATTCGCTGGGGCATCCCAGGACAGTGTAGAAATGCCAGAGGCTTCCCAAGTGTGAATCCCTTCTCTTGCTGATACACTCTACTATTCAAAACTGATGTGTAATCACAGATGCAGGTGCAAATATACTTAAAACATGCATTTAGATGAGGGTTGAGGGTGGTCTAATTGCTGATGAACAGATGAGAATACTGAGGACAATGACCTCAAACTCTTATGAATGAATTGGTTGCAAAGTTCAATAGCTTTTTTCCTATAGAATAACTGAATATCTGACCAGTGGCAATGGCCAGTAGCCCAGTCTGCAAGTAGAGCAATTTAATACCTACATGCATTACCCAAAGGAAGAGAAATCAAGTTGCTTCTTCAGTAAAGATTGTCCATCCAGGTCTCTGAATAAGGAAAGGATACTATGGGAGAGTTATAAAATGCTTCTGCAACCAACAACCATACTCAAAGTCTTTAATTTTATGTCTGTAACTGAAGAAAACCAAACAATCTGGATTCTGTCATTTCCTCACTTCTGAACACTTGAATTTGCTTTCAATGCTCTTTTGAAGTATTTTGTTGTAAAAGGCACTGCAAGTAAAGCCAGTTGACCACCATGACCTCTGCATCACTGTCACGGAAGTATCACGCCGGAGATATTCACAGTCCTGTGTAATTGCTTTGAGGTGACCTTGCCTTAGGAAGAGGGGCTGTACCAGATGACCTCTGGGAGGTCCCTTTCAGGCCCAACCATTTTGTGATGTTCCTACCTCAATGACCTGTATCCTTGCCAGGTACAAGGCTTTCTAATGGTTACTGAAAGTTATTGAACCTAACAGTTATTGAAAAAAACCTGCCACTGTAAATGCCCATTAGTTCCTTTTCAATGCTATTCACATGACACTGAAATGCTTTCAAAAGGAAAAAAAAGCAGAGCTGTGAATAACTGACCACTGGCGTGAACACAAGACGTCTGTACATGGCTAATACAAAACCCATTCCTTTGTAATACAGGATGTTTTGATACTGGATACACACTCACTGGGGACCAGAATGAGATCACCACATCCTTTCATATAAGTAATTGCATTTCTGCCCACTGGTGACACACCTTTACCTTATTTGCAAAGGTAAACAAGAAAGGTAGTTACTGAAGTCTTTGAACTTCAGTTTATTTGAAGTTTGGCATTTTTGAGATGGTGAACATCACTTTTCTTTCACTGTGGATAAAAAACATTTTATCTCTGACTTGACAGGGAGAGGAATTAGGGCAACACCACTACTCTGAAAAATGCTACTTATGACATGTCTCCTGCATGCAAATCCTGAACCTTGAGATATATGCGATTAATCACAGATGGTGCATCTTTCAAGCACTCCTAGCAGTATTTAACATTAGATCAAACAAACACTGCAAGGCATAACTCATGAGATATAAGAAAACGTCAGCCAATCCTTCTTTTCCTTTGTGGGGAAGTATTAACACAAAAGGTTCTACCTTTCCTCTACCAGGAACTGTGTGGTGTATAATACACACAGAGGAAATGAATCCTTACAATTGGCAGTCCTTACAACCCCAAATTCAACAATTTTTTTTTTTACCATTAGCATTTGGTGTCAGGGACAGAAAGAAAAGATAAACTTGAAGAAGAAAGTAATGTTCCTACCCTATTCCAGCATGGTATAGAACTTCATACCACCTATCACACTTAGAAAAAGAATAATAAGCTTCAGATGGTATTCTTATTATCGCAAAACATGTCTGTCTTGTAGTATGTGTATTGAAAACACCTAACTACAGAACTTTCGACAATGACAAATGCTTAGACAATTCTGAGTAGTCTCAAGGTATCCTCAGGCAGTCAAACTGCTCTTTCTCAAGTCAAAAAACATAAGAAAACAGGTGGTTCTCTGATGGCACAGAGAGTTGCTGGAAGATAAAGAAAGCATCACGCATGGAGAGTAGTAGGTCAGCATATACCTGCTCTTCAGTGAAAGCTTCTCTCTAAAGGAAAGATCCCCCGGGACGGATGATTTTTTTAAACCACTGAAGCAATCATGACATGGGAAACCACTGCAGGCACTGCAGCAAAGTGTCATTTTGCAACAGCCAAAAATGAGACAGAGTGTAGGAAATCTGTGTTTTCAACCTGAAGGTGAAGCAAAGAGACAGAAGAAAAAGTGAAGACTAAATACCCTACTTGCTAATGAGCTCTCTCACCCTGTGGGTGAACTTGTGCCAGACACGACTAAAGAAAATAAGTATTTTAAGTTACAACAGATCAAAACAGATTACAGCATAGAATTTTATTTTCAGGATGGGGGATATCCCTGTCATCTGTAAAAACACATATGGCAACGTTGAGGGGGTTTTGGTTTTTTAATGTAAGGTGTGAATTTCCCTGTGAAACCACATATGCACTACAAGGATAGATTTACTATCCCCTTCCTGCCTTTCAGCAGTCCCTCCCTAAGCATAGCTTGTGAACATGCTGAGAGCACAGACTTCACGGACAAGACACCAGTTTTCACAGGCCAATGACTTTTGTTTCACTGAAAACACATTTACCTGCCAAAGGCCAAGTTCTCAGTTGGCATAAATCAGTGCAGATCCTTGCCTCAGCCACCTAATTCCATTTGCAGGCTTTACTTAAGATTCAGATGATAACTTCACATATGCCTCTCCCTCTCTCCATATGAACCCAGCTTAGTTAAAGGAAACACTTACCTCTAGCAGTTCATCGCCAATATGCACCCTTCCATCTCGTCCTGCAGGTCCGTCTGGATTGATACCAACTACAAAGATGCTCATACGAGAGCGGTCCTTGTTGCCAGCAAGACTCAGTCCGAGCCCATTTTTGTCTTTCTCAAGCTCTATGATGTGCAACTCTCCTGGAAGATCTGCATATCTTTGCCTGATTTTCTCTAGAAAGATGAAAAAAAATAAAATGAGTTTGAACACAGAATAACTTATAAGCACATGTTCAAGAACACATACAAATAAGCTAAAAACTGATGGCTTCTCAGCATTTACTCTTTGGCAACAGAGGTCTTCCCAGCACAGACTCTAGAACACCATTTCCTGTGCATATATCACTCACAGAGCAAATGCAGTGTCAGCTGCAAATACTATTCACATTAAAACTGCATTATTTTAATTATTTGTACAACAGGCTGGTTCTAAACCAAAAATGTTGTGAAAGAAGGATAAACATGGGACTTTCAGTGGCACCTCAAATCTTACCTTACAAAACCTACCAATTTCAGGAAACTCTCATAAAGTTAGAGCTGGTTAATTAACCACTGCGGGAAAACGAAATGCTTATGTTGCAATCCTACTGCAAACTCACACCTCAAGGTAGAATTTTGTACTTTTGCTTATTTCTGGTGACTCAGGAATATGCTCACCATGCTTTGCTTAACCTTATGTGCTACTATGCGGAGGATTAATCAAAGCAGATGTCAGTGACAATGTATATGATTGATTACATTTTTAAAAGTAGCCTCGCTTAATTTTAAGGTAGTTATTTGTCTTTCATCTACATTTCAACCATTTCTGTCAGCGAGTGCAATATACTTACAAAGTTATTTGGAGCACATTGCATGGCTGTGGATGCTGACAGTTTAATCTGAATGTCTTTTCACTGCTGGCATAAAAACATCTGTAACCATTGCTTGTGGGGGTCAATCACAGCAAGGGTGATTATTTTCCTGTCTGATCATCCCTTGCAGACTTTAAAGCCAGCTTCATAACACCACCTGCATCCAGGGCTTCAGCTGGGCCACACAACTAAAAAAGCAAGTCAAAGTATTTTGCTGTGGCTGGATATCACCGTTAGTATAGAGCCCAAGGTGAAAGAAACTGCTGCATTATGCATTAAGAGGAGAAATAAGAGATATTATATGTTCAACCATATCCCTGAGTCAGCAGCAGTAGCTGGATCAATATTAGCCTTTACCATTCTATTGGGGAAGCATATTTTAATAGTATAATTTAACCACTGTAGTGAATGTTCCCATGACAACAAGGAAGAAGAGAGAAAGCTGGAGAAGGTGACAGGGAAGCAAGTAAAAATGAATAAAAACTGCTGAGAAGAAAGATGATGAAGTAGAGGTGTTCCATCCACTGCCCCTGTGCAGGATTGTCACAGTGATTCAGCCAAACTTTGGTCCACACTGGTGGTTCTCCTCTCCAGGGGTCCTTCCTGAGCAATTGTTCCAGCTGCAGTAGCCCCTTGTGTTTCAGCAGAAACCACTGGGACAAGGGGAGCAGTTTCTTCTCTCTAGCCCCAGATGCACCCAAGAGCATTACTTACACAGAGCAACATGGACAAGAACCAGCTCTCCTAGCACTGTGTTTACAGGCTGACATTTTCCCGCCACACTCAAAAAACCCCAGTGGCATATATTAACAGTGAGACGTTATCCCCGGAAAGCTGTGAAGCCCTAAAGAGGCCTGCACAAAATCAGAATATCATAAAAAATTATAAATCTCACTTGTTACTATCCATTATATGCCAAAAATTCATTTAACTGCATTAAATGGTAATCCACATAGCTGTACAGTTATTTAATGTATTTCTTAACTAATGAGGTCAAAATATAATTAGAGGTGTGATTTGCTGCTTGAACTTGGAAAGTGCTTTCCTTCTGCTTAGTATGCAGGACATCTTCTGCTGAAAGAAAGCAAGCAAGGAAAGGTCTTGAAAATGGTGCTTCTGAAAGTATTGCAGATGTAAGTTCAGACGCATCCACAGGCGTTTTGTTCACACTGCTAAGGTTTAACATTCTTTTCCCATTAAGCGAAGTCCGGACCCAAACAGCAGTGAGACATTTTCTGCCTGCCACAAATGGACAAACAAGTCACGACAGCACAGTAAGTAGCTGCAGTGTGTCCCAGCTGTAAGAATATTAAGAACAAGTCATTGGCAGAAAAGGGATTTCTTAGTGATTGCACTTGTGTGGCTAAAGCAGTGCTCTGGAGAGATGCTGTTGACTGATCATAGATCTGCCACGGTTCCTTCCATTGCTGTTCTACATGGACAACACAACTCACTTTCTTTTGCTAGGAGCAAAGCACACATCTAAAGCATGTTTTTAGCAACACCGACTTGGACGTACAGAAAAGAGGTGAAGAAACAAGGAGAACACACACAGTTAAAAATTGTACAGATGAAGCTGCACATCTTCAGAGAATGCTTGCTCGTCAGCAAAACTTCGAATTCCCCAACACGAGCCTGATGCAGGCGTATACTCCTGCTGTTCCTATAGTTCCCTGCTGGGATGAAATCACAAGTAAGTTTTAGTCCTCCAAAAACTAACAGTTAGAGCAATTGCTTGGGATGAGACAGAGCCCCACTGAAGTTTCTGGTCTACCTGTATTGGGCCAGGATCTGTTTTGCTGATGCCCTCCACTCCAGGTGATGCTCAGCACTCCAGCTGCACCAGTAATCCCCCACTATGGGGACAATTCTTCGGATAAAGAAAAATTTATCTGGTAAAAAAGAGACAAGCTCTAGGGGTCATCAAGTTGTTTTATTTGTTAAAAGTATTTTTAAGGGTTTTCCCCCTGCAGTACTGGATTTTTATTGGAAAAAAAATACTTAGAACAGAAGGAAACTTCCGTGTGGACTAAGTCCTTCATTGATTTATCACATTCATTTACAAAGCAACTATTTGAAATGGCCGAGATGACTGGAGTGGTAAAATACTGGGATAATACAGAGGAAACAACGAAGCTGCTACGTGCCGAGTGCTGCTTCCAGCCTGGCTGGGTACCGTTATTGAGTGTTGCTGGAGAAGATGCAAGTGTGTATGTACATGTTCATGCACGCAGGGACAAGCAGAGATACCCCTGCTTTTAAAATCAAGCCTCCCTTTGCAGGGCATGCTGTCTCCTCCCTGAACAACAGAAGGTTCTGGCTCTTGCAAGCCCCACCTCCTGCAATTAAATACTTCCAAGGGCTGTCCTCACCATCCAGCCTCGCAGTGTAAATGATATTGCGCTATTCCCAGCAGTGTCCTCATGTTACTCATCCAATCTGCATACAAATATCCTTTGGGCATCCAGCTGACTTCCTATAACATTGCAATCGTATTCTCAATTTGCCTCTTAATAAGAATCTCATAAGATTATTTTAAACAAGTATTTACTGCTCAAACAAACGTGCATCCAAGGCATCTTCTTTTTAATTCCTTTTTCAGCTGTTTTTCCTCCCCTCCAGCTGGCATCACTTTTCAGTTCTCTGCCTAGCATTGGGGAGCCAGTTAGCATCTGCTTTTGCAAAGAATTCCATTATCTGCCTTCATTACCAGATACTTTACACAAGGCAATTGTAATTCTGTTGTTGCTGCATTACACATGGGACACAGTGTTTCTTGTTTTGGCACTACATGGATTTGTTTCCCCATTTGGTGGCAATACGCTTATCACAACTTCTGCAAACGTATCTCACCAACAATATTGAACTAGCTAAGGTTGCATCCAGTTTCTTTTTAAAATACTGTACAGCTGTAATGTGAACTAAAAGCACAAGTATAAGCTTTAGTGATGACTCCTGCAACAGTATTTCCCAGTTACATTAGCAGACAATTACATTTCAAAGAGAAACCCTGGAAATGGAAGACAACTGCTTTCAAACAATATACTATTATGCTGCTGCATATGTTTCCCTGCTTCAGCCGCTATTCCTATTGTATTAAACAGAGAGATAAAAGAAATAAACGGAGACAATATAGTCGGGATATTGGAGTTTGCATGATCTACTATTGCAACAAATACACAATTCATCTGCACAGAAAAAAACAGACACCACTTCTCAGCAAGGCAAAAGCTCTTTAAATTACAAAGATATATAAAGCACTTGCAAAGGGCTGAGGAGCCCATTTACCAAATCTACTGAAATCTCCTGTTAAATGAGCTGAAAGGGAAGAGGTGCTTCTATTGAAAATGGTGTTTCCGCGTGATGCAAATTAGAGTCCACCTATAAGGTAAAAAGAGGAAAGAAAAAGTCTGGATGACTAAGCTAGATGATTGTTTCAGTGCCACAATATTAAAACTGTCAAGGTGAAATAAAGAAAAACAAAGAGGAAAAACACCACAAAAAGATGACATGATATTTGTATACAGAAGGTGATATTGAAGATTTTACATCCCTCTTGCGTTCCCTTATATAACTGTTAGCAACATATGCTGGCTTTTGGAGACTTTACAATGGTCTCATTTATCAGCCTGTGTTCATTTTAATGGTTTTAGCTACCATTTTTATCACGTAGCACATAACATGGTTATAGTCTTAGCCTTTTCTGAGATTACTCTGCTCAGACAGCAGTGCTGCAGCATCACAACCGCTGTTTTTCATTTAGTAACGATAGACATCAGAATGCAGCCAGCATCCACTACACAGAGCCAACCCTGCATATCAAACAACTAATTCCCTTCTTGATTTCACTATAAACACTAAAAAAAATGTAGGAAGTCCCTTGAAAGCTAACCCTAGCGCTGTGAGGGCATCACGTCTAATTTACTGATTACAATTTACAAGAACCTAAATAAGCATATTGAAGGGGCCATAATTGAACAAATGGGGTTTAGAATTCTCCCACTACTAATAATATAATAAGCTTATTGTTTTAATCTTCCCACTAGCCCTCTATTCAGCTCCAAGGAGGCAGGCAGTTCTTCAAACATTATCTCAAAAGTGATGCACTGTTTTCATAAGCTTTAAACTGAAAAATAGAGAAGTATTTCTGTAATGCTTTCTTAAATTCCATAAAATCATTCTTATTCTTCTCTCAGTGATCAGCATGCATGAGAAAAACAGGGAAGTTATATTTAAAATTGGCAAAACTACATGAAAGAGCCAGAGATTGTGTTATGACCAGTCCCCATTGCTCAGGTGGTGAGGGGAGATGACAGCATCTACAGGGACTCACACCTTCATAAATGCTGTTATCTCCAAACCTGTGGGCAGAGAGCATCCCCGCAGTGGCATGGGGCAGCAACGGGTTCCCCATCTGATCCAGAAACTCAGCATCCCCTACAATCGCCCTTTGACAGCCACACCATCTCTTTGGCAACACTTTGCTTCATATGCACCATTGGAAGTCATTTACCAAAACAGAAGTGATGATTTTCAGGGAAAAAAAACCTCCAACACTTCTATTACTCTTTGGCACACTTCAGTTAATGCTCCCACCCCATATGTAAGTATAATACTACTTTTAAGTACCTGAGGGAGAGAGCATGCACAAGGTGCCACACAGACAAAGCCTTTTCTAGATGAACAGCTAAAGCATGGGTTTTTTAAAACACAACTCACTCAAGCTCAAGTGAAAAACAAGCATGCATTTAACTCTCATGAGTCAATATTCCTATCCTCACTTGAAGACTGTCTCTTCCTTTTAGTGCGTGAAGGATCTGGGCTACTATTTGGAAACTCGAAGTTTCTTCTCTTCCAGTTACTCCGTTCAGCTCAGGTTCCCAATCCATTTTGCTCCCCTCTTGCCTCTCAAATTCTTGCAGCAGCTTCTCAGCTCACACAAGAAAACTTTCCTTCTCCAGCGCCTTCCTTAAATTCCACTTGTTCCTCACAGCACCCTTCCTACAGCAGAAGGTGAAAATTTCCGCTAGTGATTTTTAACTAATTCAGGAAGAAGGGTATAATGAGAGCCTCCACAATCCGCTTCAAATACCGTTTCATTTTGTTCCTGGGAGCAGGTGACATTTAGAAACAGTTATGATTAATTTTTTCTTCCTACAAGCAAGGAATTACCACAACCGAGACAACAGAGGGAAAACTGACATTTAGCCCCAGCTGAAAAACAAGGTAACTGCAGCCTGTAGCATCAGGGAGCATCTCCAACGCTTGTATCATCTCACCCAAAATTTTAGACAAATGGAGCTCTTGCCAACTATTTTCCCCTTCTTTCAGGCCCAAAGCTTCATTCTAAAGCTGCAGTTTTGTTACACAACATTTAAGTTCTCCAAGGAAGGGATATTGTGCATTTTTCTTTTTTTAATTAGATGACAAGACATGATGAGTCTATTCACAGCCATGGTTGTCTGAGATACTTAACAACTTTAAAAGAAGAGTTAGTGAAAGCATGGAAAGCAGAGCTTCCTGATGCTCTGCTTATAATAGCTGATTATAATAACGGATTCTGCCCTCCCCTGCACACAATGCTTCTGCTCATTTGCTTTTCAAATGATGCATTAACCCTCATCCAAGCACTTGGTTTCCCTCAGAAGTGACCTCGTCTGGGTGCTGTGAAATCAGTCACTCTGGTGGAGCTCAGAGTGTCCCTGCACCAGTGGGTGATCCTGCAGCCTTACAGATTTGGAGCAAACGACTGGCAAAGATTGCCTATGCTTTTCTTGCCTGCTGCCCCAGGACTGATGAACTAGTTGTTTCCTCTGGATAGGAGACACACAAAAATGGGCGAGCTCTTGGAGCATCATACTGCCACTAGTTGATTAAATACAGACGAACAGCAAGACAGTTTTCTTCTGATAAAATCTTCTGTGAGGATAGAGTTGGTTGATATCTGAGACCACAAAAAGCCCAACTGAAGTAATTTAGAACTAATTACATCCTTAAAATATGGGGTAGCCTCCAAAGACAGCTGCTGCAGACCGCATTTTTAAGCTGTTGAAAAGATAACTGAGAAAAATCCCATAAAAATACTCTACTGCATTAATACTGCAGTATATTTTATTGTACCATGCAGTCTAAGTCATCTAAGGCCAAAATACTGCAGTCTTCAGAGCTACCCAGCCCACTCGGCAGCGATGGCACTGAGCAGCCAGAGATAAGGCTCAGCTATTACAGACACCAGGCTCATGCACATTGCAGCTGCTGAGAGAAAAGCAGCCTTGCTCCTGCTCTGCTGAGACTTGCCTAACACAGTTCTCTGGGAAGCCAGGGTATGTTAACAGTATAAAGACATTAGAAAACACTGATTTCCATCTGCAAAGTCTCAAGGAAATTTGAACTAGCTCTAAATGTACACTGCTTGCACTTCTGGCCTGCTGCATGGCTGCTGTCCCCTGGCAGCAATGTGCCCACCAGGTGTCAGTGACCTGCGAGGATGCATCATGTGCACGCACAAAATCAGATCCCCAGATGCTGTGACAGACGATGTTTTAATGACCCATTTTACAATGCAGTTTTGGAAAAATCTCACAACTGGGATAGAAATTTCTTTTCTATGCTACTCTTGCTGGTAGGAGCAGGTTTTCTGGTTTGCTCCTGCTGACATTGCTCTGCTAGGATCTATAATCCATTCCCTACATTTGTATTTGAAAGCTGTTTGTTCATTTGATGGAAGAGCAAGTATGTCTGAGACCGAACAAAGAATATTGGGCAACTCTAATCCACTGCCTTTCTGCTTGGTCTCAACACGAACAAATGAATATTGTGAACATTTAAATTCTTTCTCCCTTGACAGTAACACAGTGTAACTTGCTCTGACAGTGTTTCATCTTTAAATAATGATATTCCCACAAATCGACTGGCACAGTCATTATCTTTGAATCTTTCTGCACCAATTCCAATTAAAGAGAACGGCATCAGACTATTGTAAAAAAAAAAATTTGTTACCTAACAAAGGCTTTTATGGGCCTGAGCATCAACTCTCCCAGTGATAACTAATTTTAAGAGACAGCACAGAGGACATTTCCTGAAGGCAAGGTGATGAGATATTTCTCGTGTAGTGATTTGTCCTTAATTTAGGAACCTGTGAGAGCCTGAACCTCCTCCATCTACAGAGGCATGGGATGAGAAAACAGGGAGACTTTTGGACAGTATAAACCTTTTGACAGGCAAACACAAGCTGTACTGATGACCTCAAAGATCTAAAGAAAAGTCTTAAAGAAGGCATCCAAAAGAATTGTCACCATTTGTGAGAAGTAGACAAAAATGGTAAAGCTTCAAAAAAGCCCCAAACCAGTTGCACAAAAAACCAAAAAAGACTAAGGACTTGGTTGTGAAAGAGCGGGTGAAGAGAAGATGATACTGTGCAGTTGGATAAGAGATGATGGAGCGGAGATGGCAGGAAGAATGTCCCAACCTAATTGCTTTGCCATAGCAGCACAGCCTTGCAACCCAACAAAGCTGTGTAAAATCAGTGTGACTTGACAAGGACTAAATTAAGTTTTTTTGATCAAAAAACCACCATCACAGCAGTTGAATTTTGTTTGTGCAGCAATTTTTAAATGTGCTGTGACAGCAATTAGAAAAGATGAAAGTTGGATGAGTCATCTGGGACTGTAAAGCCCAGGAAAATACCCACAGACCTATGCTGGAAAATACAATGCAAGTCTTAACAGCAAGAAGAACCAGGGAAGATAGATCATGATCAGCTACTTTAGTTATGATTTAATTCAATGGTGATCTTACAGATAAATTTTAATCCTGTTCAACATTTTTAGGTTCTAGCTGTTTTGCTGAAGATTGATTGTAACTAGATAGTCACTGCAACAATACATTTATCTGCGACAAAAGTTTGTATTCATATTGTGTGTTCCTTCTTTAAGGCAATTATTGGTACAAAATGCTATATAAGTATTTAAGGAAACAGAAAATTTACTATACATCTGCTGAAATACTCAAGATTTATCACGTCAGACATTGTGAACAATATCTCTTCCATACTATATATTTTTCCTAACAACACATACTGTTAGTATTTGGACAGAAATTAAAATGCAATCAAAATATAAGCAACAGCTTTGTAATGAAAATACAGCATACAAATATGTCAATTGTGATTAATATAAGAAAAATGTTTTTATTGAAATGTTTTCACTTCAAACTGGAACATTAAACAAAAGCATTGCTATTCTCATTGTAGATAATGGAGGTTCTATAGTGATCAAAAAAAATTTGACTAGTCTAACTTCCATTTTGTCAAAGATTTCCTTTTGTCTGTCTTGGGGCCTTCATGAACACCTAGTTAATGATAAAACACTGCGCAGTGACCTCGGAGGAGGTTCTGCCATCACACCATGGCCAAAAATGCTTCCATAGTTTTCCATCTGACAAATCTCAACTTCACACTCCTAGTTTTTATTCACAGACCAGAAAATAAAAATATCCTTTTCCAGTTCCTAACAAGTTGTTCAAGTCTGATAAGTTATATTCATTCCCACTGAATTAGTTGAATAAGCTGAAGAGAGAATAGGTCGTTGTTTCAGGCAGCTGAAGAAAAAGTCAAAAGCTGGTTTTTTACTATAGTCAGTTCTTGGTACAGATTTCTCTCAATTCTTTCAGTGCACACATACTTTTCCTGAATAATTTTTTTCATTTAAATTATGGTAATAGGTCATAGTATGTTCAGATCTCTATGGAGATTGCCATGTCAAATTTACAATGCAGGTTAATTTAAATAAAAAAAATCTTGCTTTTAAGTGAGATTTCAATTTAAATTAAAAAAGCTGTTTACTATTTAAAAATACGCATATCCAACTTTTAGAGGACATAAGGAGATAGTGAGTGCTCAACTTGTAGACAAAACAAGCAAACCCGACCATCTCCACCAATACTATTCAGTGTCCTTTATGCCCTCATTTTTCAAGATTTAGGCAGCTATTCAGAATCAGTATTTATTAGGTTCACACAAAATTAGTCACTCATCAAAATGATCACAGTTCCTCAAACAGAAACCTCATGTGGTATCTGATGACTTTTAGGATCCTCTGTGCTTCTGCACAGGACAGTGAAACCACAGTTTATATTTCCCCAGGGCTGCCAACAGGTCCATCAACTACCTGAACACCATCCCTGCACTAATTTTAGTGTGATACACATCCATCTCATCAGTGCATGCTTTTGGATATGAAGCCAAGAATATCTTAGATAAGAAGAACAGAGTTAGCCCATCGTATAGCTCCCCACATTGTGCAACAGTCCTACAGAGACAAGAAATTCCAAAAGCATAAGTCTGGGTTGGTTCTTGTTTTTGAGCTGTTAAATTGCACAAGAGTCATTTTCAAGCTTTTTACATTAAGAAATGCTTAGAGGCTTTGTTTGTTTAAGTGTAAACCTGAGTTTCCCAATGTTGTGACTCTCCTTTGATCGCTGAGGTAAAATGAAAAATAAGAAATGATTGCAACACCTGGCAGTGCTGGAGACTACCAATTTCTGTGACTTAGAAAAAACCAAACACAACTATAATTTCACTTTAAAGCCTCTCCTATTAATACAGGGCCAATAAGAATTATTCTACTACACCTGTCCATATCTCCAGCTATGATACGTATACTTCATTTATGATGTCTAATGTAATAATCACAGTGTCACACATAAAACAGGTACACAAGGGAAGGGTACAGCCACCACTGAGTAACTGTTGGCCTCAAGTCCAAAAGAGAACTGCAACTCGGAAGACAGAGTCGTACTTCCACACCTCTGAAAAACGTTTCTGATATACAACTCAGCTTTCTCGTGATTAAGAAAGTACAATTGGCAACCCTGGTAACATTAATCCACAGGATCCCTTTTCCCAAGCCAGCCACTGAGCTACAAGACTCAGCCAAGAGCACGTGCCAGCATGTCACTCGCACTCTCATCTTTAACATGGCTCCACATTCCTCTCCCATTTCAGGGGAAGCAAACTACAGCTTCCCTTTACGTGCTTTGGTTTCTTGTCAGCCTGGTCGACCTGGCAGAGTGTTGTGCAAAGCAGTATTTGCACAGCCCCCATCTTCTCATGACTTGCTTTGCACTCAGTCTGTACACTTCATTGCTGAGATGGTGCCTCAGCTCAAGCTGTATCCCGAAGTGAAGACCTCTTCCAGCCTTATGGAAAAGAGGAAGAAAGAAAGGCACCCACAGCACAGTGCTCTAATTTTAGTGTGGCTTTAGACCATGAGGAGTCCCATGTGAAGTGGAGCTGAAGGATAACATCCTTCCTCTCTCCCTCGTCTGTTCAAGCCACCCCTTGGGCTTCTCAGACTCCTCTGTGAGCCTTTGCAGGTTCCACCAGCCTCCTCTTTAATGTTGGAGCAGTTTTTTGCTTAGTGAGTTGAACAGGCTGATGAAGAGAACAGCAACAAGCACCCAAGTACCATAAACAACCGGGAAGGTGGGAACGGAGGCAGGTTTATGGTGCTCTGCCTTTTGGCTCGCAGTTAGATGGCCTCATATGGTGGAGTTTCTGCCTGAGAAATAGCAGAACATTAGAGAAGGATGACAAGGTAAATGCTTCGCATATAGATGAACAACTGAAATGCAAGCTTACAGGTTGAATATGTAGACTCGTAGAATGGGTTGGAAGAAACCTTAAAGATCACCCAGTTCCAACCCCCCTGCCGAGGGCAGGGGCAGCTTCCACTGGATCAGGTGACTCAAAGACCCATCTAACCTGGCCTTGAACACCTCCAGGGACAGGGCATTCATGACTTCTTTGGGCAATCTGTGCCAGCGTCTCACCACCCTCACAGGAAAAGATTTCTTCCTAGTATCTCATCTAAAACTCCCCTCTTTCAGCTTAAGCCCATTATCCCTTGTCCTATCCCTGCACTCCCTGATCAAGAGCCCGTTCCCAGCTTTCCTGTAGAACCCTCTGTGGCCTCCTCTGGGCTCACTCTAACACATCTATGTCCTTCCTGTGCTGAGTGCTCCAGAATTGAACGCAGAGCTCCAGGTGAGGTCTTCTGAGAGTAGAGTAGAGAGTGAGAATCACCTTCCTCTACCTGCTGGACACATCTCTTTTGACGCAGCCCGGGATACAGTTGGCTTTCTGAGCTGTGACCACTCATTGCCAGCTCATATGGAGCTTCTCATCCACCAACACACCCAAGCCCTTCTCCTCAGGGTTGCTCTTAATCCATTCACCACTCAGCCTGCATTTGTGCTTGGGATTACCCCGACCCAAGTGCGGGATCGTACAATTTCATTAATGCTATTATTCTAAGAAAGAAAGGCACCAACCAAATAAAGAATTAACTTGAACATCTCTTCTTAAAGTAAGAAAGCAAGGATTCTTTACTTGGAATAATTTTAAATTGTCCTAGGTGACATAAACTGAAAATAAGTATGCACACTGTGCTAATAAGAATCCAGATTTTTCTACCACTGAAAGTATCAGTCAGACAGCAACTCTTGCATTTACACAGCCAACTGCCATTTGCCTTTTCCATCAGGTTAGGTGAGGGGATCTGGGCAGATGAATGGACAAAAATTCCTCCCCACACAAAAATCGCCATCTAAGATCACTGTGAAATCATAAAACAGTAGTATACTCTCCCTAAATAAGCCATACATCTTATTTAATCAGCTGTCTTGAGAGTCTATTCAAGAAGTTAATCAGGTGTATGCTGCACTTGTGACAACAGAAAAGTTGACAGATTTGATTAAAAGACAATATTTGTATCAGAAATTCTATTCTGATTGGTTTTTAATCTGTCCAAAGGATAGAGTCTGGCAGACGTGTTTTCTCTTCCACAGAGAGCAAAATAAAAGAATTAGGGTCAGATATTTTTGCTTATGCCACATTTCAAATAAGAGGTGACAAGCAAGGCCTTCATTTCCCTGCAGAAGAAAAATAAAATCATAAATAAGTGAACAGAGTGGTTTAGCAGATATTTTTTTTTTTAGTAGCAAAATATGTCATTAGGTAACAAATAACTTCTCTTTAACGTATTTAATGAAATAAAGATATTAAATGTATTAAGCTTTGGGCATCTTTTAAATGAATACAATTATAATCAGGAAATTGATGATGTATGTGAACAGAGACTTGCAACATGTCATGCACTCTCTCTTCCTCCTGGCAAAAGAAATCCATCTCTAAGGATTTATCCAAGAGGAAGAGCTAAACCGAAAAGCTTCTCTATATTACATAGACTTACTTTGACTGGAGGAAGAAATCAACTAAGTTAAAAATGCTTGAGGGAAATATAAGAGTGGGATATGGTAGTTTCTACTGTAATTCTTTGATAGTCAACAGATTTTTTTCTCTTGGGGAATTTAGACTTCAAACAGATGATTCAGATGCATCCAATATTTGCTCTTCAGGAATAAACACCCTCTTTTAGGTAAGTTGAAACTCCACAGATACTGCATTTTAATTTTATTTTTAAAAATTTAAACAGCCATCTAACCCCTAGAAACTGTGGCATGGTGCTCCAGAAGGCTCAAGATGCTTTGTGTATCTTACAACAGATGGCTAACCAAGATATCCAACAGACGGTAACCAAGCCAGAAGAGACGTCAGGTCTTCCAAACGGCAGCCCAAGGGTTACGCTGCAGTGTTTATTAATAATATTTTAATCTCTTAATGTAAATTAAGCTTAATTGTAATATGGTAAGTAATTTTATCCTGTTTCCTATAACAACCAAGATTATGCAATCATGTCTTCTGCAATTCAAGCTTCTGTCCCAAAAACTTTGAACCTACCGGTCAATTTGAAGCAAATTTGATGGTGGACTAAGGGTCTCAGAGGTACTATAAAAGGTTCATGAAAATAGGCAGCCGTGCAGAGGACAGAAATACGATAAACACCCTGGGGGGATGGGGGGGAAGGCTTCAGTGCGAGATCACACTTTATTAAAGCGTTAAAGGATTCACATGAGAGAAATCTCTGAGAAATGCTCCAGCCACAGGAAAAGCTTAAATTGAAGCTCACACCTTCCTCAAAACCCAAGTCAGTCAAATCTGTAGGAATCCATCTTCATTAGCTGCAGTACTCACAGAAGTATTCATTAAACTTCTCACAATTCTGTACTCAGGTCCTGCCTGGGGGCAGTTGGGGGCAGTGCAGAGAGCACCCAACCAGTACCTCTGCTCTCCCCAAATGTCTTCCATGGAGAGTACAGAAATCAGCCAAAAAAAGGGAAGTGGAAGGTCTGCCAACACACGACTATCAAGGGAAGGGGAGGATAGGCTGGAGCAGATGTACCAACTGCAGCCCGATCCAGGGACGCCAAAAGGGTTACCCTATTGGTTTGCTCTGACGCCAAGAGCCATGCGGTCACGCTGCCAGCAGCTGCCGCGGGTCCTGCTCGATCTGCCCTTCCGAGCCGGTGCTCTCCCTGACACGTGTCACTGTGCAAGTCCTACTCATTTACAATGCCACAATATGCCTCCTGCACACACAAAAGAATAACCACATCATTCTGTCCCTGAAAGGCTTCGCTGAACTCCCCATTTCTCATAAAATCCCTTTTAACCTCTTTCTTGGCCCTTGCTCGTAAGCTGCCCATGCTCATCCTTGCATACAGCTCTACTTACTCCCTCGTCCATTACCTCCCAGTGTCATCTCATTTTTCCTCTTCCACTCTTCTCCCAGCTCTTCAGTGATACCTCAGTACATACCACACTGTCAGGCTGTTCACTTAATAGCTTTCTTGCCTTGAAAAAAACAATACTTCAGACATCATATCTTCTACATTGCTAACAACTCAATCCTGAAATGAGCTCTTGCTGTAAAATTGCTGCATTGCCTATTTAAACACATTAATGATACAAGCAAAATTATACTGTGCCTATCCTCAAATAATCTGCCATATTTCTAAAAGAATAACAAGTTACAAGATGGAAGAAAGTCCAGCTGAATCTTACGGGGTTTAAAACACATTTTTTTTGCCAAACACTTGAAAGAAATATAGTTTCTGGTTCAGAACCCAGTTTGCATTAAGCTTTACAATTCAGTGCAGAAAATGTCCAAATTTGCAGATGAGCCTGGCACAGGGAGTAGGAGGGTCCAGCCCCAAGGGAACCTTGTCCCTCTCCCCTTCCTGGGCATCAAGCTGACCTGCCGCAGCTGAGCGGCCTCAATGACTGTGTTACAGAACAGTCATGGCTCAACCAGACCAGACAATTTCAGGACCATTACACACTGTAGTGGTATAGGATACAGTTTGCTGTTGTTTTCAAGTATAGCAAATGCTGCTGCTTGCTGTTTACTCCCAGAGCACCTGAAGGGATGGAGACTTAGTAGCACAATATCTTTAAGAACCATTTGGATGGCGTAATCCCTCTCTGTTCTCAGAAGCATAGCACAAAGAGCCATACCTTCGCTCCACATGCCTGTGCACACGCAAACAAATGCTTTGTACCTACATATGCTCTGGTATTTCCCTCCAAAGTCCTCCCAAGTATGTGGTTCAACTCTAATTAACAGCACATTATAGATAAAAGAGTTCATGTTCAATATCTTGTAATATCCCCAGGATCATCACACCATGGAAATGATGACTTCCCACCTCACCTTATAGAGGACATGGTTCAGTATACTACATTCATAGGTCAAAAACACGCTACTTGAGCTTACATGTCAGAAATCACAGATAAAGCATCTCAGTATTTACATATACATGATAGCTAGTATACTTGGTTTTCAGTTAAGGGATACAAAACCCCCTCTGAAACTATCTAAAACTTTTTTAAAAAATCCAGAACAATTGTTAAAAGCATTTGGCATCTACAGAACAATCACAAAACAGTAGTTAAGGTTTATCCCTCCTGGCTTTGGACAACGTACATAATCCACCTGTAGCTTTCTCCTGTGGCAGTAGTACACTCGTGACCTGAACAGAAATTCCCAATCTTAGCTTGCTCAGCTACTGTTATTGGGATGGTAGTGGTTCCTGGCTCTGTGCTGGACTGTCTGCACACAACAACATGCAGAAGAGCAGGGTCCTCCTCCACACTTAAGCCTTGTTCTTCCCCAGACCAAGACTCCAAACAGTCCCCTTCTGTCCTGTTCTTCTGTTGCACGTTCTGACTCACAAACCCCATTCTCCCTTGTCTTCTCAGAATGACCCCAGAATATGATGTCAGCATTAGCTCTGCTCCTGGATCTTGAATTACAGCCGTGGATCCTGATAACAGCTGGCTGCCACAGCAGCAGCAGTGGGCAGGGCAAGGAGAGACTTGGGAGCACACAGCACCAAGATGCCACTAATAGGTGGTACCTGACATGCTGGCTGCCTGTTGGGAACATTTTCCCATTCACCAAGGCAATCTGGATTAACAGGTGTCTGATGAAGATGCTCACCTCTCACCTCTAGGGAGCACACGGAGGGCCCATACTGAAGGGGCATCATGCTGCAGACTCTGCCCACATGCACAGATCTCTACAGAGGGATGCCAGCACAGCCTAGGGTCCTCTGTTTTGGAGGGCTATGCTCCTCAGACCTCCACTCCATCCCTGCCCAGCACACATGCACACACACACACGCAATTTTTACATTCACAGTAGCATAAATTTGCCGTTTCCTTGATGATCCCCAAATGTTTTAATATTTCTTCTAAAAATTTTTTGTGAAGCAGAGACAGGAAAGCACAAGCCATGATCTCTTAAGCACAACCGACATGCCCATCATTACACTAATAATAAAAGGGTCATTATTACTTCTGGGGTAGCAGAAATAACTACCTGCCCTTTATCCAGTTGCCACAACATCTCTTCTCATTTCAACAGAGCAAAACTGTTTTGAATTTGCTAATAATATAGAGACGTTAATGTGGTGCAGGTATCAGTCTTTTATAGATAAACACATATATATGTATATGGAACTCCTTCCTGATGTCAGTAGCTTGCAAGTAGTTTTCGATACGCATGTGGTCACTACAAGGTATAAAGCAAATTTTTGATCGTCTGTCACAGTGTATTCTAGCTAGTATATCTACAGATAAACATTCTGGATTGCTCTTTAAATGCCAGCTATCCTGATAAAGAGCAATTACATACCTATTCAAAGCAGAAAGTAAATCGACGACTAGCCTAGCCTCTAAGACACTCCATTGAATAAAGAAAAATCCAGTCTTAAGATTGAGAAGTAAAAAATAACTTCAAGTTTCTCAAACAGTTAAAGAAGTTATTTTGGACAGCTGCCTGAATTACTGTAATACTGTGGAAAACTAGGTAACATCTGTAAAGAATAACATTATTGTCATTTAACATTTTTACTTTCCCTTCTGTTAGATGCTTACTTCCACTACATATTTGGAGCAGCTACTCTTTAAACCAAGCAGAACATTTTGGAACACAGCTATTACACCAATAATCTATTCTGTATTGCAACTAAGAGCAATACTGTGCTCGTCTGGACATGACATGATGCACAGTACAGTTTCTTTTTAATTTTTATTTTTTGTGCAGTGGAGTAACACCATTAATTTATGATGGTAATGACAAAAGTTATCTTCTAATCTAAAAATCAAACATCCAAGAATATAAACACATAACCACCTTTTATGGGCTACTCTTTGTCTTTAATTTATTTATTTAAACATTTATATGCTTTTTACATATTTTTAGGTGCAAGTCATTGCAGTAATACTAAGCGTTCCTAATGATAGCAATATAAAAATCTACTTGCAGTGTCCTCTCTTAGCAAGTTTGTACAGTGATACCTCTGTATGCAGATTTATACCACAGATATTATCTTCTATCTGTAAGTTATATGAAATTACTTATCTGTAACACCTAGGTAAGATCAAAGATTCCAAACAACATAAGCCACCTGCACCATGCCTTAGACAATGTAATAACCTTAAAACATCAAATCAGTATATTTCATGCCTAGCATTTTAATGCTACTCTCTGCGTACCTGGCTTGTGTTGGAAGAAAAGATCATACCGAAGAAAAAATGCAATCTGAGGCAATATTTAAAGATTAGATTATCTTTCATTGCAAATAGCTCATTTGTTTACTATCACATTGCTTTATTCTTGTTTCGTCTCCTTATACCATGAAAATGCTGAATATTCAGTTTAGATTCCCCAGCAGCTTTTTATTTTAGTCTAAAAACATTTACCTAACACATTCTTAACAAGCAAAGTGAAGAAAATTCAGCCATCTGTCTCTACATTACAATAACAGTTATGGAAGAGTAGATTATTCTATATAGCAAGAAATTTAATGCTAGGAATTCTTATACTTTAAACACTGCGTGCTCACGTCAGTTTTGTCTATAAGAATGTTGAACATAAGCATACAACAGAAAATTATAAAGAAACACAAGACAAAATATTTTCAAGATATTAAATGCATTTAATATTCCAATCATGCTGTATGGTCATGCTTCAAACTGAAAAAAAAATTATCTGTGCTATTATTTTCTTACCTCCAGCACGTCATTAGTTCAAAATTATTACTAAAAATACTTGAAATTACTTGCTGGAAACAAACACAATACAGAGATAGAGCTGAATCCTTACCTGGGAAACCCCCTTGTACCATTGCTGTAGCAGCATGTACTTCAAGATATCTGCATTCCTGACAAACATTCAATGCTGTAAGCAGCTCAAATCCTCATCACACACAGACTCAGTGCTTGTCTCTCTTCTGACGACCTTGGGCCTATTTTACTGAGATTTTTCTCTCCTTAAGGGCAAACCGTCTGTCTGTTACTATTATGAGGTGCCATCAATTATATTAATTTCAAGCTACCCACAAGCTAACAGTTACATCTGCCAGCACAGGAGAGCTGCCTATGGAAGTATGCAGGGAGCAGCAGATCTCTGGTTTCCCACATCTGACCCACTGATGCTCTACGGCTGCTGTTTGTGCACTGGCATACTCTGCTAGCATTCGAATGACATCTCTATCCCCAAACACGAGCCATCTCAAACGTCTGTTTGTATCGCTATTAGCTGCAGGTACTATTGCGCTTAATGACCCGCTGCACGGCAAAGTAGCAGTTAACAGACATTATTTATCTAAGCACCCTTTTCATGCAAACTAGGGGTTAAAAATTAATTTCTCTTACTCAAATCGCTTCATTAAATGTTTCATTTTCCAATGCTGCAAATTTTGCAGCTTCCTAACACCGATATGTGTTCACAGCATAGGGTTTGGTTGTTGGGTTATTTATTTTAGTGTCAGAAAACAAAACCAATCTGTCATTATAAACATAAGATCCAAACTTCTTCATAACTTGTATTTTACTGCAACTCTGAACGAGCAGTCTTAGTTTTACTGCAATGAGTACTGAATTCAAACACTGAAGAGACTAAAAATCCCTCATTTAGTAGATGTAAAAAGCAAAGATAAAATCTGTCTCTAAATTTAGAAACATACTTAGTAATTTTGGGAAGTCCTTACTAACTCTTCCCAAATGCTGCATTTAAAACACTCAAAATACCCAGTTATTTTGTTAATACCATTAATTTGTTCATTTTTAAAGTTCATTGTTCTTTCTTTAGAATATGTATCACAGCACACACAAAGCCATCTGTTCGGTGCATTATGTACAAGCAGACAGTAAAAAACGCAAGAAGTCCCAGCTGTAATTTTAGTATTAATTCATCAAAAATGTAATTTCCTTTTGCAATACTTCATCAGATGAAGAGAACTGTACATGTGATTCACAACTACAGTAAATAAAACCTCAGTCCAATAACAAATATCCAAACTAACCCACAACCTCAAACTAGAATGACACCAACATCATAATCTATCCTCATGTGGCACAACAGCTTGTCAGTCTGCCCAGCATGTACAGCCCTTCTGGGTCTGATATTAGGGCTGTTTACAAAACTTACATATTTTAGCTAATTATGGGTCAGAACAAGAATGGAAAAAGAAGATTAGCAGTACAGAGTCATATTAAATAGAGATTAACACACAGCTAAAAATGAAAGTCCTTGCTCTATTCATCTAATCCTGGCTCTTGAATGATCTTTGGAAATTCACTGTACTAAATACACTTGTTACTATATTTAAGTAAATTAAATATTGCCCTTACTATTTTTTCAATGTTTTATTTTCATAAAGCTTTAAGCATTTTTCCAAGCTACATCTTACTCTTTGAGCACCATTTCTATTTGTTGTTGATTGCAGTGACATCTATTGGAGAGGCAGTGTTTGGCTACACAAGCTGCTCACCTGAAGATCACTGTCTCTGGGGGTATCTCCCCCCCCCCGAAAAAAATTAAAATAAAATTAAGAATAGTTTTTCCTTTCTTTTAGCACAGCTTTGCATTAAACAGCCTCTAAACAGTCCCATCCTCAAGAAATACACTGCTTTATCAGTGGGTTTTGGTTTTATTTAGTCATTGTTAATAATTCTGGCATTTTTCTAAGGTGCTAATAATTGCTTTCCCATCTTCACCAACAGCAGTACATGGACACTTCCTGAGGTCCTGTTTTTGCACACCCCATATACTCGACCATCCCTTCCACAAAGTCTCAACTGAATTCTATTCTTTTTGCTTTCATCTTTTGTTTTCAATGAAAGCTGCTTTCCTCTCGTGTTTATAGATATTGTTGACACTGTGGAAGCTGCCAAAAGCCTTGGGTGTGATGAGCACATTCTGCTCACATGCCCAAGTGCTTTCTAACCCCAACCCAACTCTACCAAGACAACAGGCAGCCTGGGTTTGTCTGAACCAACCTAAGCACGTGCACGCGCGCCCCCCCCCACCCCCGTACCCTTTGCAGCCACAGAATTATCACAACAGGGAATGCAAAGTTAAAACACTAGAGAAGTTTTAAAATCTCTTGCTTTGGTAAAGAAACCTCCATTTATCAAAAAACAGTTTAGGTAGATAAATCATTATGCTTTCTTACAGCTTCATTGATTTCCACATTGTCTAGAGACAAAATAAAAGAAAGGGGGCATTATTATCCCCTTATTAGATACAGTTAAATATCCTTGCAGTCAGGAAGTCTAAGCACAGCAGTATCTAGTCCATTATCTTCGTCACCTTTCACAAATTTTTTATTACTTATTTTTATTATTCTAAACTTATTTGAAACAAACCAGATCAATCTCAGTCAATTATCTAGACAAAAGATTTTACTAAATAATGTAATAACAATTGAGATTAAGGATCCCAAGATCTTTCAACAGTTGTCTTTTTAGCTTTCTGAGAACGGTTTTTAAGGTCTTTCCTATCTAACTTAATGATTGCTTCAAATCAGCCACAAAAGTATACCTAAACTGTACAGTTATGAATGCCCCAAGGAAAGCCTTACAAAACATTCCCTTACAAACTCCTCTGCCCATCCATTTCCTCTGCTTCTTTTTACTACTAACCCCTCATTATAGCAATAAGCCGCAACAGGGTGCACATTAATCTATTAGCAGCTTCTTAGAGCACACCTACAGCCATCTACCACTAAAGGAAAATACACCAATGCCTATTAATGCAGTCTGTAGCACAGCTGTTTGCAAGTACAAGTAGCCCCTTTGTATGCTTCCCCCTCCTTTTACTTCTTCGGATTAAAAAAAAAATCCTATTCAAAACTTGATGTTTTTAAGGTTTGAGAAGCCTAAAAAAACCCTCTTCATGGAGAGTGATCTCCTCCAAAATAACCTCTGCCATGGTGGAAGTGTTTCTATTGTGGGGAGGAAAAACTTCAAACCCATGTAACATTTCTCAGGTCTGTAAGATGAAGCATTTTGAAGGCTCCTTTTGCAGGATACACACACTGCATTTTTACGAAACGATTTTAAAGCGTAACTGAAAGCCTTAAAACAACAAAGTCAAAGCAGAGAGTAAACAAAAGCCACCTCACACAGGGTTAGAGTTGGATACTGATAAAGATTTGACAGTATCACTAGAAGAAAAAATAAAACAAGAGGAAACACTATTTTCAACTCGCCTTCAAAGTCTAGCAAAAAAAAAAATCTAAGAACTCAGAAAACAATACTGGAAGTAATGGAATATAAAGGAACTGAAATACAAAGTAGAAACAAGGCTAAAACTTAGGGTCCTGGATGCAAGAAGAGACATTTAAAAAAATACCTGGAACTTCATTAAACTTCTTAAACCACAGAAACGTGGAAGAAATAAGGAGTTTCTCTAAACCAAGAGCTACCTAGTAGTTCTATCCTCAATAAGGAGTCACTCTATTTGGATCAAAAACAACCTTTGAAAAGAAAAAGCAGAACATCTACAAGAAATGACTGTTTGTTATACCAACTTTGCAAGGAAAGCTACAGTTTTCAGTGGTGGAAAAGCAGAAATAAAAGTGAGCATTGCCAAAGGCAAGTGGATTTAGAACCCACAGGAAAAATTAAATCAATACCAAAAAGGTTATTCAGCCACTTTAAGGGGAAAGCAGACAAAACACGTAGACTGTGAGGCAGTATGGATGGGACAGAATGGAAAGAAAAATTTTGTTAATGTGATAGGGAGACTTAACAATGCTTTGCTTTCATTTTCAGTATGGGGAATGATGAAGGACATGCAGACAAAAGATGAAAGCATAGGTTGAAAGAAGTGACAAGCAAGGCGAAAAAATGTCAAGTGCAGCAAGTGAAGTATTTTCTGGAGTATGAAAGAAATAGATAAGCAGGTTAGTGACTGTAATTGTATTAATAAGAACGCTAAAAAATAAAATAAAATCCATCAGGAGCACAACCAGAGTACAGTTTTTACAGCTGCCCCACATCAAAATGCCTGCTAAGGCTTTCCACACTATTGGCGCAAATTTAGAACCACAGGAAGGAAATGAAAGCAGGAGAGGCTATGATGTGAATTTACCTGAGCTGACACCATTTCTTCCTTTTAAGATACCTAATTTTCTAAATAAGGAAGACAATAAATCTAGATCACCTGTTCAGTGAAGCTCAGAAAAGTATTAGTTAAGTTTACAAAACCAGTAGAACTAGTAGGATAATTGGGTAAGGAATAGATCAATATGATAATGCAAACAGACGGTGTTAAAAAGGCAAGTACTAGCCCGGACTGAGATTTCAGGGAAAGGTGCTCAAGAATCAGTACAGAAGTTGTGAACATCAAGTAGTTCACAAAAGCAATACTGGAACTTACAGAGAAAACTGTTTTTCAAGTTATCACAGAAAACAGACTCCGTAAAAGCTCATTCCACAGCTGCCAAGATGCTTAATACCATTAAGTACAGTTAGATTGTTTCTAACATGCTTTTAACTTCAAGGGATGAGGTACTAACTTAGTTTAAGCTTCCTTAGCCTGTTTTTTTTTATTTTAAAGAAATAGAATCAGGTTGAGAAGGATAAAAAGGAAAGAGTATATCTTGACTTTCCAAGATTCATGGGAAATATGGCGATTGCAAAACATTCGGCTTCAGTCAGTAAAAAGGGTAGAGAGAAGGAGATTCATCTGAATAGGTCTGCTTGCTGCTGCCAGATCTGGTAGGATTAATAAATTTAATATCAGAAGTAGCTTTACCTTTTCAGCTATTAGAGGCAGCTGGCAATATCATTAGGGATGGCAGAACAGCTAAAAATGACCAAGCCCATCAAAAAGGTATTATTTCTGTGCCAACTATTAACTTAGGTCTAGCAAACACTTGGGTTGGGCACATATTAATTAGATAACTCAGGTGTCAAGCTACTTATCAAATATATCCTTTAACTGGGAATTATAACTTTAATAACAAGCTGAAATCTGTCTGCTACAACTGGAGGTTTACAGAGGTAGTTCAAAAGCTCAAGATATATTCAACCCAACTTCTACAGAGCCTGCAGTCAAATGTTCCTCCTGACTACCAGTACCCACAAAATTACTGAAAACCCTCTTGAAGTAACTATGTGGCATACTCCAAACAGATAAGATGGCAAACTCAGCAGGGAGAAGTTCTGGAAAAATCTCAGTTGGTGCAAGAACTTGCAACTTCCCCTTAAAGCAGCAGAGGCAGACTAGAACACCCTCGTTCTGTGCCCCCATTTCTGCTTCCATGAGAAAAACCTTCCAAAATCCTTTTTGTCTCCAACAAAGCAGCCCTCAAAGTGACAAACCAACCAAACTCACTCAGCTTCAGCTGCACACCATTGCCAAGGAAATCAGCAAGAGCAGCTGAAGAGCTTTCCCACCAGCAGGCCTCAAGTTAGGAGCTTCCACTCTCAATGCAAGTAAGCCACAGTCGCTTCAGGGACTAAAGCTACAAAGGCATCTCTCTGCTTTGGCTTGCTCAGAACCAGGGCAGACAAAAACCTCTCCAAGACAAAAGATTATGAGAAAAATCACTGTATCAAAAAACGCAAACCATATCCCAGCAAATCCCCACATCTATGTTGATTTGGTAAAAGAGAGTATAAAGAGATAAAAAATTAAAAGGTAACTAATTTTAGAAAATAATTTAGGACTCTTAACTGCAATTTCAGTATTTTTATATATTTTATTGGAAGATAAACCATGGATAACAACATTCCACCTATCCAAAGTTGTAACTAGCAGTGGTACACTGGAATCTAAGTCACACTGCTGGAAGCTCTCAAGTTGCACTGCAACCTATTCTTTAGGTTCCTGCTCTTCCCCAGAGTACAAATCATCACAATTCATTGCAAAACCCAGAACTGGAAAATTGCAAGAACTTTTCCCATAAAAGATGCTACATAAAATTGTTACTGAAACAATGAATCACCAGATTTTTCTTTTTAAAGGAAAATATTTTACTTGAACAGCATTATCCAAAATCAACTGCATGCTTTTCTGGACAAGGACTATACATGTGGTTCTCAGCCACCACTAAAACAGTAAAGCACAACATCTGCTTTTCATTGCCAACATCATTGCCAAAGCAAGTCCTCTAGACATTGCTTAGATGTTTTTAGAATGAAAATAAAAGGTATATATATACTTCAGATGAGAAGAGCTATAGGCTGGGTAGAGAAAACTAAGTTATACATTAGTAGTCTGAGGTAAGAAGAAGGCTGAGGATTAGATGCTATTGCCATACTGAGCACTACTTCCCATAATATAAGCAATAAAAGGCAGATATGTTTATCACAATCTGATTGTGTTCCATAAATGTAATCTGACGTAATGAATGTGGCAGTACTCACGCTCTGTACAAGTATCCTCATCCTCCTCTTCATCCATGTTAGCTTCCTCTGCATGCAGTCTTTCAAGTGCTCTGTAAGGAGGTGGTAATTTCATTGGAGGTGGGGCCCCATATTTTCTCTAATGGATTCAAAGACAAATAGTTACACGCTTTGTAACCTCCATGTACAAGAAAAAAATCCTATTGTCTACTGCACTGCATGTGAACATATATAGCAATTAATTATAATGTTAAAATCTGGAGCATAGACTTTTTATGCAACAAATTAGAACAAGAATTGAAACTGAACATTAAAACAAGAAAATACAATTATGCATGCACATTTACTTGCTGACAATAGTTGTGTATCACCATAAACATGCCAGTGTGAACAATAATCAAGGGTTAAAAATGAACATTAAATTATAACCCATTTCTCATTAGACACTCAACAACAAAATTATGTGGTACTGAAAAGATTCAAACTTCTAAACACAAAATAAAAAATTAATCTTCTTAGTACATTTATGAATATTTAAGCATAACAATTAATGTATATTTTATCTTCAATTTAAAAGAGCTTGTGAATTATAACTTACAATAAAATTGCATTACCTCACATAAATACAGGCAGCTCCTATAATGATGCATATAGCGGCGCATAGCAGACCTCTGAATCTAAAGAAAACAGGAGCTTGTTCGTCTGAGCAACTGTCTTTATAGCTCCGAGTAACTGGATCACGCCTTAGTTTGCTACATGATTTCACTAAATTACGTTCAACTGTATCCCACTACTAATAGCAGGATGCACTTTAGAAAGGGAACACTGAGTACGATATGCATTAGCACAACCAGAATGCCCATAATTAATTTCTTTTATAGCTGGGAAATACGACTCAAACAGTGAAACCAAAATAAAATTTTTCACTGTGTACAATGAAAGCTGAACCTGTGGATGGATTTCTAAAACCTTGAGCTTACATTTGTATAGTCTAACTGTTATAGCAAACTGTAATGCAAGTTACGTAGAAAATTTTGTGAGAAAAGATCTACATCATCCCGTCCATTTCAAAACATTAAGAGAAAGTGCTGCACTGAAGACAGCATAACAATAGTAAATGAGATTAATTCAATCCAATAGCACTAAGGGTATATAATCAAAGCACTTGGAAACACAACAACTGTTTCCCCAAAGAATACAATACACCAAATATGCCTCTCACTTTTTGCTTGATTCTAACACAGGTAGAACTGGGTAAAATCCATAAGATTCAGGCAGTGTGAAAGGACTCGCATTCTACATTAACGAGCAGGTAAAGACGGAAAACCTGTAGCCTCACTTCCAGCTGCCTATGGCAAATTGGTATCACTGTAATTCAGTAATAACTCCTAGTCTCAATATTGACCTTCTGGCTTTTTACAACCTTAAACATTTGTTGGAAAGTTTGTGTGAAATTACATGAGATACCTAAGCCTATTCAGCAGCTGCTGTGGCTGCAAGCTTCTCCTCTCCCTCCTGATACACCGAAAGCCCAGATGAGTACAGTGTGACAGAGTAACTCCATTTACACTATGTTTCTGTATTAACACAGCTCTTAACAGCACAGAGGCAACGAGAAAAATAACATTACTATCTGGTTTGTCCACAAGAAGTTCAATTCTTTTAAGTGGTTTTATATAAATTACTTCAAGTAATCATTTTTAAACAAGTAGATCAATAGATGAGGATAAACACTAACAAATGAGAGAAAACCTTTAGTATTGAAAAAGATAATTCCTCACACAGGAAGAGGCAGATTTTCCAGCTGGATGTGGCTGCTTTCAAACCAAACTCTTTTGTGATGCTTTGAAGACTGGACTAGAAATATCATTGATTCCCCATAGGGACGCAGACTAGTAATCCACTAATAGCAACTCCTTCCAACTCAGAGATGCCCCTACTGTAGCACAGTATGACTGCTTTGTGAATTAATGTTCAAAGCTAAAAAGGACCTACATATTTATGCACTGAAGCTCTTCTGTATTCCTCCCACCAGTTTACAGCACCAATAAATGAAAAAGGTTTGAAAAAAGATTAGGCTCCCTCTTTAACCTCCGAACACTATAGAATGCAACACACTGGAGTCCTAGAGATTAAAGGCAGGACGTTGCAAGAGGATGAGTGCTTTTGAGATTAGAAATATAGATAACAAAACCAAGAAAAGAGGATTGCAACTACCTCATTGTAAGTATTATCCACTGGCATGAAAGCATGACTTCAACACCTTTCTTAAGTTTTTTGAATAACTGAGCCTCATAGCTTCTGTATCTGACAGGATCTGAAAGGAGTCTTAAAAAAAACTTTTGGAGGCAAGAGGGCCTCCTCAGTTATCCACCACACACCAGACTACTGACTGGGATCAAATGAAAAGTTCATCGTATTTGTAGCTGGCAAATTAAACTGCAACAGGCTAAAGTTATTGTTGGCACTAATTCTGTCTCTACTCCTCAGCTCTGACACCTTCAAAGTACCTGATCTACACTCATCAGTCAGCATAGTTCCCACAGGAAAATAGCTGGGCCATTGGAGCAATCTGGCTGGGAATGAGAAATTAATTTTTTCCGTTATTGCAGCAATTAAAACAAACCCACGAGTTTAGACCAAACAGATTTTTTTTCTCTTTTAAATCTGCTGTGAAGTTGCTTGAAAGTTACTGTGCAGTAATTGCTTCATGATTATCTGGCCAGCTACAGATCACTTGGTCATTTCCTTGTTTTACACAGCAATGGGAAATGCAGGAGACTGAGCGGATTTAATTATCCTATAACATGATTTTACCGAATTTCAGCCAGCCTCACATTAAGGGTATTATTTGTGTACATGTTATTATTTCTCCATTTCTACTGAACAAAGAGAATCAATTTGCCTCCACGTGGAGCAAAACAGGTACTTCCAGAAAGACGCCAGCAAGGAGCTGCAGTAAGTAGAGGGTTTCAACATCCAGGGGAGACTCACAGAACATTTGTCAGAAACCTGCTTTGTATTTGGCAGAATTTTGGCAAAAATTACTTGAATCAAAGATATTTCAACAAAACACTTCAAATTTCATTTCAGACTTCAGTGGGGGCTTATCACAGAGTTATAATTATTATACCATTTGATTTAGTAAAACTTGGGTAGAACATCGGATGAAATAAATACCTTGTCACTCCTATTTTCTTTGTCTGCGTTCTGATCTTTGCTGACTTTGACTCCCTTAGGCTGTATGGCAGAGGCCACCTGAAAAACAATGCATATTTACACCCATTAGAAAGAGCGTTGCAGCTGCAAAACAAACATCCAAAAGTTAGGTAATGACAACAATAAAGCTACCCAATGCACTCTTCACTTCACACCACGCAGAAGGCCATTGTACTGAGGTCTTTAAATTGCATCTTTTCACTGAATTTACAAATATTCTCTACTTTTTTTAGTGCTCACTGTTTGTTATCTAGCCCTATCTCTTCATTCACTTAAACATTACTCTGAAGTCAACCATATGGATGTACATCCTTGATAGAGAGCTCATTTCTCAGCTATTAATCATTCAGATAGAGACCAGTGTCCATGCACACAGACTTCTTATAAAAGGCAGCATGTTTAACCTCTGCATAATACTCTTCCTTACTGTTCTTGCATTTTGATTGCAGCTGATGGCAGGCACATAGCTGAAGCCCAAAGTAAGAAGCACTCAAAACGCGATTAAGCAATGGGCCTTGTGTTGGGTCACCAGATCAGGCCATATAAAAGGAGACAGGTACTCCGATCCCCTTTTCTGTCTTCTCTTCTACTACCTCATGAAATGCAATATATTGCCACTCCTCTAGCAGCACCTTATTTTGAGAAATGGGAGTCGGGACTGCGCAGCACTGCTGAAAGCCTGTGAATTTTCAGTTTCCTACAGCCTACAGTTCAAAGCAAAGCTACTCAAATTTCAAGTTACCTGCCTTTCACTTCATCTCCCTGGATTGACTAGGAAAGTAAGGTTCAAAGATGCAGCCGAACACTCGAATGTCCTGACAGTTGTTTTGGATCTTTTCTGTGAAAAAGCCAATACAGAAAAGGAGCCAATTGAGTTACCCTCACTGTGATTTTTGCCATCACTGCTTGAGCACCTTCTCAGTTTAGCTGGTGAAAGGCTTAGCAGATTTTGAATGACTCCTTGGAGTACTGGAAAAATAACGGACACAGTTGTGCCAAATTTGGCTCCAGTTGTCAAAGGGCATCTTCAGGTCTACTAATCCATTAACATTCCCAAATAAATTCTCAGATTATACCAAAAGTCTTGATTCTTTTGTTTGTACTTCAGGGAAGGAGCAGTTTATTCCTTTTCTTACCAAGGCGTTAAAAGACTTCTTGCCTTAACCTTAGGCATTGTCCCATCTTCAAATCTTTCGAAATTTACCTTGTTCCCAAATAACCACTTCAGATCCCTTTGGTGACACATTTTACAAGGAGATGCTAGCGTGAGCCTGACTAATTCTAATGACACTTTTTTTCATTTGGATAATGGGGTATATTTTTAGAATACAAAATTTGAACAAATTAAAACACACTGGGCCAGACTCAATGACACTGGTGGGAGAGCTGAATTAACACCTACTCAACAGATTTACACCTAGTCAATTCACGTCAGCGAAACAAGGTTTCAAATCAGGCCAGACAAACAATCAATCATGTGGTCGATAAGCAGAAACTCTGACAGAAAGGATGCAGGCAAAAATTGATGAAACTTGCTGAAAGGAATTTAGCCCCATTTAAAATAAGATGCATATTACACACTACTTAGGTTTTGGAATAAAAATAGAAATAAACTTACTTTTGGTATGTTAGACAAACCCTGAACTACAAATACAACAGGATTTCCCGCATTCTTGATAGCTTCTACTGCTTCCTCGTGTGTGGCGTTTCGAAGGTCTACCCCAGAAACCTAACAAACAACGTTTATTTTTATTAGGCAGCTTATCTTTGGCACAGTCTTTACAAGAGATCACACACATTCACAGAAGATTAGTGTTATCTTAGGAAGGTACCAAAAGCAGTCAAGAGAAATTATTTTTAAAGTATGTTTCCATGAGGGTTTAAGGAAAAGTATATTACTTAGTATTTACAAGTAAAAGATGGTCATATCTCCCAAAGCAATTCTTCTAGATAAAACAATGCAAAAGATTGTCAGAGAACGCTAGATATAAAACTCTTCCAGATTTTATCTGTTTGTGAACTAAACAATTTTGCAACACATCACACACAACCCCAAACCACGTACAAGAACAGCACTATCAGCTTGGGAACTCAGATTCAGAAGTATCCATTTGGAGAAAAATTAGCAAAAAAATCAACACAGAGCCAGAGATGAGACCAGGAATGGCACTTTCCCCTATGGCACCTGCCAGAATCAGGGATTTCCCCAAAACAGCAGATAAACAGGCTTTTAACTACTCCAAATTAACACACACAACATAACATCCCAAATTTCAGTATGAAGAGTCTATACTCTTCTATATATTATAACTTACGCTGATAAAGGTATGCTATAATTTATTATTCATTTATATGAGAAGGTGGCACTATTTTTTTTCATTTTCTCATCATATGTGAGGGCCTATCTTCTGTTGAATATATGTGAAAAGGTTAAGAGCTCCATAGCTGAACCTTAGAAAAAGAAAAGTCGACACCAGGGGTTTCTTTTGGTTTTCAAAACACAGTGCCGTCAATACTTCATGAAGCAGTGGTGGTATTTTGTCCTTCTCTCCTCCCAAACCTGTTTGACTCAATCTTTATTTCTTAAAATGAAAATGTAGGTTTATCTGCACTTACCTCCAGTATTTTATCTCCAGTTTTTAAAGCCCTTGTTCTTCCTGCTGGGCTGTCTTCCAAAACTTGTTTGATAAAGATCCCTTTAAGTTCTTCTCCATTCTTCAGGCGCTTTATGACAGTTTGTCCACCAACAATACTGATTCCAAGAGACACATGAGGGTCTCTAAAGATCTCAACACTGAAAAAATACATATGGTAGTTTAACAGCTTGAAACAGTTTTTTAAATTACAAATGCAAAGCCTTAAAAAAATGTAAGCTTCTGTCTTTCAAGAAGATTTAATAGAGTAAAGGGATAAAGCCAGAAGCCTAAGAATGTCCTCAACGGAGGCAGCTTTTTACTCTGCATAGACCTCATCCGACAAAAGTAAAACAATTCTGCTGCCAACCCATGCCTGCTGCCCTTCCAATAGGCTTTTATTTCAGGAAAAGTCAGGATAAAACAGGTAGGTCTTGAAGTAAACACTCATTCTCTTTCAGTTTGAGCAATCTGGAAGTGGCAAATACTGTAAGTGGCATGTCAGTTAAATCATAAAACAAAGCACTTCGTACGACTTTCTGAACGCTAACTTTAGTGTATCAGATGCATATTAATCAGCTTAAGCAGAAATTTTCTGATCATGTTTTATTTAGGACAATAAAAAAATTCACCTGAAAATGTTAACAATGCAACAAGGATGTGGTTAAAACTTGGCTTGGCAATTTGGAATTCTGCCATTAAGTTTAGCAGAGAATCCATGGAAAAGGAGAGAGCAGCACTATGTGCATTGTTCACACCTAATAGTTATTAAATGAGCAAGAACTTGTAGGTCATCTACAACGTAAACCCCACAAGCTTTCCCAGGTCAGCTGTATAAATAGAAGGCATAATTCTGTTGAACATCTGTTAAAAATTTACTGTATCTAAGAAAGCCCAAGGTACGCAAGTATTTTAAAGTTATTGGCAGAGGAAGGGAGAAAAAAAAAGCCACGAGAACTAATTGGGCTCACAGAAAAAAGACAAAAGGTAAATGGGAAGAAATAATGTGATCATATGAACGTACATCCGTGGTGGTCCCCAGTGGCTGAAGTTTGGAGTTTCTTCTCCTTCTCCTTCTTCTCTCTCAGGTAATTCACTAAATGGGGTCAGAGGGAGGGAAGGAATAAAAAAATTAAAAAGGCATCACCCTGTGCCAGGTCGTAATTCCTTGCATATTTTGCATGTGGCAGTGAGACAGCAATGCCTTCTCACGCTGTCCAGTTTAAACCAAATGTGCAAAATCAACAGACCAGACAGGAATTTTTGTATTTAGGTTCAAATGCACTTCAGGAATGCTCCAGAAATGATGGGCAGAACAAACTTAAAAGCTGCTTTGTGATATACAAACCTGTGCTGCATTTACTCATTCAAAATGACTATTTAAGCAATTAACATTTACTTTCTGATAAATATTCTGTGATTCTTCTAGAGGGATATAAAATTGATAAAACCACTCTAGCTGACCAGAAAGCGTATCATGATGCAAGTGGGAGAAAAGAACCTGTGTGTTCATCAAACACCCCAGAACAGGGTGTTAATTAAACTTTCAATACTATAGGTGACTCACCTGTTCACATAATAGGAACGGAAGTATGGAATTGCATGACCCCACAGGGCTGAAAGGCTGAAACAATACAACCTTGCACACATTTTCTATAGATCCTGAGAGCTGTAAATGCTACTCTTAAACTGGAAAAAGGAAGTAGGATATTGTACTGGAGAAACAATCCCCTCACCTTACTGCTGAGTTGCTTTTCCTCTGAGGCGAGATTACAGATGAATTAGGGAAGCACTGAGGATTTGAATCAACAGACTCCCTGAGCAGATCCACTACACACTCACCCAAAACTGACGGGGGAACTATGGGAACCTTGACGGATGTAGCAAATATCTATAACCAATGCTACCTCAAGGTTTCGCAGCACTGACAAGACTAGATTTTTCCTGCACAGGCCTGACCACAGCTGAACTAAAAGGAAGAGGGGGAAGAACAAAGGAAAGAGAAATCCAAGAGGACAGAGTTGTGCTAAGGAGCAAATGGAGACCTCCTTAAGCAGTAATGACCAATATTGCTAGTAAAGGCCTCTCCTCCAGGCCACATCCACACTCTCCTCATTGTGGAAAGTGACACAGGTGGCACAGCCATTTATACTTTACTGTCCCAATACTCATGAGAGGAAATATGAGAAGTGAAAATTCAAAATAAGTTTGTAAGACATTTGGCTCCTTGGACAAAAGTCAGAGAACTAGCTAAGTTCATTTTACCATTTCACACAGCTTTTGATGATTAGTCAGTTAAGTAAAGCATGGAGAAAATTAGGAGTATTAATTGAAACTAATATGAAAACTGAATTTTTTCTCCATACCTGCACAATGCTGATCTAGACTGAGCTAAACCGGTAACTCTCCCAGGTTCCTGATTCTTGGAAAAAACATAATCCTCCTCTTTCAGTTCTTCCTTTCCAATAGCTTCCAGAGCAACAGCAAGCCCAGGTCCCTTGGAGTCAATTCGAAGCTTTGTACCTGAAGAAGAAAAGGTGTAGCAGCAAACATTTTCTTCCTCTGTCCCTGCACCTACCAGTTATCACCCTTAGAAATAACCCCCCCTTAACTCACCATGTTCCAAAGGTGGAAGTGGTGCGATGACCAAGAGGCTTAGAGATACCGAACTTTTAGTTTTGAATGAAATTTAAACTACACTAAACACTTATAGCATCCTGCTTCTGATGTACATGTAGTCAGGTAATAACAGGAAACATTGAATACTTGTGGAACGGAGACATGCTTAGGTACAACTTATATGAGAGATGCTCCTCACAAAAACACATTATTAGAAACAGTGAATCCATCTTTTATTTAAGGAAAGTGGTGCAAAGCCCTGCTCCAGCCCAGAATCTTATTGTGCTGTGGAAGACTGATGTCATTTTGGTGACATCAACGTTAATTAGACCACCAGAGCCCCTCGCAAGAGTCACCAGTCTGCCACTTTAGCCTACAGTGTCTGCTGTACAATATGAAGGTGACAAAGAATGGAAACAACACAATCTCCTTTCTCCCACCCAGTGAGTGCTATCTCAGGCAGGTTGATAGATTTATTTTCCCGATGATCTACCAAGTTCTAATGGTCCATCTCTGGCCATCTGACAAGAAGAAACTTTGCTCCTGAGCAGAGATTAGAAAACCAAGATATGGGGCAATTATCTACCATAGACTTCACTAGCAAATTTTGGTTGTGGTTACCTCCAGAGTCTGTCACTTTTTTTTTATTTTAAAATGCAAAGATTTGCAAAATCAGCAATCAAAAGAAACTGAGACAAAGTCCTGACAGAAGTTACAGGCGTGAGCTATCGTACTATGCTTACACATGGAGTCCCACTGGAGACACAGCTACACAGAAGAAAGTGTTTTTCCATAGGCAGGACAAAGCTGCAGCCTTTCACTATTATTTGAGACAATCGTAGGTAAAGATTTGGAGGGAGGAAGTAAGATCATGAAGGTGAAACGTTTTTAAAGCCAGACTGTCTAGAGCCTTCAGAATTTGAATATTTCAAATATATGAGCCTTCATTTGAACACACTATCATTTGAAAGAATCTGTGTTTTAGTATAAAATTTAACTTCATAAATAGGAAAGTACAAGATAAAGAAAAAACTTCTTACAAACCTAAACCTATCTTGTTTTTTGCTCCTGACTGGGTAGTTTCAGTATCAAATACGTCTGTTTGGTAGCCACTGAGCGCTGTGGTTCCAGAAGAACGTGAACTTACACTAGCATTTTCTTCACACTTCACAGAGGAGAAAGAAAATAATTAAAGTTAGAAAACAATGGTATCAACTTATACAGGGGTATTTGACATGAACATGCAAACATGCACATTTTCTCATCTACATTATTCAGATAACTATGAAATACTAACTGCTCATTTATGCACTATACTAAGTGTATAAATTTAATATTGTGCTCTATGGTATAAAACTGTCACTAGAAGCTGCATTTTAGCTTGTTTATGAACACAGTGCATAAGGGGACAAGCCAAACAAAACCTGGAATTCTCTGTGGCTGTGATATTAAACCTTTTTCCACTTCAGTGGAAGCTGGTACACACAAAGCTGATATTTTAATTTTTTCATTTGACAACTGAATGAATGAAATCTCAGACGAAAAAAAAAAATTCTCAGAATACTTGAGGAGGACTTTTAAATAAAGAGTTTCACAATTTACCTGTCTTCTTCTACTACTTCACCCACCAGTATGCTTGTTACAAGCATTTCCGCCATATCATTTTTCACTTAACTGCACTATGATCTGGTTCAAGAAACTGATTTGCTTTAAAAATAATGAGGAAAAGTGGGAGCTGAAGCCCTTGGTCTATAAAAACCACCTATTACTGGCACACACCATATTAGTACAGCTTGCAAAAAATACCTGAGTTCACAAGTCAGAGATGGGAAGGATGACTGTAACCTATAAATACACCAATCACAGCAAGTATCTCATTGGAGCAGTTAAATATACAGACGCTAAGTAACTAGAAGAACCTACCAAAATTTACCAAAGGATAGCCTCGTGTTTGTTAGAAGTACCCAGACCTCATCAAGTACTTAAAACACCAGAAAGACTTCTTACAGAGTTTAGTTTTGGAATTTGCTTTGAGGCATTGGTCCCATGGTCAAGGTATGGCACTGAGACCAACACAGCATTCCTTACCATTTCATCTTTATTGAATTGATATTCCAGGGACTGTTTTGGATTTAAGTTAGCCTTGGACCTTAAGTCTTGTATTTCAGCAGTCTCAAGTTGCTTTGTCCATCTTTCTGTATTGCGGTTCCTCTCTGAAGCCACCTTCAGCCCACGTGATACACTGTATTTCAGGAAGTCTGAATTTTCTTCATACTCATCATCCACCAACATTTCCCGTTCTCCACCCATATCTTGCGTTCTGGGTTTCAGAAATTCATGCATCTCCCAGGACTCCTTCTCATACTCATTCTTATTTTGAGATAGTTGAAACGACCTTCCCAAGTCCAAAATTGGTTCATCAACAAGTTCCTCTTTAAAAGGTGTTTCATCCCTGAAACCCTGCATAAAACATTACAGGAATACAGATTTTACATTATGATTCTTGCTAACTCTTTTAAAATTATGCTTTATGTTAGGCCTGTATTAAAAGTACATCCTGATTTTTAAAGTGAAAATATCCTATCTTTTTTATTTTTCTAAAAGAAAATGCACACTCTGAATTATGATTTTAATACCAAAAGTAGATATTGAAACTTTTTTTAAATATAAAGAAATTTAAGTTGCGCAGATAGATATTGCTGAATATTGAACCATTCAGAATAACCAATCTGGACTGAAGTTAGGGAATGGGAATTATTTAATAACACTAAAAACTTACAGTAAAAAGTATATATAAATCCAATTGAAGTGTCTCTTGTGCTCCAGGCTTACCTGCTATTTTTCTATGCATGCATGGACGTTTCTTACCATACCAACATCAGCTGAATAAAAAACAGTGCGAGAGTTTGCTTATGCAATAGCATCAGCAATAAAAGACACCAAACCAAACCAAAACCCACGCTCATTTGTCTCTCTCTCCCTTAGACATTCCATATAATATTTTAACCTGGGGGAGAGTGGAAATGGATGATCCATATGCTCCAAAAGAGGACAAAACTGACTGCTCATTATCCAATGTGCTTACTGTTTTAATGAGGAGTGCTCAGCTTTCTACTGAATTCAAACCACAGAGCAAACAACAAAAAAATCCCAACAGAACAAAAAGTATTAAAACCCACTCTGAAAAAATCTTAACAGGTTATTTTCCAGGATTTGTTGCATACCTTCCCAGTTTCCCATGTTTCATGCTTCTCCTAAACCAAATGGGGTGCTATTCATTGGCTCAAGGAGTGAGTCTGCACAGGCATCTCTGACATTTTATGTCTTGCATAGCTACCAGAAACCTTGCCAAACACATTTCCTCTCTTTTCTTGAAGGCCACCACGTATGCGTGCCCATCCCGAGAACCCAAAGTCTGAAACCAAGCTATAGAGTCAGAGGTCCTCAATTAAAATCTTTTTCCTTCTGTTTACTGCCCTGTCCCACATTCCCCAAGATACTTCACCATTTCTGACCTTTAGTGTCAGAATCCTGTTTTGTTACATTTGTATAAACTCAGAAGAAAAAAACCCAGACACCATCAAAATGTTAGCATAGCTCAAGTGGGAGGCAGGAAAGAAAACAAGAGACAGGCAAGAATATAAGGAAACAATGCCATAATACCAGTTGGCATGAAAGTAAAACATCAGTACTCAAGAAATTAGCATGTTTTTCGTAAGTGTTTCATCTATTTGATCTGTGTAACTCAATCTCAAAAAAAAAAACCCCAGGCTAAAGAAATTCTAATTCTCTTCATCTTTACTTCATTTCATTCACTTCAGCCTTGCACCATCATTCTCCAAACACTTCTGTAAGAGGCACCATCTTCATTGTCATATAAACCAGTGGACTTAGCTGAGAAATCAGACAGCAATTTGTACTCCCATCTCCTGATACAGCGTTTAGGTCTTGCAGGCTGCTGCACTGCAGTACCAGACGCTACCAATGGAATAGGGAATACTGCAAACACGACAGTAAAGTCTGCTATTGTGGCACATAAAATCTTCAAGTTCCCTTTTTAAAGTCAGCTTTGTCAGCACAATGCCAGTGCATAAGAATGGAAGTGATCATGACACACCACTTGCCTCTTGTATGAGCAAGTGAGAAAATAAACGGATGAAAATTTTATACCACTGCTCAATGCTACTACCAACGCTATCATACATAAAGGAAAAAATACAAGCAAATACCTCCACATGTATTTTGCAGAAATCGATCTTTCCAGTTTCTATATTCAGCAGGACTTCAAGATAAAATACTTCATTTAAAACTATTTAATAATGTTAGTTTTATTTAGGAAGCAGAGAAACAATGTGAGCTGGCAGAGGACTAATTGCTCTGCCAGGAACCCTTCCTGTACATCCGGAAAACAAAAAACTCCATTTTACATCACAAAAATCAATAAATATCATGTCCAAGATAATGTCTACATAGCATATACCTTCATCTGCCTCACAATATTGCTCCTTTTGGTGGTTCTAACACACTATTTTAGCATTAAAGACACGTTTGTATCCAGAGACAGGCAGACATGTTTAGCAACAAGAAAATATAGAAATTATTTTTATTACTGTGTTGCAGTTCTGGGTGATCCTTTACGTATTATCTTTCTGAGTCCAAAAAGAATGGATTTACCAAGGTGAATTGATGTAAATTTTGCAGAGTTCTGGAGAAGAAATGAAAATTCAAAAATATCCACATCACACTCACTCTACACAGGTCAGTTTTGTAATATTATTGCCTGTTACCCTGGTATCCGGGTTTCTTCCTATCTTCAGTGCCTCATCCTCCCACTAGAGGAGAACTGAGAAAAAGAGTAAAGAAATCACTGAACGCTACACAGGAAATCTAAGAAGAACCGATTTTAAGCTTTTCTTATACAATAGACTACTTTTGTTGGTTTGCTTCATTATAATAAAAAGTGTTCTGGTTCTGCTTCCGTACCCTACTTTCTTCGCAAAGCTGAACCAACTACTTATGGCTACTAACAATGTAGCATTCCTATTTCATATCCAAGGTAACCCAAGTGATTTTTAATGACATAGTAAATTTGATAAGGCAGCCTGGGAACTGCATTGGTGTGCTATGCATATGCTTAGTATTCACAACACAATCAAGATACAGTTAGCTGTCAGAGTCTTTTTCAGAGGGAGTCCAGCCTGAAGTCTATCTGATACTTAAGTTTTATCTGAAGAACACGGTATTTTTTTAACTTCAAAACACAATTTCCTGTCCACATAAACTTAAGCTGAACCAAAAGAGTAACCAAATACCTGTGGTGCTTCAAGTATTATTGAGAAATTAATATTATCTATTGGTTCTGGAGATCCAGGTCTGGTTTTAACGTTGCTGGAATCCACACTGTGCATGTTGTTCTCCTCTTTGCTTTCTCCCTAAGAAAGGCAATCAAAATGATGAGTCAGGAAAACGAACAAAAAGCACCCCATATTTTTCAATAAAATAAAAGGGAGAAAAAGAACCAGCCATTAGAAAAGAAAAGGGAAAAAGTTACAGAATTATAAAAACGGGAAGTCATAAATGCAGAAGATGAAGACAACAGCTTTTACTCTCTTAAGATGTTAGGACAGATCTAGTAAAAACTAGAGATATAAGAAGGAAAGAAAGACAAATAAAGGGCTATGAACAATAACAGCCTTCCCACATTCCTACTTCACCACTCCTCTAACAGTTTGAATTACAAGCACTTTCTATTAGATGGTGCTTTACTTTAATTAATTTTGCCTGGATGCCCTTGATGAACAATACTGCAGTGTTCTCAAGTAAACTACTGTCTGCTCCAAAGCCCTGATTCTAGAAAAAGGAAATTCTACTTGAATTTACAGTATTGACTTCAAACAGATTAGGTTTCTTTGATGTAGTGGAGCTCAAGCAAGCACCTAGCAGTGTCTTAGAGTAAAAGGGACTCCAGCACATATTTCATTCACTGAACTGTTTGTTGTTCCTATGCAGAGGGACAGCGCACATAGGTTTGCCCAGACATGTCTTCTGATGCTATATGGATATTCTCTCCGGAGGAATTTGAGAACACTGATTTTTTTTTTCCAGTCAGACCTTTTGGACACTGAGTTGCCCATTTGCCAGTTATCCAGAATTACTGAACATACTGAGGTGTTTGCTTAGCAACATAGTTACTTTCCACATGCATACATACTTCTACCTGAGCTTCCACCCCACTCCAAATACAGCAACCCAGTTTACACACAGCACGGAATCAAACAGCAAAAAAGTTAAAATCAGTCCTTACCACCAAAGGCTTGCAGATTCCAAGAGAAACCGTACCCGGGGGCACAGATTTCAGCACTTCCACTGCTTCTGCTAAAGTGGCACTATCCAAATATTTCTCATTTACAAACACCAAGCGGTCACCTGGTGAAAGTTCACCCCCACATTCCGCTACTCCGCCTGCCACCAACGAACTGATCACAATTGCTGTTCTTGTTGGATCCAAGGGATCCTGGCGAAAGAAGAAAAAAAAACAAAACAAAGTCAGAGCCCCCAGAAAGAAAATGTTTATTTGGAGTACGTAAAGAGCATCTAAGCACATTCCTCATCTAATCTTCAGAACTGAAGCTTGCCGAGATGTTCAAAAGGACTGCCTACTAATACTGCCAAGGCTTACAGTTTACAAAAAGAAAGGTTTGCAGTAGGAAGATATTCCATCACTTGCCTAATCCATTAAGAAATTTTAAGATCTGAAAGCTGACTGATGCCCTGCTTGCCCTGCTCTTACACAGAGAGAAACAAACGGACAGGCCAACCTGTAAATAGAAAACAACACTGGCACTTTTCCACAAGCCTCCATCCAGTCTGTTATGTGCTAATGTTACATAAAATAACCATTCTGCATGCTATTCAAGGGCTTCTTGGCAGCAAAATTGCTGTTAAAGGAAATCATTGCAAGATTAGAAATTCAATTATAAATAGGATTAAATTAAAATTAAAAAGCAAACCCAAAACATTGAAGAAATAGCAATACATATTTGCTATATTACTGCAGTGTTCCTGCTTTGTCAAATCTGCATGGTAACTTCCAAAAGACATTTTCCCCACTCATGAAGCTTCCTTAACAGAGAACAAAGGGGACAGTAACAGAAGGGTAACCAAGATTATTGCTGAAGACAAGGAACACTGTAGTGGTGAGTACAGAGCAACGTGAAGTAGAAAATTATATATACACATTGGAGAGGCTATAAAATGATGTAAAGACATCCACTCCACTTAGTATTAGCCTTTCTGTTGTGTTATGTACCATTTCTATCATGCATTCAGCCATTTAAAAATTTACCCTTAATACAACAAAAGGATCATAACTTATTATACAGCAGTAGAAAGAAAAACAAAATAAATTAGCAGGGTACGCGTTCTCTGGTTTTTGTTTTTTAAGATTAGAATTAGCTTTCCTCTCCGTTGCAAAGGGCTCAAAGTTCAGAAACGCTCTTTGTATGCACTGGGTCCTAAAATGAATAATCATGTACTATTTTTCCCTCAGGACTTGCATCTTATCATCTTATTCAGGGTATAGGAGGAATAAAAAAAAAAGGGTAAAATTCAAATCAGAAATAATACCATGAATTCAGCACCTCAGTGTTAATTTGAAAACAGGAATGCTTTTTAATTCTTTATTTTTATATAACCATACATTGCTTTTCCAAGTGACCATGTTTATTTTAAGGTATGTGCAAACATATGATGCAATGAATGTAATGTCTGTAATTGGCTGAAACTAGAAACTGAAATTAAGACAGGAAAGGCCATGCTGAAGCTGAATTCAATACACATTAACAATAATTCTCTCCTGTTCTACTGCTTAATCCTGCCATTTTACAGTCTTTCCAGACACTGGGTATTTGCATTGTACAGCAGAGCTTCCATGTGAGTATCATGTCTTGATAATCAAGTTCAGCAACCTCCCTCTGCCGCGCAAAGGTTCTCTGCCTAATGAACCCATGCCAATATGCTTGGGCTGTCCAGCTGTTGATGCCCAAACCTGCCTCACACAATGCCAGAGGAAAGGCTTTCATTTGTTTCAAATCGCAAGCTATCCACATTCTGCTTACGCTTTGGAAATTTTTTAGAAACAAAACAAATCCAAATGCAGGAAGTCCAGAAGAAGAATCCAAAGGATTCCAAGATGTAAAAAAGGAGGTTTTGATTTAAGTGTGTTGAATTTGGAAAATGTAAAGTTACTGCTGCCCTTTGGGCAGAGTCAGCTTTGCCTGCCCTTGCCGACAAAACCACACGCCTGACCATGCTGATGACAGCTGACCACAGAACAAACACTCTGTTTGACACAGAATTTTGAGATGGTTTTAATTTTTTGGGTTTGCTCCAATGCAAAATAAAAATAACCTTTTGGACTTCTTTGCAAAATGAGGATCATGTTGAGACAGCCGTTTTTGAGCAAGTAAGGCACTGTTCACATTAGGAAGGCTTTGCTAATAGAACCAAACCAGCAAGTTTTCTTATCATGGGCTCATCTTGCCATGGCAAGCAAGGTTTATGCCAGTTACCTAAATGGGTGAATGCTCTCTCAGCAAAACTACTCCTTTGCTGACACAACAGCTTTTATAATATGACTTTTGCTGGCTTAGCTATACTGATAAAAAACGAACAAAACCAAACCAGTACTCATCCTTCTGATGCAGATAAGCTGACAAAAATTTGCAAGGGAATGACTGGCCCAGTAATTATGGCCCTAGCTGAGAATGTAGGAGAACCAGGTTCAAGTCCCTGCTCTGTCTGATCCAAAGCTGCCTTTTTTGGATTCCAGATCACAACCACTTAAGTAAGACATGTGAATCTCACCATTCACTGCTTCTATGCAGATATTCAAGGTCAGTGGCCTAACTACCACATTTTGGGTGAGAAACAGTCCTACTTCAACTTCAGTTTCCACTGAAATGAAAACAACTTGGCTTCAATAAATCATCATGTTTTAGTAAGAGATAATTTATCTGAAAAAGTGTTCCAACCAGCTATAACCCTCATGCTAAAATGAAGAGTTCCTGCACTCACATACAGCTCCTATGTAGGTACGTTTTGAGAATAACACAGATATCATTGCTACTTTTTAACACGCACGAGCATAAGCCAGGTATTGGAATTGCTTCATGAAGAGCAGCAGCAGCAGCAATCTTAAAAAAGGGGCCCATTTTAAAAACTGTTGATCAGGCAAATACAAAACACGGGTTATAATTACACTGCTGTTTTCAAGCAGAGGGAGCTATTGTACAGGAAGAGAAGAGCAATGCAAACTACACAGGGACAGGGCTAAGCCTGCTGTAAAACCCTTGAGTGCTCGCCACCAGTAACTGTGAATCGCAGTGTGATTAACATGAAGAATACAACAAAAGCCACATGTGAAGACACAGACCCACTGAATTTCAAGGTGTAATCATTAATACATATTCTCTACAATTTAACGTGAAGGTGTTGCAACAGCGGATCGCACACAGCTTTCCTTATCAAAACAAAAGGAACAATGTTTTTTGTAAATCTTACCTTAGGATTTACATTCAAACACAAATGCACCCTAAAGAACAACACTTACTGAAACAAGAGAGCAAACACTGAATTCACAGTCACATCTTGTAAACGGTGAGTGCAACTCCTGGGTTGGTGTCCTGTTTTCGAAAGAAAGCAGTGCTAGCAGCAGGCTGAAAACCAGATTCTTACCTTCTCTACTAACTACAAAAGGCAAGTTTACTCCCACTGAGCCCTGACAGACTTTGGGGCCACCTACATGTTAATAGACCAGCTAGAGCCATTTGAGGTGAAAAAAGAGCACTCAATGTGGCTGCACAACTACCTGAAGGCTCTTGATTCATTTTACTTGGCTCATATTAAGCCAGATAATAGTGACTTTTAGTCACTAGCAGTCAGGACCAGATTTCAGACTCTGCTTTAAAGTGAAAGGCTCATTTACTTGGATGGAGTTTACGTGTTGGGAAGAAACTCCCTCCCCAAACCCAGAGCTAAGATGTTGCTGTAATGGTACTCAGCTGGAATACAGAAGTGACTCAACTTCAACAGTTCAAGAAATTACTATACTACTTGGCATTACAACAGAGGGAGTGTGCAGAGGACAGCCTGATGCAATTTGGTCACCTTATAACGGGTATGAACTGGGCTTGGTACATTTAAAGAGGAACTTTTAACTTCAGTTTACCGAAGGATTCCTTTACATAAATGAATCATTTATGAACAATGAGGAAAGGAATCAGACAGCAAAGTCAGGCTATCAAGAGACAAAGCCTCTTAACTCACAAGCACTGACACAAATTCTCTTTCTAAAAAAGAATTATATGTAAAAAGAAATTGCCACTTGTATAAATGGTGAAAGTTGACCACTGCCTTGCACCAGCAGCAGCCCTGGATGCTGGCCTCCAGGTAACCCTTTAAGGAACTCTTATGTTGTAGTGTTGTCTTTTCCTTTGTACTCGAGCCAGACATAAAGTATATGAACTTGTCTAAAATAGTCACAATTTATTCATACTTAGCACACTATATATTTAACTATGTTGAACCATAGGTTTTCCCTTCCCCTCTATTGCTCCTCATCAAAATCCACAAACGTTTCCTGGAGCCCAGGTGTCAAATTTTTCTTCTTATTTTCAGAGCTTGATTCGTTCTGGATTCATTTAGCAGTGCAAAGAGTCAAGCAGAGGCCACTGCAGTTGCTGCCTCTGGGATCCCTGAATTCGGAGCAGTATGAAGTTTCTTAAAAACCTGAGCTTTGCTAAAATGTTAAGAGTCCCAGGAGCATAGAGTTAACAGAGCCCTATGTGCAATGATGCTGGAGCGAGACAGTTCATTGTAGCTTCAAGCGAGGCATTTGAGCTTTCCACGGGCACCAAAGACTCGCACTCAGCTATCACAGGTCCTCAGGAAGCACACCTGGATACATGATCATTCTGCCCATCACAGTGGAAAACTAAAACAACAGCAGCCCACCAACTGTTCCACTGTCCTTCCCAGCCGTGAGGTTTCAGGCAATTGGGAGAGGGCCCCCAGCCTGGCTCCCCGATCCTGGGGCGAGGAGGGCTCTGCCTTGGGTGGGAAGCTGGAGCTGCGACTCCAGTGGATGTCAGCAGCTACTGTGTTTTCTGGGGTTTTGTTTGTGTTTGCCTTTTTTAAAGGCTTCTACGACAATATAAGACAACGCTGCGGGTGACTGACATGCACTGTGCAAAATTACTCTCACTTAGTTACAGGCTATATTAGTTTTGGCATCACTTGAGCTCTAAATTCAGCCAGCCCGACTTCCTAGAATATTTCAGCTTTCTTCAAGCAACAAACTGCCTGCTGCCACAAAAGCACTCCTCTGAAAACACACATCAAAAATAGCATGGTAAAGAATCCCAAAAGAAAGAGTTTGAAACTTTGCACCAATTTTGATTTATCTGAACAATTTTGCAAGTGCCAATTTGTATGCTGCAGGTTTTTGCCAGGCAGCCGAAACAAACACATGTTAGAGCTCAGAGGTCAGAGCAGCCCAGCTTCTTTACATTCTGCATGGGACCGCTTCCAGGTCTAACATACATATCCATATTTAAAACTCTTCAATTTGCAAGTGAATAAGATACCAGACCGAAAGACTCCTAAACACAACACTGTAACATAATGCACAAGGAATACGCATGCTTTCAACCATTAGAAGGACCAAATGTGCTTTATGATCACCCTACTATGGTGTAAACAAAGGTAGGATTGAGCACAAAGTAATTTACCTGTTTCCTCAGTATTGTGAAGTTACAATACTCATCCATGCCCCATTCCCTTTGCAGAGCCCCCCTCCACACACACACTATGCCAATTGGATCCAAGAGTCAAGAATGAGAAGAAACCTGCAGCCTTTTCAAAGGCACTAAGCACTTCCCAACACAAGCAGAATAGAGGAAGAGATTGAGACTCAAGGTCCAAACTTTCTATTCATCAATCAAACATATTTACTGGAGTTGGCTTTAGGAACTGCCAAAGGTACTCTAAAGCCTGAAAAAACATCCCTGAGAAAGTGCTCAACTAGTCTTTGTCAGATTCACTGTATGGGCAAGCAGACCGAAATTCAAAGCATTTGAGTTGTTTCTGCCTCTTCCAGTCATGTTAGATTGCAGTCAGCAGGACCACTTAGGAAGAGACTGCACAACACACAGCCTCTGGCTGTACCAAAGAAATAAACTACAGGCTGATGTGCTGAAATAATGCAACTTTAAATACAGAACAGTATTAAAAGGAAGCACGTTGAACTTTTTAGTGATATAAGGCAAAGCACTGGAAATAAAACAGAAGTATTTATTGATCTGCAGTGAGGGAATAAAAGAATGAATTTCAGAAGCTCCTGTGTGCAGCTGGCATTTATCAAAACTTCTGGTGTGGGAAATGTCAGCAAAGAAACAGGAATTCACAGAGAAAAAAAACTAAACAAAACATACAGAGCCACACCCAAAGGAGGAGAGAGAACAGCTAAGTAAGAGTAGGTGACACAGTGGGTTTCCCACACTGGGCTTTCATCATCTGTGATCTGAAATCATAGCAGTCTCTTACAGCAAGAATGAACACGGTGGACAGCAATTACTCCAGCCCACACAGGTCTGGCAGAGCTGGCAAGCATTATGCAGTCAATGTTCATCTGCTGCGGAAGAGGGATATGCAGCAGATAGTTGGGAAGAAAGTGCCTCCAAGGAATGATCAAAAGAAAAAGATGTTACACACTAGTGCTATTCTCAAACAAAAAGATCAAAGACAGGCACTGACTATGGTGATTTTGAAAGTGTCACTGTGCAGTGGACTCAGGTGTATGTCATTATCCTTCAATTTATCAAACTTCTCAATCAACCTAAGGTTTCATTCGCCTTTCACTTTGCTCTCCACAGAGCTAAAGTCACAGGAATTACATTCATTGGATTCCCATTTTATGTCTTATATTTTCAGACTTGCCAGCTTCAGAATGCTGACTATAGGGAAAAGCCACAGAGATAAGGAAAAAAAAACCCTGAACTCATAAGAAAATGGAGGAAAGCCACTGTGTGATGAGATAAAGAAGGGATAGAGATGTGTGGGAAAAAAGAAAAAAATATTGATGAGCCAAGGGAAAAAGTATAAATGGTGTCACCTACACAACCCACACTCATCGATCCTAACACATATTCTGGGTTTAATGAGCTTTCAGATTCAAATCATCCCTGCACTAAAAATCCACAGATAGCTCAGCAGGAACTTCCACCAGTTAGGTGTGTTGGCCTCAACATTATTAACAGTCTGTAACAATGTACATGCCTTTGTGCAAACTAGAGCTCTCTGCATGGAGAGCTTGCAAACACATGAATTATGGAAAATTTGCAGAAAAATCAGCAAAAGAAGAGTAAGGAGACAGTACAGGCTGGTTTTTGCAACAAGATCTGCAAACAGTGACTTGGCCCAAAGAAGACTTCAGACAGTATGGATGGTGGAGAACACAGAAGGGTAGGCAAAAAGGTTGCAGAGAATTGCAAGACTACTGAGAAACACAGTAAACAACCGAAAGAAAAGCTCCAAGTGCAACAGCACTATTGGATTTGGGGAGCGCCAGCTTCCAGAAGGGTGAGGTATTAAGAAAACAGAGTACCTCATAACTTCCATGAGTTTTCAGAAATCTTCATGATTCAGCATGAATATACACCTCAGATCTCATTGGTTCAGAATTGACTTGGAGCTGACTGGCCTGAGTTTTCACACACCCACTGCTCCACTGCCTCCACATGCTCACTGAAAGACTAGTGCAGTTTTTAGATAAGCAGTTTCCTCCAGTCTCATTACATTATCTTACCCTTGTTGAGATTTGCCAAAAGTTTAACAGACAATCTAGCTACAGTTTTGTCCCTTTAAACTCTCGCCTTCTCTTGCAGGCAGAAGACATCTGTGGAATAATAATGATTTTTTTTGGTTTAGGGTTTTTTATTTTTATTAAAAGCTATTCTTCCCAACAGGAAATGAAAAATAACCACCAGATTGGTAGAATTTGGGGGAACAGGGAAAACATTTCTAAAGGTTAATAATAATACTGTTTAGCATTTATTTCAACGATACGCAACAAAGCGAAGAAAAACAGATGTTCTCAGTAATGCTCCAGTTTCTCTGCAAACTCAGGTATTGTCCAGAGCACTGGCTGTTGCAGCTTACAAAAGACAGAAGGGCGGCCCCTAGGATATTCTACTCTGCTCTGTACATGAGATTCCTTCTTAACGTCTCACTTAAAGAGTCAGACTGTTGACTCCCAGGCAAGCCCAGCATCAGGACGTACCCAAGCCCTAACGTGACTTTCTGCATCCACGTTCTCCAGCCCCTCTACCTCAGCAAGCTGTGTATCTGTACCTCCTGTTGAGATACACAGTCTCTTTGATTTCTTATTAAAGTGGTTTCTGGTCTCCCAATGCTTTTGGTACTGATGCACTGAGGTTTTGGAAACCATTAATCATGAACACCCTAGAAACTTTACTAGGAATGTGCTCAATTGCATTCACCAGCTCTTCAGTCCTGAAAAGTAGTATTTAAGCTGAACTCCAAGAGAATTTTTCAAAAAGCTACACTGAATTGAATTCATGACACACTATTAAGAATTATTTTACAAATGAAGCAGCTTAATATGATTTAAAGGATGCAGAACTTTCCCATAGGGGGAGAGAAGCAAATCCTCCGTGAGACGAGTACCAATACAGTTGGTACTGAGGCTTAGAGAACTTTGATGTTAATGAATGTGGATGGGTTGTAGAGATGGGAGAAAAGCTGCCTTTATCAGTTTTCCCAGTACCAAGCTGATAGCCATTGTAAAATTGCTTTTTAATACAGCTGTGCAGCTTTTGCCAGTAAGCCACAGGTTTCCATTGCATGATCAGGTGAAAATGTGCTTAACAAGGACGTGAATATGCTTCTTTGTTCATAACAAACTTATCACAAGACAGACAAAGCTCATATTACCACAAACATTTAGCCAGCAACATGTCAAAGCATTCCAGCCTGCATCTCACTGTTGAACAGTCCAAAAAAGAAAAAAAATACAATTTAGTTGAATACCACTTTCTACAAATAAGAAGTCAGTTTGCTTTTTTGTAACCCTACATCTGGAGCCTGTTTGTTTGGGGCATAAAGAAAAGAGGAAAGATATTTGGAGACACTTAAATTGCTTCACTTCCTGCCATGAATGACTATGCAGTGATTTAGTTATAAAAAAGAAAACAATTATTTCCCATGCTCCCTGGGAGAAGTACAAAACACAACCTGCTGAACATGCAGCAAAAAAGACTTCAGTTCAACAGTAAGAAAAAAATGCTAATAACCATAAAGACAAGCCCAGGAATAAGGCAGCTGTGGAGTTCCTATTGCTAGACTGCAGTAAGAACCCCTTACGCACTGACCCAGACTAACGAAGGCAGGCACACTTCATGCTGTTTCAGGTCTTGGTAACAGGAAGATCCTAACAGTGCTGAAATGCCTGCTACTGCTTCCATGGATGGGTAGATATTTACACCTACATTGGCAAAGACCACTTGGAGCGGCTAAGACCATGAGCTCCTACAGCCCCACAGGTCTATATGGCAGTTGGGTAGTCTGCAAAAGCAGCCAGGCACTGGGGAGGTACCATTCGAAAACAGAAAAAGAGAAACAGCACCTCACAGGGATTCCTAATAGCTATGTAAAATGTCATCCCTCTCTATTCCAGTCTTCACCCTCTGCAGTTTCACATACTTTATAAGAGCTGCTTTAAAACACTTTGACTTCAAAGCACAGTAAATTAAGTTCCACATAAAGTCCATTCAGCTTTTTGTTTAATTCGATAAAAGCTCATCAGACCATTCAAGTTCCCTTCTGGTCAATACTGCCTCAAGAAATCTGCAATTCAGCTACCTCTGTTTTTTCCAATATTTCTGTAAAACGTTACTGACAGAATCTGTTGGCCTGCATGCATCAGGTCTTCGGGAAACACTGTTTCAGGGCCACTCAAAGTACCTTTTATACTATTGTGGTCTCTTCTTTTCCTCTAGAAGTCTTCATCTTGTGTGATTTTTCTTTCTTCTGGCTCTAATGCTCTGGGATAGCTATCATTTTTATACAGCATTTGTCCTCTGTTTTAGCCTGATGACATAATCATGCCCTCTTCAGTTTTAATTTCTAAGAAAAAGGATTGGTCTCGATAACAATGGCTTAGCTCTTGACTTGCTGGTTAGGAGGTTCGGCTTCAGGCTAGAAAAGTTACTGTTAAGCTAGATACTTTCACATCTATTGACAAAGAACAATAAATACACTTCCTGTAGCTTCTTGCATCTCAGATAATCCCAAAGCACTCTACAGAGTACTGGGTCCCTCATTCACCATCAAAACACACTTGCCGCTAAGTGTGCCAGCAACACTACATAAAAGTTAGTTAAGAGGTGAAAAAGAGAGCAACTTCTCCAAGTGAAATCACAAGGAAATCAAGGGAGGCAGAGTATATTACTTAAGAGAGTAGTTGGCCAGAAGACTGAGCAGCACACCTTTTTAATGGCCAAAAGGGGGCCAGGGCCTCTGTTCAAGACAGAATGACCAGCAGTGCCATGCTGCTCCTCAGGTCTCTGCAGAGCACATTACATTATCAGCTGAAGACAGTACACCACATGCTGAGCCTGTCGGCATGGCTGCCGCTGCCTCTCCTTCTGCAGGCTTTTCATCTAAGCATTACCAAGAAAAAGCATCTCCTGGCCTAAGAGCTTAGACAAGATTGCAATGCAGTGGTGACAATAGAAAAAACACAGATTTCATTTTAAGACCTCTTCAAGGTTTCTTCTTTAAATAAGTCATCACACTAGGAGATGAAACCAATCATTTCAAGAATACACAGGATCAGCCTTCCTGTCCTCCTCCCCTCCCACCAGTTATCGACCTTGCTAGCAAAGCAGCAGTTTCAAAGATTTTAAGATTTTCTATCAAACACATAATTTCAAACTAGAACATTTAGCAAGGAGGAAAAAAAGACTTTTTATACATAGTGATCAGGGGAAGCTGAACAGTATCCTGCATAAATACAGTCCTTATATAGCAAGAAGGGCATGTCTACTCTAGTTCTCTAAATAGCATCCAAAAGTTTTAGGAACAGGCCTTCCAAGACGATCCTCCTCAAAAAACAGTGGCTCTGTTTTCAGCACTTAAGTCCCTAAAGACAGAGAAAAGAAAATACAGAACAATGTAGAAACACTATTGATTATGAATAGTTGATATAATTAATTTGTAATTAGTTCATTAAAATATATAGGTATTGGAATAATGCTTGTACATTTCTGGGAATATCATGCAAGTCACTTGGGACATGCTTATCATTTGATAGACAAAACATTATTAGAAAGACAGCCCATTAAAAATTAATATATGACAGTAATAATTTCTCAATCTCAGCATTCAGTATTCTACGTACTCAGATGTCTATTGTACCTCACAAAGAGTTTTTGTTAACACTGCTTTTCAGAGCACAACTTGGGAAGTATAGCATTTTAGATAACTGAGGCACAATATCCTATATGCCAAGTACACAGTCAGTTTTGAGTATTCAGCACCACATCTGGTTCTATAATCAAAATTAAGATGGAAAGGTAAACAGCTTCATGCTTCAAAACAAATACCAAATATGAATGGAAAGCAGTAGGAAGAAGCTTCCACAGCACTGTAAGCAGCCTAGTCTCTAACTGCTTAGCATTCTTCCACTTCTGCAGCACATCTGGCACCGCTCACTGTCAAAAATGAGTGTGTCTGTATAAGCAGGACTTTGGGGGTTCTTAAAAACTGCAGATAACAGCCACCAGGCTCTCACAAGAAACAACTGAAATGGGCTGATATACACTGGTACTGGAGCAGCATCTCAAAGATGTCATCGTACCTTAATGTGTGCGAAAGAAAGACACAATAATATTGCATCACCATTTTTTCCCTGTAACATTACTTCAATATTTCTACTGCTCTTTCTGTAGTCCTACCAATATTGCTGAAAAGCCTTTTCAATCAACAGCTACAGAAATAATTTGATCTTAAAAACCCAGGACACAGTCACATGACCTCCAAGCTGAGCACGTAACACCAATTTCCTTAAACTTCTGTAACAGCTAGAGAGTCAGTCCTTAAGCGAGAGCACCACAAAAAAGGCCTTCTGCTCAGAATCACCTCTTAAAAAGTATTTTCCTACCCACCCTACCTCTATCAACTAATGGGAGCCTAGAAAGGCTGATCACTGATCACCTGAGCACTGATCCATGAAGCTAGGCCACCCGAATACCCATCTTCATAAATAAAAATGAATCCTATGATTACTCAAAAGAAGCAAAATCAACAGTGGATACATAGTCCAAGTAGTGTCATTTGCCACTACAAGGCCTGAACCTTTTCTTGCAAAACAAAGAGTATGTGCCTAAAAGAAAACTTCCATTTTTTGAAGAAGCGTAAAATTGCAAAAAGAAATGTAGGAAACAGAATTTGGTCTCCGGGTCCTTTAAGTCACAATTAAACACTTCATTTTAATTTTGTGCTTCTCAACAAATCTGTTTCAAGAATTCTGAACCACCTCCAAGGAACCACATACATTTCTTCCCCCAGCTCCAATCTACCAGACACAATTATTTATTTTCTTTGCTCTGCACTCAAGAATGTGATGGACGTATTTACATAAACACACAGAGTCACAGATTATCTCTATATAAAAATTAATCTGCAGATGATGAAAAATGTAAAAGACCTAAGAGGAAAATCCCGAACAAAAGAGCATACTTTATACATAAATGTCTTGAAATTATAAAGATCTGAGATTAAGTGGTTTACCACTCATTTAGAATTGATTAGAATGTATTTAATTGTAGCTGAAAGTACCACAACATTGCTCATGTATTTGCATCTGCGAATAAGTAAATAAAAACCCTGTTATTAAAGCCTTCATTAATTCTGATTATACGAGAACTTAAAAGCAAATCTGTGTATTACTGCTCTGTAAAGACTCCTAGCAACTCTACAGTAAAGCTGGCACTGCAACACAACATGTGTCAGCGAAAATGACTAACAGGATCTATTTTCAGTAATCTTAAATCACACTGGTAAAATGCAGAATTAATGGTTTTGCATAATACTTAAAATATTTTCTTATTCGGATTTATTCCCAATTCATGCCTTACTGTATCAAAAAGTGACTTTTATATCACTTGACATTTATGCACAACATTTTTATTAAACTACAATGTTTAGGCAGCATTCAGATTTAATGTGTATATTATTATGAAGAGTGATCCAACTATTTTATTTCCTTACAAATATGGTGGCGAGAGGTTTAAAAATATATTACGTTCACTAGAAACATGAAGAACATTTCATTCTGACTACAGATCTTGATAGTCTACATATTCAACTGAAGCCAATATTTTTGAAAGAAGGATTTGTGAATTTTACTAGTATTTTCCCCGAATTAAAGACTTCTCTGTTGATTTCTAAGGACTTTAACAATTAAGAATATAATCTATCCCAAAATGGTTGTTCTTGGAAAAATCAAGTTTTAAGCTATGAATGAGTTCTAAATGTCAGCTTCCCCATACCTCAAAAATTCTACCTGTATCTCTGGCACACTGGTGGAAGAGTTTAAGCAGAGAAGCATAACTGAAAAAAATATTAATTAGGTTCTTCAATCTCTATTCTTATCCTGATAAATTAAATAAGTGTATTAAAGCAAATTTGTATTTACAGAAACTTGAGTTTGCAACCAATACACTTCTCAGCCCAGATGTTCCCTTTTGGCTGTGAAAGACAGTACTGTCAAAGCTACCTCTGCAAACTCTACCTTTCATGGCTTGATTCACAGCCTGAGTGAATTTTTCCACGACTTGAGTGGGATCACAAATCTATACTTCATTTATAAACAAAAGATGATTTGGGACAGCAAGGAGAGAAAAAGCGAATGACTTTGGTACAGCTTAAAACAAAACAAAACAAAACCAAACCCAAACTTACACCATTTACCTATTAAAGTCAGAGACGTGAGATGAAGTTTGATTAAAGATTTTGCATTTATCAAGCCTGATAATCAGAGTGGTTTAGAACAAGCTCCACACTATAGTTTATTGAGTTGGCCTCAAAATAAATCACTTTTCCTCACTTTTCCCTACGCAATTCCTAGGCCCAAGTGCCAAGGCCATCACCCAGAAATCAACATCACAAAACATTTTAAGGCATCCTACTAGAAAAAGGATAAAAGGGATTTTTACTATTTAGTTATATGAAAAGTATACCTGATAGTCTAAAATGCTGAATCCTAAACCATTTTTGTCTTTCTCCAGTTCGATTATCTTCACATCAGGAGACCATAATGCTAATTCCCCCTCTTCCTCCTCAGGATTAATGTCTTCCTCAGGTTTTACCTGAAAAATAAAAGCTCTAGTTCAAATACTACTCTTTCCGTTCTTTACGAACACTATTTTTTCAATATTTCAATTATTAATGGCTCATACATGCCCTAAATTATGACCTTTTATGGAACTACAACTTCATTGAACATTATGCATCCAGTTTTCTCTGCTTGCTGCCTTGGATATTTCCCTGGGACTATGTCTACATGTTCTAAGCATCGGAGTCCAACCTGACATATAAATACCCATGTATTAGTCAAATTATTTGTTATAATATTACTAACCTGTTACATGTTGATGAACTCCATCTGTCCCATTAGATGCATAAAGGAAAAATAAATACCTTATCATAAAAGAATTAATCACAGACAGCTAATAAAAAGACCAGATGACGAGGCACATCTGATACTCGTGGCATTGAATACACGAACAACAAAAAAAATCTTATATTGCAACAATACAAACAGTATCCAATTTGAAAAAACAGTTCCTTTTATACCTTAGCACAAAAATGGTGAAGGAGGTATAGTTACCCAGTTTTGCTGGGTAAGGACTGCTTCATAAATACATCTTCCAAAAAAGCATCTTTTGTTGTTTTAACATTGCTACTGTTTTAGCAATACAATCTTTACAGAAGTTGTGATACTGTACACCTTATTCTCCCATAAAACATCCATGTTTCCCTTTTAACTCCCAACCTTAGAGGAAATTAGATGAGAAAATATCAAAAAAGATTAGAAGCCAAGGTATAAATACTTTTTATAAATAGGAACAACCATTACAACTGTCAAGCTTTCACCTGAGATTTTAAAGCTTCTGCAATGGAAAGAAACATTAAGTTCCATTCTTTTCTAGTTCTATAAAAACCTACTCAGGACAGGAAGTAATCAGCTAATGGTGGTAAGGATGTGATTTAGTATAATTTGGAGCTCTCACTCACCTATAAAGTGTAGGAATGATGAATGGGATGTACACAGTCAGCATGCTAGCTCAGTGATTTACCTACTTTGTATTTATAGTACAATGAAGTTTCTCACGATCAACCTGCATAAACTGTAGTAAATGTACCAGAGTTGCAAATATGAACTATCTTTCACTGATAAACCAGCTGTCCCTTATGAGTCCAAAGTGAATGGCAAAGGTAGCTTTGTGTGACAATTTAATACAAAGCTACCTCATATAACCATACATTTTAGTTACTTAAGACGGAAAAGTGGTCTGGATCAAACAGAAGAAGAAAAACAGAAACACTGCCTTTAGAAAGCTAAGTCACTTTCTCAGAAATACATGCACTTATTTTAAAAGTTATTGTCCTTTTACACAACAGAATGACAAGAGAAGTCTACCTTTTGTTCTGGAGGGGAAACTCCCACGGTGGGATCATCCACAAGAGACTCATTGCCATCATCAAAAAGCCGACGACAGCAAACCAAGGTAAATGGGGGTGGCACTTCTTTTAGAAAAGTGATTGCCTCACGGCGTGACTTTCCGTATAGCTGGACACCATTTACCTACACAGAAGGGGATATCAACCACATTCTTTTATTAATATTTTTTTTTGGGGGTACATGTCTTTCCCCAGCTAAATGTGAAAGCCTAATTTTACCTAGGGATTCTGGCAAAGCTTACATATTATTAACGTATGCTTCTGAAGTACACATGCGTCATTGTAAGACTTAAACTTCATCTGCAAGATCTTGTGGCTACTGCCACATCATGTCTTTGCTCTCTTCAGCTTCCTCTAACTTGTTTTCTGGTCACTACTTCTTCCAGTCTAAATCTTTCCTAGCATTTTTATTTCATTCTCACCTGTTTGTTGGGGATTCTTTTTAGCACTAGGGTTATGTGTTTGAATTTAAAAAGATAAAAAATAAATTTTTCAAAACATTTTAGGAAAACACAGATTTTGAGCTCTAATTAAAACCCTAAAGTCAGAACTAGAACAACATTCTCAGTTGTTTAAAATGTAACAAAAGGTTTGACACTGAGATAGATCCTACAGAAAATATGCAAGAATGTTTATACAGTAAAAAAGAAACCAATTGCAGTAAGCAATTAATCAGAAAACCCTAACAAGGCTCAGAGCTTACCGTCCCATAAGATTTAGATCCTGAGTGACAACAGAAGACCACAGGGCCATTTGTAATGGGGGTTTTTAAACCACAGGCTTTAAAAAAAGTAGACAGATAGCTGCTGATAATAGTGCTGCTTTAAAAATGGGATACTGCAGCTATACTTCCTCAGGAAAATAAAACTGCAGTGATTCATCCTATTTTACGTCTTTTATAAGACGCAATATCATGAGCATACAGGTACTTTCACCGTAGCAGAATCCTTGAATATAAGGAAAGCAGAATGTCAGTAGGTCTCATAGATGTGAACACTATCTACACTGATGAGCAGTGTAGCCCCAAAAAAGCAGGTTTTTAACCCAGTTAGTGCTATGGACTGAATCCCATCACCTCCTGTGTTTCAGGGATTTCTTTCAGGTTACCTCAAGTCTGCTCACATGACCAAATGCCCAAAGTGGCTGGAGTGCTACCACTGGCTTAGGAATCCAGTTTGCATTGTCCAAGTCCACTCCACAAAACAAACAAAAGCACAGAAAGCGGGGACAACTGAAGATTCTCTTCAATACTTCAGCTACGTACCCAAATTGCAATGCTAATGTAGAGGAATCCACATTTGATCCTAGAACATACAGCACAAATATACAATATACGTGTACACACCTCTGTACGTGTGTACTTCAGGCAGAGCCTCGCCATATACTGTTCTTTAGAGGGACTCAATCTATTGCAAGACTACAGAGCAATCTCAATTTAGCTACTGTTTTCTTCCTCATTACCTCTATTTGTTCCCACAAATTTGGGAACAAATTTGTGCTTTTCATAATGTAAATATAACCTTTACTGCTAGGAAACAGAGAATTCCTCTCACACCATAACCCAACCAAGCAGGAAAATTCAGAGCAGTGTAACTGGCCTCCAGCATGGTAAGACAAACTGCTGTGTTTTTTTCTTTAAGAATTACAGCAACTGCTGAGCTATCAGACTAATCCATTAGTTAATTATTTAAGCAGAAGTATCTATGCATAAGGATTTTTTAATGCATTGAGAGTGGCAGTGTGGTGGAATGTTACCAGCACTTCTCAGTACACTGTGATTGATGGAGAAGAGCTACAGCATGCTCCCAAGCAGACTTAGGGACCCTCATTTCTTCTTCTGCAGCTGCCAGAAATCATCCTCTAAAGAAGCAAGGTGCCCCACACCCCATTCATTCACTACACCACTCTAGTTAGTTGTGCCATCAAATATGAGTGAGTGAAATTTTATAACAAAACTACAAGGACACAAGGAAGCGATTTACTTCTAAAAAAAGAACACAACGAAGTTAGCTAAAATTGGAGAGAGGGAGAAAATACCCTGCTTGCTGCATAATTTAAACACATCATTAAAAATAATCAACATTCAACTTCACTATATACTAAAAAAAAAAAATCCTTGCTGATCACATTTTAATCCCAACTGCATCAGGCTCAGGTAGAGCTGCTTGTTTGGTGAACAGGGCTGTAATTTTTTCCATTGCAAACCCGTACTTAAGGGGATTTATAACTTGGCTGCAAAAACATACTCTGGGCTAAACCTGGCATATGTAGCTCTAGCCCTGGAGCACATTTTTATTTTGTTGGGATTTTTTTCCAGCTACAGAGTAGAAAAAAAAATATGCTCACTAGGTCTGGACTTATCTGTGAACTTAATTGTATGTACACAGTAATAAGTAGAAATGTTAAATATATACAGTTAAAGTTGCTTAAGTTACTCTGCAGCACTGCATTATTGCTTTTTGTATACAATTGTTTGTTTAGTGACCAAGGAATTTACACAACACTTCCAGCATTCCATTAAGCCTTTCCTCTAGGAATCAAAAATTCCTCCATTAAGCAATAACTGAAGAGAACATTTTAGGTCTTAGTGATATCAGTATGAATTTTTGATGTTAAAGGATGAACACCAAGTAAAGGCAAGAGCTGTACACCTAACAATCTTTCAGAAGGCCTAATTCAGTTCTCATTTATGTCAATTAAATGTTCTCTGCATCCACTAAAAAAGGTTAAAATTTAAAATATTCCATAAAGAGTAGGCATTCAATAGGAAATAAATCTTTTCACTTGCAGGCTAAGATGCCAATAGATATACATACACACACAAAATAGATATTATTTTAATATTATCAAATAAATATTTTTCATGAGCAAATTAAGACTGATCTGATTCCGATAACTTCAAAGCTGCCTCTTTATACATATTTAAACAAACTGCTGTACTAACTCATACACACAATGTCTTCCACAACTCAACAAGCAAGTTATAATGCATAACAGGAACCACTACTCCTAAGACTGTTGTAAATTTTTTAGGAGTGATAAATATTAAGAAAGGTTCCCCACCACAAAAGCGAATGCCAAATTGCTCAAAAGACTGAGCTAAAGGCCTACGGATAGAAATACATTAAACACAAATATTATCTCTGCCCTTATAACTCTTGATATTCTTGTTAAAAGATTTCAGAAAAAAAATTCCCATGAAGTCACTAAGAGGTCACAAGAATTTGACATTTTGTCCATAATGGAGGCACGAAACAGCGAAGAAAATGAATGTGACCTCCAAAGCACTACTCTGTTTCCACAACCAACTCTTGAATACTGCTGTTGCACACAAAGCAGCCAAACTAATACAACTGCTTTTAAGAAGGCCAAGAAACAGGAACTACATCAGTTCTATTTTTTGTTTGTGTTTAGGTTTTTTACCTCCAGAAGTTCATCCTCCAGTTGCAGAAGACCAAGTGTTGCAGCTGGACCATCCGAAGCAATTGATGATATATAATGATGTCCATCAAACGTGTCAAGTTCAACGCCTAATCGCAAAGTGTGGATGGGTAACAGCTGCCAAAAGACAAGTGGGCTGAGAATATATGTCTTTTTCTACCACATATGAACACATATAGGATTCAGTAGCTCACCAAATTAAACTAAGGACACAGTGAGATGCTTAAGTCTTTGTACGGACCTCATCTGCATTACAGCAGAAGTGTCCATAATTTCTCTATTCAAACTGTTCGCACAGATGTAATAAAAACAACCAAACTGCCCTTTGGGGGAAAGGCAATTTGAACTGTATTTTCAAATACGTTTACCATGTTGAAAAAATGCAGAGAAAAGTACCACCTAATGTCTATCCTATCCAAAAGGTGAGTTTTCAACAAAACTGAGAGAAAATCCATAATTCCCATAACAACTCTTCACAAGATCACTTGTCTTACTCCTTCAGGAGCTACACTACTTTGAGGTAGGAAAAATACCCATGAAGCATCCTCTGCAAATAGCTAGTAATACTGACAAGTCTTGTTTCTCCAGGGTAAAATCACTGATTTTGTGTTAGTCTCTTCCCAGTGGGTCTCCTTAATTTGGAATTTTTCTCTAGGGAGCCTCCAACCATTGATGTCTTAAGTCTGCTAATATTAGGAAGACTAGCATAAAACTGATACACTATCCAGAGAAGACAGCAGAAATGTCAACCTGGGAAGAAGAGATCATCAGAAGTATCTGTTCCTTCAGTTTACCATCTTCTGGCTTTTTATTACTTAAGTTGAAACACTGACTGTCCTTCTGGTTCCAAATTAATTTGGGATATTCAAGTAAAAGGAGAAATCCATCGATCCTCAACACTCCATCACACCGATGTCTGATTACGAGTTTGTGGCTTTCTTCACTGAGACATCCCCACAGAACATATATGCATCACCTCCACAAATCTCTTTTCCACAGTATTAACATGTACATCTTGAAAATCTGTAAAAAGTCTTGGAAGACTGAAATTAATTCCAGCTCTGACCATTCTGACTCGATGGACATCCCTTTCCCTAAGCCAGGATCACTAAGGCAAATTCCTCTGCAGGACGATGACATTGTTCAGCAGAACTTCAGTCTTTCCTCTACTCTGTAGTTGCTTTCAACGACTGAATTTCAATTAAGTATCATAAAATTTGAGCCTTATATGCATGGTTTGGGGTCTGGGGTGTGTTCGTGTGTTAAAAGGTTCATTTGCCCTTTCTATGAAAAAGTGTTGGACCAGTCCAGAAGATAAACAGAACATTGGCAGTATTTTTTTTTTTTAAAGTAAGCTAGAGCCACAAAGCCACTAAATTTCTGAAACATCTGGAATTGTGTCATGCCCTCCCTGGATTACTCTGCCAAAATATACCATGAAGGAAATCATCACGTAAGTCATACCTTTGAGTACTTCTGGAGCTCTGAATCATCTGTAATGGGCATATCCACATTCACAACCTAAAAATTGTACATAACGTTTTTCAATAGTGGGATAATAAAGATTTTACTGGTATGATGAATTCTGGCAAAAAAACTGAGGAGCAAAATAAACTGTACTTAAACAAAATCACACTGATGCAAAATAATTTTAAACAAATGTTAGAAAAGTCTTTCAGAACAGAACATTTACAACTAGGAACATGGTGATTATGCACTATTAGCAGGCTCCAATATTATCCTATTCCCAAAGCCCGAGCACCAATTTTAGTCAAGTTCTGTAATCCTGTATAAGCACCAAATACCATTATGTTTGATACGAATACCCAAACTGACTTGCCAATCATAATTTGAAAAGTATAATAACTTAAGTCATTCCTTCAGGTTATAGCACAGCCATCTAACTAACATCTAGACTAAACTTCCATCTTCTGCAGCACATTCCTAACATGGCTTGAAATACATAAATTTAATTACTAAATTCGAATGCAAAGTGGATTATTTAAAAGTGACAAGAAATCCCTTCATTATATCTTCTTTATTTATATTAATAAAATAACTATGGTCAACACTAGTTTTATTGTAATGTTCTTCCTTAACATAATTTCTTTATCTGTAACCTTAGAAGGTTATTTACTCCAATTTTAAATGTAATAAGATGACATCTGTTGTAATCTATGGCCCAGGGTTGGAGCCTGGGACACCGAAGTTGAATATGTCTGGGAGGATTGCTACACTTGTTAGATCTGGAAAATATATGGCCTTGCAAAAGATCAGGTAAGTTCAGGCTCCATTGGAAATTTCCAGTTTAACAAATTATCTACAAAGCCACACTAAGCCTCAGCTTTTTCTTTTGGCTTAATTTTAAATAGGGCTTTCAGCATCTTGTTTTCCAGTACCTTGGGTATTTTTACCTACAGACAAAATCCACTTCATGTCCATTCAGTTGTAACTAAATGGATCTATACTGATGACTCCTCAGCTTGACTGCTCATGCTTAGGTACCTGGCAGCAAATACCATAGAATCATACATCCCTGTTATAGGGTCTCTTTCTCTTCCAGCAGGACCTCAGCTCCTTCCACTGACAGCACAAATGATAAGCAGAACAGAAGCCGTGAGTGATAAACCCTCCATTCAAACAGCTATTTAATATACTTCTGAGAGAATATGCAAACCTGTAGGCACCATTGGAGTGACCTTCTGGGAGATGAGTGCAGGAGTGAGGATAGCATGGAACAGGGACAGCGCTGTCAGGCTGAAATCGACCTAAACCTTGTTACTGAGCACCAGCTAAGAAAGACTAGAGGTAGGTGTAGATGACAAGAACTGGACAAAGTGAAAAATTACTTTCAAAATGGGATGCCACAACAGATTCCTTCTATTATTTTAAAGGACCAATCGTTAACATTTTCACTCCTGACATTTTACTGGCCACGGCTAAAGAATTAGAAATGGACGGTTTCATGAACTAAGCAGATTTTCATCCTCCGTGGGAAGTGTGATAGTGCTAAGGAAAGTAATATTAGACTCTTGAAATGTAAGGATGGGAATACCAAGCAACTGAAGTGGGCAGCCAAACAGATTTATTGCATCATGTACATAATCTTACACGAACTTCAAATCTTAAAGGAGTGCTAATGGAAAGAAGAGAAGCGAATTTCTCAAGGCAATTCTTAAAGCTACTTTAAATCTTCCAGCTAGTGACTGCAACGATGGCTACTCCAAGTAGTAAAAATAAGTGTCTCTAAATCAATTGGACAAGTGTTGCAAAGACAAACAGTGCATTTTCTTGGTGGTAGCGAGAATTTTTTAAATCTTCGGAAAGAACACTGTCTGGAGTATTTTATCTGTTCTCACTGGCTAACACAGCACTGAAAACCAATAGTGAATTACAATTTCAGTCAACTCCTTATGATGATTCATCAAAACAATCTTTTGCTTGGCAATTATTTAATATGAAGTGAAGAAATATCTAATAGACACTGGCACCAGAAAGTTATACTACTTCCTATTTTCCAAGCACATTTGAAAATCATTCTTCCATTCTTCTAATAAAATTGTAAGATTCTTTGTGAAACACAGGAGGCTTCATCCTGAGCCTTTTTTTCGCCAGAGCACAATAAAACAAATAGATCATAAATTAAATCATAAAAATGCCACATACTTTAAGTGGCTGCTATGATGCAGATTTAAAAGGACAGTTGATTTTCTTAAATCACTGTTCCTATCTAGTAACTGCATAACAATACTATCTATTTAAGCAGAATTTAAAAAAAAACAGACCAACAACTCATTATAACACTCCCATATTTCAGTCTTGATGTTACAGGAAACATAATTTGACATTACTGATCTGTTCCTAACACTAAACTGTTCTATAAAGAGCCTTTAATGCTAAGCTCAGAGATCTGTAATTTAAAGAAAAAACATACATGAATATAGTTTATTGAAAGACAACATACCATAACTTCATATTCAGGTCCCAGCAGGTTTTCCCACTTGGATTTCAGCTCATGTTTTGGAGGAAGTGGGACTCTTCCTGAACACGAAAGTGAATATTAGATTTACAAGCATGTTGTACATTCAGATGTACATTTAATTCTAAATACTTTAATAAAAATTCAGTGTAAATAAAAGATTATAAGGAATAATCCCCAAAAGGAAAGTGCATTAAGCTGTGTCTATCAAACAGTGCAAATCAAAAATGTCTTTCTTAGGAAAACAATGCAAAATGCCAGCTACTGTGAATGTGTGATGCTTGCACTGATGAGATGCAAGTTCTGTACCATATAGTACTGTAAACAAATCATTCATCCAGGCTGCAAAACAAATTTCACACAACTTCATAACGTGTTGCTATAAAAATGCTTGCCATTCCAGGGAAGCATCATCACCCACCAAAATGAACCCCCTTAAGAAGTAAAACACTTGACAAGATATTGCTGCTATCGGGGGGCTGTGTCAGCACAATGCACTCATGGACTTTATTTATACATTTGGCAGGTATAAAGGCTTGTCTAGTTTAATTAGGCCAGTAAGTAACATGAGCTTTAATATAAGCTCCAGTTCTAAACCAGTCTTCCGTGGGAACTTGGCTATCTTGACATTTATATCTTTTCAGCTTTCTTACTTATGCTACCAAGGCAGTATTACATTCATGTAAGACAATTTGACAGAGCTAGACAGCATAAAATGACTGGCTGCCCTGCATTTGACCTCATCCAGAAGCTCAGTGCACATATAAAGTTCCAAGCTGAAGCAATGCTTAACTGGTAAGAATCAAGATCTAAAGCAAATTCCATCTAGCAGCTACAGCAGCAGCAACTGGGGGCTAAATTACAAAAAACAGGGTTTTTTCCCCCGAATGACTGTAATAGTTTGTCAGATGTCTAGACAAGGCACAGGCCACTTACTATTGCTGATGCATCGTACTGAAATTTAGAATGTAAATCACAACCTTACGTTTTGCACACAAACTAGCAAGTGAAATACCTCAAGGGGGCAATTTTGAAGACACCAAGAGAAGCTCAGAGCCTACCTACTAGCAAAAGCCAGCACAAATGGGATGTCAGGTTGCCTTTACTTTCAACACCTTTGCAGACTGCAAAGAAAAACCCAAGTTTTGCCATATAATCCTCACTACATCATTTTATAATTTTGAAGTATTCCACTCACTAAAAACAAAGATTTAAGTTAACTTATACCGTAACACAACCGATCCCTGTATTTCTTCCACTCACTTTGTCATGTCACATCGGCAAATGCTGTCTGACCTGCACTGAGAAGCCACACTCCTCAGAGCCTCACAACTGGGCTTTCATTTGGAAATATACCAAGCATCACTAAGCCATGGGCTGAAGGAAAGACAGATAATCAAAAATTCCAGAAATTCAGATAACTATTTTCTGTCACCAAAAAGGAACTCCACCAAGAATAAAAACTTGGGTTTGCAAATACAGCCCAATTTTGAAATAAGCCCTCTTCTTTTAAAAGAGGGGAAGAAATAGTGTCCCAACATTCTCAGCTCTGAGTTAAAGGCTTTTTCCTCTCTTGAAATTTAATTGAAGTTTCTAAGGTGAAGCAGTCTTCGTGATTCTAGTTATTAAGCACAGGCTGATCAGATCACTAACTTTACTTCCCAGCTGCAGCAAAATCAGATCAGTGCATTTTTCTACGTCTGTTTGAAGAAATACATAGGGACAGAAATTCTTCAGTCTCTTTTTCTGCTATTGCAAAGTTATAGCGTGAACACATAGGACCGAAGCACGTGCAATCCCCTGTGCAGCCAAATATAGATTTTAAGGTTCACTGGGATTAATGATTGTTAGGGTCAAGCTCAAAGTTCAATTCAGTAACTGTAAGCTGTGTTCAACTGGCTGAAAACAGATCTTTTTTTGTCACTTCCAAAACACATTACCAAAAATCTATGAGTTGTTCAGAGCAGGTACTGATGCATGTCTCCATTTGAAGTTTCACCCTTTCTTTCTTGCAAAAACACTTTGAAGTCTTTGCTTGCAGCTACCTCAGAACTGTGGAAATGTTGGCTGGAGGGATTTGGATTAAATAGATTCAATTCCAATGATATCACCCAATTCACTTAAAATGTTCCTTTTTCCCTAAACAGCTTTTTCCATGTGGCAGCTAATAGGAAGTCTCTCATCCAGCTGGATTTCTCATGACCGGAGATACAGATCACATCTTCTATAATGCACAAGGCCTTGTAAATGAACAGGCTTCCCAGGGATGCCTTCCATTAGTGACAACTTTCAACATATTCAGTCTGTCCTTCTGCCTGCACTTAAGAGTTTTTCATTTCTAATTAGCAAGCATCAAAACTAAATCACACATGTATTGTAAAAAATCACCTTTCCTGGTCAAAATTGCTGGTACCTTCAAAATTGGGATCTTTCCTTCTTGCAAATTTCTCCTGGTTTCACAAACTCACTATACGAGGATGTGGACTGTGCTCTAGCGCACTTTATTAATGCTCTACCTTTATGTGTCCTACTGCTGGATATTTTTCCCAGCTGTCTTTAAGTTGACTAGCATCATCATATCTCTGGTGTTTGAGTGCTGCTGAAAGGCAAAAGAAAGCAGTTCTGTCCAGTCTGCAGCCTTGCAGATGCAGCTGTTAATTGCCTCTAGCTCACTAGCAAAAGTTTCAGGCCTCATGCACACTGCATCTGACACCATGTTGCCTTTGTAACAGAACTGCTTAAGCTTCGTTTTGCCTGGCCAGAATTACTATTTTATACCTCTCTAGGAAGCACAGTTTTATGAGAATTTCACACAACTGGGCTTAAAGGGAAGTAATACATATTTTATAAAACATACCTTTCACATTAAACTTCTAAAAGCATTTCCAGTGCCTTAAATTAGCAGTATTTACTTTAGCACCGTTATAACGAAGTGTCCATCACTGTGTCCAAAATAAGCACCTATCTTTGGAACTTAAACTTGGCCATTAAATTCTATTCCAAGGTGAAATCTTATACACTCTATTTCAGTATGAGTAAAATTTGCAACTAAGTATTTCAACTTCTTAACAGATACACACATACTCTTTACAGTTGCATGAAGCATTTGCAGACCCTTGCAGGTTGAGGTGGTTTTTCACTATGAAAACTCCTAGTTTAATCAAGCAAGATTACTTGCTTACCATTGCATTAAATGCTCCTTAATCAGTACTGGGTTTCAAAGCCATGCCCGTTGCATCGTCCTGCCGGCCCAGAGAGGACCAGCATTGCTAGATGGTATCAAGGGCGCTACCCAGCTGCAAACAAACAATATCTTCAGTGTTTAAAATCTGGTGTCCCAAGAGATGCTGTGCACACAAACACATTGTCCTGTATTCTCCAGGGTAAGAGGAGCTTGGATACACAGAATAGAAAAATCTCGTAGTACCCTTGCTACATGATACACTGGGGAATGCAGTGCAGATACACCACGCTGCCCCTGCAAGGAATCGGCACAGATCCAGTCAGCAGCTATGGGTTCCAGAAAATGAAGTCCTTGCCAGTCCTAGATGCACCTGTACCATATTCCACAGAGCTCCAAGGAAGGGTATTAAGAGATGTGCACAATGCTAGAACTGAAAGGTAGCCACTCATACACATACAACTTGGTTACAAACACCTTTTGAAACTAAGGCTTTGGAGTACTTATGGAGAGGCAGTAGATCCACATCAAAACAAGCCGAGTATACTATGAAAGGGCTCAAAAATACAGTTTGATCCAAGCTGATTATCAGCAGTACAGGGATATCTAGATAACACACCCCAAGACTAACAGAGTTTGTTAACTGCAAGCCAGGTAAAAGCAATTTTATTTCCCAGCATAAACTGATCCTGGCATATTTGCACAGTGCCAGGTATTAAGTAACAAATTCCTCAGAAGGTTCTCTTTGCATCCGGGCAAAGACATCTGCAGCCTGTTTCACAAGATAACCCAATCACTGATAACCCAGTCAGGCACTGACTACAGAGATATTGTGCACTTCAGCAGAAGAAGAAAATACCTTATGCACGGAAAGTTCCACAGTAAAAAAGAACTGATGCAGGACAGCGTGTGTTAATCTTTTCTAGCCTCTGTCATAGCGAGCGTAAGTCCTTTTGGCGCTTCTGCCCCTAAATACATCCTCCTGCTCAGTCCTTAAGTTATTTGTCCATTTTAACTACAAATCAATATATGCCTTTCCAAGGCTTTCATAACCTCACATCTCAGCTACTCAGCGACCTCTGTTTCGGCTTCCTATTTCTGGGAACATGCAAAAGTCACAACAAAGGATGTCTGGTTATATGGCTTGGACAGAAAAGTAAACCAGAATGGAACATAGGAACTGCTATGTTTCTCTTGTTTCCACATTGTCTTTAATACTGGCAGATCTTCCACAGTCATTGCAAAATTGTTATTCATTGACAGCCATAATTTAGAATCCTGTTACATGTACAGATCTTAGAAACTACAAGGCATAAGGATAATTTATGCTGACTTTAACACAAGCTGTAGAAATTCACCCAGAAGCTCCTGTAGAAGAGCCCAGAAACATGTATGGAATTGAAGCACGCCTTCTGGAAATGTATTCAACCTTGATTCAGATGTCAGCTGAAAACCAAAGAAATCCATGCTTTTGTGATCCGTCCCTACATTCAGTTGTCTTCGCTGATTAAACACATGCCTATTTTGAACTCCTGTCCAGCTTCCAATTCCAGCTATCAGGTCTTTACGCCTATTACACCTTTGTTAGACCACAGAGTCTCATCTGCCAGCACAGGTGTGAACTCAACTTCTAGTTCAGCTACTGAGCTCAGGACAAGCAGAAATTGCATGTCTAGAGACGGAACTCTGGTTTCCAACAGTAGCATGGGAGGAAGCAGTATCCAACAGCATTAGTACTACATGGTAAATGAGTTGTGTCTGGGAACCAGTGGGCAACAAGGAGGGGTTCATTGCCAAGCAGGGAGGTGAACATAACCTGTGCAAGGCTTCCTACTTCTCTGGCACTCCAGGAAATGCCAGGGACCGGAAGCACTATAGACAGGCAAGGGAACAGGAGCATGATGGGCGACACACAGGTGAGAAAGATGTTAATGGAAATGACATCTGTTTCATTTATGTGGAAAACAACCTACAAATGGAGACATGTCACAAGACATGATTCCCTGCCCCTGCTGCTGCAGCCACCTCTAGTCCTTCAGCAAGCCCTACTCAAGTAAAGCTCCTGAGGGAGGATGCTGCAGTTCAGGTCACTTGTGGCAGGAGGCCAAGTCAAGGAGCTTGGAAGGCAAGTTCCAATAAAATCACTGCAGCGCTAGAAGAGGAAACTGCAACAAACAGGCATCTGAAATGGCACACAGGAAACCAACAGAATATTTTGAAAAGACTGTGCAGACACAGGAGCCTAAGACCTGTGAGGGCAAAAGGATAGGTATGACTGACATAACACTGGATCAGAAAGTAAATGTGAACTCCCAAGAGTTCCATCTCCTCATGCTGTTCACCTAGCAATATGGTTCAGGGTGCTGGCAGCAGAGGAGGATGAACACATCTTCTCTGTCAGGAGAAGATCGCAGGCAGGACAGCTCAGGTCATCAGGGCTAGGAAAAGGTATCTGTGAGTTGGTGGCAATCAGTGCTACAGAGCGGATGAGATTCATTTCGGAGCACTGAATAAGCTGCACCTCCTCTGTTGGTAATCTACAAAGAAGCGCCTACGACAAAACATGGCAATTGAAGGGGGATCACTAATGACTGGGAAAGGGCAAACTTTATGCAAGGAGGAAGATCCAGAGAATTACAAGCCAGTCAGTCTCACCTTCAGCCCTGGAGAGATTATCAAATACTAACAAGGCAAATAGGGAACAGCTAATATAGATTTGCCAGTTAACTGACCAGTCAGACTACCAAGAAAACTATGTGGATGAAGGTTGTAATACACCTCAACTTCACCAAACCTTTTGACACCATTTACAGCACTATTCTCATTTGAAAACTGAGGAAGCATGGATTTGATGACTGCTAAATAGGCTGAAAATGAGATGAATCACTGGGATCAAAAGGAACATTAACTAATGGCTTGTCAGCCAGTTATGAGAGAAGGTCAATAGCTGCAGAGGCTAATATTATCCAGTATCAACATCAGGGGCCTCCACGATGATACATAAAGCACTCTTCGCAAACCTGTGGAGGTGCTACATTTGAAGCCTAGGGTGGGGTGGAAGAGCTGATAGATCCAACAGGTAGAGCTTTGCTTCAGAGGGACCTGAATAAAAAGCATGACAGAGCAAAAGCTGAAGATTAAGTGAGCCATGACAACCCACCAGTATTGAAAACGGATTAAAAGACAAAGACCCAGAAGAGACACTGCAAGATATCCTATCCAACCTGTTTTATATAGACTCTGCTTCTTTTCACTTTGAAGATTATTCTTTTGGTCTTGGTTTTCCTCGTTCTTAGTGCCCACACTAGTTTCAGTCCCTACAGCTCCTTGGGACACAAAGATTGGAACCGCTGGCTGCTCTGTGAAAACAAATGAAAAAAAATCATATGCTACAAAATGCATGAAGTGGTAACACCACCTCACTAACTACTTCTTGTTATTTTGGCTGCACAGGAGTTGTTCACTGAATTTTCCTAAATCCCTCATTGTTTCTTTCCATTCCTCCTTAAGTACCTCATTTTCTAGAGTGTGCCCCTACAAAATCTAGGATCCTGTGGTGTCTGGTCAGAATTGATAGATTAGGTAACTGTAAATGGAGTGAAAAATAAAATCACTTGCAGAAAAAGGAAAAAAACCCCAAACCTCTACCCGAAGGTCTTTCTGAAGAAGATTTCCTTCTAAGCAAGGTAAGGCGTACAGTCTGTCCTGTGTTACGCAATGCCTCTACCACTTCTTGGTTGGTATAATCCTGTATATTAACTCCATCAACCTAAACCAAGAAAATCATATCATATAATAGTAATCACATTACATTCTTAAGTTGTACCATACACTATAAGCAATATACGCATTATTTTGTGCAGAAATTACAGGGTTATTCACCCATTACAGTATTTCCAAAACTTTCTCATTAAATCAGTTGTATTTCATTAATTACATATACTCAAAATGCATTTTAAAAGGGAACACAACAGTAATTTCTTCTGTCTTCATGGGGCAACCACAAAACAGAATTTACTGATCTGGTGTAGGTATGCACTGACTTCCCCCTACACTTTTTCACTTAAAAAAACAGTTTGAGGAGTATTGTGGGTGTAGTTGCCCAGTGAGAGCAGTCAGTCTTGGACTGTGTTCAGTTTATCATCACTGTTAGCTTTCTCATGGATTTCTAGCATGCCCCACACAAACCTATACACTTAAATCTTCTTAAAATCCACTTTGAACAGCCCAACTCTTAAACTAATTGAGATGTTTAATTTATACCCAAAATACTCCGATCGCCTCACTTTTAGATCATGCATCAATAGGGACTTCTGCAAAACTGGCAATAAAAGCACAAGGTTGTATCAATTTCTGCTCTCACAAAGGAGAAGTTGACTTTGAAAAGTCTGGCATAGCACACATTTAAAAAGTAATTTAAAATCATATCTCTATAAATATTCTCTCTTAAAACAAAAAGACTGTTTAATTCATTCCTGCTTGTACTGTGAATGCAAAATTGGCTATTATTCAGTTCACTGTTATTCAATGCGTTTTAATTTTTCTACACATAAAGCTGGGGTTTTTAAACATAAATTGTGGTTATTAACATTTTGATTGTATCCACACTATGCTACAGAGTCATTAAGGACCACAAACAGTGTGCCACATCTTGTAAAATCTTAACCATCCTCAAATCCCATTCAAATCAAATAGAAGCTAATGCTGCTCATCTTCACTTCAGGCCAAAAGCCAAGATTCTCCACTCTGAAACGTTTTAATCCAAGTGCTTGCCTCTTTCATAGTTAACTACTATTTAGTACTTCTTTGAAAGTAAAATAGTAGTTTAACCACAGCAAGCTAAAGCTCATTTCTGTTACAAATATACCTAAACAAATATGAACCACCAAATTATTTCCTCTGCAAAGCAAAGAAGGTTTAATTAATTTTAGCAAGTCTTTACTACTTTGTTCTTTTAACACGGAGATGTGTAATGAAGTATTAGTTTTACAACAATACATAAGCAGTCTATTTTACTTACAGCAACAATTTTGTCATGAACGTGAATTTGGCCATTGTGGTCAGCAGCACTACCAGGTATTATATTTTTCACAAAAATCCCTGAAGGTTCTGTCGGCAAGGGGAGGAGAGGAAGAGAAACAAGTCACTACATTGACCTAATTTGTTTCTTTTTTTATTAAGGTTTTCAATTACAGCCTTTTGCACACACCATTTTGTCCACAAAGCTAGGCTTCCACTGATGTTTGCACATTACACAGCTTGATACAGAACGACCGAGGATCCCTGATGAAAAAACCAGCACCAACACAACCACCTATACAATGACCTCAAAATTTTTTCCTTAAAATGGCTTACAAAAGGCCACCTCCTCTATGGATTCATCCTTGTGTTTACCCAGGCTTTAAACCACAATCACTTAAAACCATGCTGTATTTGATTTCAGTAGGACTACCTAAGCTAAAAGTAAAGTATGTGCTTAAGCACTTTGATCAGGACTTCAATCATCTGCTTACAGCTAAAGAATTTAGTACTTTAAATCTTAATGAAAAAGGATTTTTCTTTAAAAAAAAAAAAAAAAGAGAAACGTGGAAATCAGAAAAGCTATCCTTTGTTATGTTTGATGTTTGATTATTAATTCTAACTTCTAATTAGAACAACAAAATAAAACCAAACCAAAGCAGTAAAACCCCCCATCATCCATTGAAACAGTAACCCTTCCCTTCCCCCAATTTCTGCAAAATATGAGAAGCTGATCTTTAATTCAAGTCAATCTTGACATTTCATCCATCCTTCCTCAGCGACCTGCCTAATGCTCAGCAAACACCTTCTACCGGTGCTTCAAATCCACCTTTTCCCATTGCTTGACGTGTGCTCCTTCCCAACCCAGTTCCCAGTGCTCACTGCACTAGCTTGGGATTCCTGATTGGCAACACAAGAGGATTTCCTGGGATCAAAGAGGGCGAGAGAGCAACTCCCAGCTGCACCACATTCCCAGAATACCTTCTTGAGTCCCATGAGAAAGGGAAGGGCAGAAAAAGCACTACTCCTTTATGTAAAACCAGATACTCATTTGAGTCAATTTTGAAGATATTATCATTTGCAGAACTGGTAACTGCAGCTTTAATTTAAAGAGGACTGAGAAAAAAACTGAATCTGTGTCCCCATATCCTAGCAAAGGTATTTTAATCTATTCCTGGAGTTCAGACACTGAAACAGCCATCTGCCAAAGACAAGCACATCATGTTGTGAAGGTGGCATACACATGACGCACAGCTAAGATTCTCTGCATCTCCTGCCCGTCAGAGGGATGGACTGGTTAATCTGACTCTATGCCTACAATTCATTAAATAACCAAAGTTGCATGTTGAGCTATTTTGTGCATATTGAAGATGTCGTTCAAAAATTAATACATACTGGGGGACATCTGATAGCCTGGTTTTGAAGTTCTTCTTAAAACATGCTAAATTAATTGTGCCACGTATGCACCACAGGGGCAAAATAAGGAACGGTGTGGACAGGAATCTGAATGTGTTACAGCCTGTATATGCAGGAACTGATTGTTACAGTCTAATGTCTTGCACAGTAACAACACAAGCACGTAAAATTTGCAATCCAGCAGTCAAGTGGGTTTTTTTTTAAGCTAATTACAACTCCGAATTTTTTGTGATCAAATTTCACTTACTAGCAATTACTCCAAGTACCTTCCTCACAGATTTTGTAGGTTACACTGTTTCAAAGTAATGCTACCCATTTTCTGCACAGTAAATAAAGGGTATTTGAGAAGCCTCGTCTTAAACTTTACTAAACCCTGCAGAACTCACCTGCATCACATGTGCCAGCATAGCCAACAATTGTTATCCCCAGGCTTTGCCCATTCTTTTTTATAAGTTCAACTTCATAGGTCTCAAAAAGGTTGGCATTGTCCTACAAATAAAGCACAAGACAGCAAAAAAAATCTCCTAAGTTCCCAGAACCGTTAAAATATTGCAAGTTAAAATCTTCAGAAGTGAGCAGTGATTTTGATTTTCCTATTTTGGGAGGGATCATATTTTCAAAAGAGATATACTCTAAATTTGATGAAAATAAGTTGTCACCCAAAGTCACCAGTTGCTTTTTAAATTCTTTCCTAATATTTCCTCCACATATGGGCCAGAACAATAATATTTATAGTTTATGGAAAACAAACGTTTTCATTGACTGCTTGGGGGTCATTTCACTTTTGGATTCCACTGCCACTTAGTAACAACAAACTTCCCAGTCAATTGCACAAGACAACAGTAAGTCTGAATGCCCTCAGAATTTCTTCTCTCCCTTTCATACATTAGTCTGGATAAACAGTGTCATGAATCCACCCGTTTGAGCTCTTTCTACTAGACAATTAAGAAGCAAAAAAAACCCTAATGTAAATACACAGCGTTATCACATTGCACACTTCTGCCAGAAAAAGTGATGCTTATCTCTCCTTGTTACCACCTACTAAGGAAGCAAAGGGCAGCAGGAAAGGGATTTCAAAACAGAAATAGGTTTGGTGCCCTGAAATGAAAAAAAACCACAAGTACACAATAGTAAGCACATCTCTACTACAGAAGCAGTTGCCTACTTAAATGCAAATATGGGAGACTAGGCAGATGTTTGAGCTCATTGCTTGTTTTCATGCTAGATCTAATACCACAAAACCATTCCAAAAAGTCAACCTTGCACCCATCAGCTTAACAAATTTGATATGATACTGGTTCAGATTTGAATGCCACGAAACTACAAAGAGCACTGGAAGCCTCCAGGTTGTGTAAGGCATTGTGAAGCAAAAGACTCATTAGTTTGCATTCAATAAAAACTATTTTCGAGGAGGGGAGAGTATTCATTTGTAAAGGCTTTATTGTTGAACTGATAAGAAGACTTCTCATAACAAACAATACTTGCAGAGAGGAACATCTAACATGACCTGTTCTTAGAACCTTCTGTTTACTACAATTACCAAAAAAAAAAAGAGATACCAACTAAGATTACAATATGATCTGACTTTAGACCGGAGAAGTTTATGGAAAAAGGTCCCCACAATGCTGGTCTCAGTATGCCTCTGCAACTCTAACCTGACAAGTAAAAATCAAAACTGCAAGACAGAGTTCAAACAGGACACACTAAAGGCACTAGTGATACCAAGAGAAAAACAACTAAGCACACAGATCTGGGATTGCAAGGGATAAATCAAAACACATAACGCTGTTTGTTTTCAGTAATCAGATACAGCCCAATGGGATCAAAAGAAGACGGTGATCAGAGTAAGGTCTGTTAAAGTGATAAAATCAAGAGTCACTGCCAACAGCAAAAAAATGGACCAGGAAATTGGAAAACATTTTTTAAGAGAATGAACAAAAAAGAAGTTTAATCAAATGCTTGCCAAGTATCAGCTTGGAAGGACCCATATTCAAAGCAAGCAAAAATTACAGCCATACCTATTTCACTTTTTGCTAAAAAAAAAAAAAAATCGATGGACAGCTACCTCTTATTACACACCTCCCTCCATTAGCCAACTCATTAAGCTTGTTAAATGCTTTCCAACTTTCTTGCTTCATAAGACAGTGCCGGAGATGAAGATAAATTTTGATGCTCTGTCACTTACCTTAAGGAGAGGGAACTAAAACAATAAACAGTCTATAACAACATCTGAAACAGAGCTATGGCCTTGAGAGTCCTGCTATTTTGACAATCAAAAGACCTTTGTAGTCAGCCCTCTGGCACTTTCTCTAAATGATGTTACTGGTAGAATACAAAACATTAGATGGTGAATCTTGAAAAATCAAAGTACAGAGTCCTAAATACATTCAGCACAAGTAAGCTGCTAACACTGCTGTCGGCAACTCTCAGAGTACAGATAATATGACTGCCTTCTTGTGCCCAGGCACAGACATAAGTTTCAGTTACTCTGTACTACAGGAAATTTAAAGGAAATCAAGTATTAATAGAAAACTGAAAAAAACCCCCCATATATTAAAAATGCTTTTCTGCTGGTTTGCAGAAAAAAAAAGGAAAATATTTTATATTCCAAAGCTCACAGGTAGCAAAACTACCCAGAAACCAGAGAAATTAGATTATAGGAAAAAGTTATTTTTGTAAATCAGGCACAAACTGAAAGGTGGACCATTGACATCATCATTATATTGATAAATACATTCAGTCACTATTCTTGACTTCAGCAAATCTCTCTTCTCAGAAAGAGAAGTTTCTTGCAATCTAAATATAAAAGCATGGTTTAGTTCAGAAAAGACTAGATGACATTCAGAAAGTAGATGAAAATGCAACATCATCATTTTCCTCCTACACTACATAGCAGGAATAAGGAACACACTGAAAAGACATTAAGAAGAAACAATATTTTAGAAAGGCTGCAGCATCTAGAATGCTTGGAGGTCACCAGTTTGTCACACATGTGAAAAACAGGCCTGCCTTTGAGGGTGGGAAGACAGAAGATAGTACTTTGTAGAGGAAACAAAACTAGGATCGTGTTATTTTTTCCTAACATGGGCCTTGGAAAATATGATACAGTCAGAAAAGATGTGTTTCATAATGATCCTCATTCTCTAGGAAAGCCTTTTTTCAGAGTATTAGACAAGCCTACCTTTAAAATTCCAACCTTGCGTACATAGATTACCCTCTCACATCTCTCTGCTTCTCAAGTTTCTAAGAAGAGGAGCTTGAGAAAGACCCAAAACAGGTCACTGACAGCTTCAGCCCCAGCACTTTTCCAGAGATGCAAGCAACAAAGCTAATGGCTGCCTTCGCAGTGACTGTGCCATAAGCAAGAAAGTGTGTAACAACAGGATTGTTAGTCTAACCTTTAAAAACGGTGCTCAAAAAACCTGCCCTCTTCACTCACATTCAAGAAACTAGATAAGAAAGAAAAGGCTACTTAGATTCTACACCTCAATCGAAGCAGCACAGTAGCAACAGATGGTACACAAGCACAGCTTTGTTTATGTTTCGAGACCTACTGTACACTTAGTGTAGCATTTGTTGATTTTAATTACTCAAAACTGAAAAGAATGACTTCAAAAACAAGAGACTTTGATATGACCATGATAAGATTTGCTAAAACAAGTTTCAAAATTTTTAGATATATTTCCTATCACAGACAGTAGCGTTGACTATGAAAACATTACACTTATGTCTCATAAAAAGATGAATAATTCTGCTGAATAATTCTGGTATGGCCATGCCGCTCCGTATTTCAGACTAGGGAAAGTTTTAAATCCACTTACAAATGATTGATCAGTAAAAATATAATGAGCTAAGAAGAGAACTAAAAGTGCCATGATAACGTTTATGATCTTGGTAATTAAATTACCCACTCTGAAATATTTTCAGTAAAGGTGGTCATTCCAATCCCAAGATTATAGGTATGAAGAGGAAAAAGGGGAAAGGCTATAATAACAACCACTTAAATACACACATATGATACCTGGCAAATCAAAACAGAAGCCCTTTAGGTCTCAAGAACACTCCGCTCTCCTCCTCCTCCTTTCTGACCACAAGCCACAAACACACTTTATAATGTCACCAGGCACTTACGTTTCCATTTTGAAAGGAAGGTAATGTAGTGACTGGCCAGCTCACAGGAGTTGGTGGAGTCTCCATAATTTCACACTTTGGGTCTCTTGCAACGATCATTCTAACAGAATTCCCGCAGTTTCTCAGCACTTGGGCAACTTGCTCACTAGTCATTCCTTGCACGTTAGTTCCTCCAATTTGTAATATGTGATCTCCTGTCCGGAGCCTCCCATCCTTCGAACATAAAATTGCAAAAAATGTTTCCAGCCTATACATGAAACATATTTTCCATTACAAAGCTGAAACTGTGTACGGGCACCTTCTTGGCCAGAAAAGCCAATGCAAGAAAACACCGTAAAATTGACCACCACTGCAATACACTAAGTAATTCAAGGAAACATTTGCACAATTACACACTGTAGTTTTTTTCCCCACAGTAGTTAACGATGGTAGATCAACTTTTTGAAAACTGAGTAAGCTACACAGGTTGAAAAGCACCATTCTAAGTAACTGGTTACTTTTCTTATTTAGGAGAAAACAGAGAACAGCGGTGTTTTATCACCTCATAGGCTGTTACATACTGCTGTTTCATAGAATACTCCTCATCAGACAGGGGTTAGAATAAAACACACAACATTTTGATTTAGAAAGTTTTTCCTCATACTTCTGTACTATTCTGGCAATTCTTTTCTCATATAACTAGCTCCAACTTGAGAGAGTAAATCCACTGAAGGTAATAAGACTCCACACAAACCATTTTTTACATGATAATTATGATTCATGACCTCCATCGTACTTCTATTATAAGCAAGCATTCATAGGAGGACCAAATCCTCAGCTGGTATTGATCAGCACAGCTCCAGCACCTCAGGTGCACTGATTTATACAGCCATCATAGTGGAGTTATTCCCAGGAATAACTCAAACTCATTTACAAACTCATCCAATTTTAACATGTATATGCGTTCATTATTTCACATGTTCTTAATGATGTCTCATTCAACTGAGAAAGACGTGGTGAGTTCTTAACTTACATGCTTCATTTGTAGCCAAAACACTTTATTCCTTACAGCAAAACAGGTGTTACACGATAATTAAGAAACACTCATTTATACCTGAAGGTTCAGAGTGAGGCAGTCAAGCAAAAGCCAACATTTTCCAGTAAAGCTCTCTGAATCTCCAGTTTTAATTTCCATTCTATACTAGAGGAAGTACCTTAGCCTCTCTTGAATGTCACTGGATCTTGCCTGCATGGGTTCTAGACCTCAAATACTGTAACTTTTCATGACTAAATTCACATTAAAAATCCAAATCCATTTTGCTGTTGCATGTTTTACTCCTGAAGTGTAGCAACACTTAGCACCGAGTCTTTGATTAGCAATTAAAGCTTGCAAACTGTATCTGTATAACTTCAAAAAATATAAGTAACTTCAAAAGGCTTTGCATCTCCTGTGAGTCTCCTTGAACTGGTCAGAATGCAAGGCAGGGATCAAAACCCCTTTAAAATGAAAACCACTAAAACTGGGACATCTTAAATCAATAAACTGAACCTCGCAACACATTTAATTCAGCAGAGCAGATTCTCTTGCCTGACAATTCATTTAGAGAGTTTGTCCCTATAGATGTTGAAAAATGTACCAAATTCTGCAGAGGATGTGCAAATCCATTAAGACTATTTGTCCCTCCTGCCTCAACTGACAAAAGACTGAAAATATCAAAAGTATTGAAAATATCAGAAGATGAGACAGTTCTTCAGAATGCTTGCATGTTCAACAATGTTAAAAAAAAGCACATCTGTGAAACAACTTAATTCATATCAGCTGCTGATTTTTTCCTCAATCATAACTTCAACATATTTATTTGTATAGTATACATTGGCATTCAGACTTTGATGCTATCAGCTTCCTTTTGTTTAAGTATATTAGTTTATTTTAAGACAGTCAAAAGCCGTTAATTATACTTTACAATCAAACAAGAAGTGACATAATATAACAAATTACCCGATCTGCTAATCCCCCAGGAACAATTGTTCTTACAACTACTCCACTCCACTTTCCTCCTACAATTCCAAAGCCTAATCCTGAACCATCGTTAATCAGCTCAACGTCTTCAACATGGCCCCAGTAAATCTGCAATTAATAAGAACAAGAGATTTTAATGTCAGTCGATCTTTAACGTTTCTCACTTTCACATATACCAGAATTAATCAGAACAATTTTCTTTCTCTACCCTACATATTGGAGATCCATTGGATTTTGTTCAGTCAGCTTCACTTCCTTATAAATACACAGTGGGACTTCTCATCAGTTTTTAAACACACATTTTGTCCTTCACTTTCAGAATAACAGGATACTAGAAAAAAGCTTAACTAAGAAAAAACAATTTTAAGATCTTCTTGCCAAAGTGAAAACTATTCTTTCAGTTTTCATAAATCAAGAATACTGCAAACAACAGAGAAAAACAGAGGCAAGGAGCTCGCACTGGTCTAGTTTTCACTTAGCGTTGCCCAAATTCTTATTTCTGTTATTCCACTTACACACTCTAATATACACTGAATTAATAGCGCAGCACAGTATTCTGCCATACTGAATTGGAAGCATGTTTCTAAGCTACACTCTACCATGACCTTATGTTCTACAAGACAATCTGAAAATAACAAAGCTGTTAAGCAACCCAAACCCAGCCAATGTTTCTGTCAGATTAATATCTCATAGAAACGAAAATGGAGCAAAGTAGGCAGATTTAAGTCTTCTGTGAATAAAGGATTTATTAGCATACTGAAAGTCTTTGCCAAAGCCAGTTAAATATCATAAAAGAAGTTTAAAGACCCCCTGTAGAGATATATATTTGTATTTTATTTTGTTAGTTGGTTCAGTGCAGATCTTTCAATGAAAAAGCAGTTAAAGTTTAATTCTTTAAAATTTTCAGTGCAATAAACAATATTGATTATCCACTAAAACCTTCAGATTTCACTAGCTCTGTAATAATCATAAGGGAAATAATTACTGAGAAGAAGGAAAAGCACTGCTCTTAACCAGATTTTCATAAAAACTTACTAGCATAATAAATTAAGATTTCAGTATTGCAAACCCTGGATTCAGGTGTGCAGTTCAACCAAATTCAGTGAAGCCACCTGGACTGTATGGTTTGAACACAGAAGGAAGTTCAACCTGAGCCTATTACAGGTCCCAGTGACAAGCTCTCCTTATTCAAGAAAACAAAAGGGTTCACAATCAATGAAATTTGCAGATTAAAAGAAAACCCAATAAATAAACAAGAATTGAGAGGTTATTTAGAAGATATGTTTTGTTTGTTTTTAAAAGAAAGACAAGGCTTTTTGTTTTGAACAGTTTAAATTGGTTGGGATATTTCAAGTAGTGCTCATGACAGATTATGTTTACATTCTTTCAAGTTACAATCTGAGCATCTTTAGTTGCTGAGCACAAGTAGGTTTCAGCTGGGTATACTTGTGAAATGCTTTACCTAGCCTATGCTGAACACACCGCTGCTAAGAATACGTTGATCTACTAAAGCTTCTGCTATCCCATAAAAACCCGAGATCTATTTTATAACAATTTCATGCAGCTTTGCAACAGAAGCCTTACACTTACTGTATAAGCAGCCTAAATGAAATGTCATCACATGTAAAATCTGATTAAAGAAAAAAATCCCTATATGTAAAGCTTGCTAAAACAAATTATTACAACCACATAAAAATTATCCAGCATAGTTCAAGATCTGATTTTGATAGTATTACAACAACTCACAGTCTCAGGTGGATTTATGTCACTTAATAAGACAGGCGAAGCTCTGCTGTTTCCTTGAGCTGGCTCCCTAGCAACAACCAGATGTAGAGATCCTGTGGACTGCTGGAGGAGGGCAATAGCGTGCTGATGGGAAATGTTCTGATCCAATGGGGTGCAATTAATGGCCAGTATGTGGTCATTTTCCTTTAGTCTTTGATCCCTTAACAAAACATTAAAAGAAATTTTAAAATGAAGCGTAGTGACTTCACAACAGGCTTGTGCAATTTAAATATGAGCATGCAAAAAATACAGTTATGCAAGATTAAGTATTTATATATAAAAATATCTGCTTATTAGACTGTCTTCACCAACCTACAAGCTACATGCAATCCACACTGTACTGAACTGCCTTAGCCATAATTTGTAACATGTAACACCAACTTTATAACAGTACCTAAGTTTGCTTAACTTTTTCCTTTGCTTCTATTCAAAATTCAGTGAAAGTTCCTCATCCTTTCTTGATAATGTCGAATTACAGGGCAGAAAAATTAGGTTTTGTAGTTTACAATGAACTAGGAACAATTATGTTGAACACTATACGATACCTCTCTAAGTACCCACAACTCAGGTTATGATCATTATTTAGATAATAAAAGACAGATGAGCTGCACATTTAAATTTTACTCAAAATTTACAGTAACAGATTTCAGACTTCAAACATTCTTTGAGCAATACAGAGTTAAATTTATATCTTAAGATAATATAAATTATACAGTTAATTCACCGTAGTGATGAACTGAGATTTGTGACAAGAGAGAACCCATCACTCATCTCCTTTATTAAATATTCATTCTGAGCACGAGACCAAACTGTTACACAGACAGACACTGCCTTTAAAGCTCTGTAGGAATCCAAAAAAAGTCTCCAGGAGATCTTGTCTCAGAAGCAAAATGGGAAGCATGCTGGGGAGATTTATAAAAACACTGAAACAATACAACAGTACAGCTCAACTAACACATTTTAAACTTTCTTTTTATCATGCGATATTTAAAAAGTTTCCCAGAAATCACTTTCTTGGAGCACTAACCATATTTCAGATTCTCTCATCAAAGAAAGTGAGCAGCAGGTCATCAAACCCTAAAGTGAGATATGCACCCTCCTTTGACATTCGGATCAGTCCATCTGTCTCCACTTTGAAAGAGCCTAATATGCTTTTCTTTAAGTGTTCTCTGGTGTGTTCTCTGTGGGCCCATAGCCATTATCATTCCAACCTCTCCCCACTCTTTTTGTCATCCTGTGTTGGCACTTCCTGACATGTGTTATTTAAAAAGTGACACCAATGACTTGAAATCTAGACACATTTTCTTGAAACATAATTCCAAGCACTGCATTTGTCTCATGCCAGCTTTTGTGGTTTTACAATCACATTTTATTTTTAAAGGATTGCTCTGTCTTTCGTTGTTGGGTGAAAACCCACAGACAATACGAGAAGAAACTGCCTGAAGCCTTGATTATATGATGACATCTGTGCAGGGATCTGTCGGGAGGACTGGATCTAAATTTACACAGGAAACAAACAGTAAAACTAACTATAAATAGGGCATTGTCATAGGCACATAAATAAAGAAACGGGGGGGGGGAATTTTTTCAGGGACACAATGAATAAAAATTCAAACATAGGCTAATATTTATTTTCCTTGTACACTTTTCTGAGTTTTCTTTTGTTTTTTTAATCAGTACTCAAGACTCTCTTAAGTGAGTCATGATTTCTGGAAATTCCATTTGTGAATAGCTCAGATATTTAAAACTCATCTCAAAATCTGATCCTCAAAATATGAGTACTTTTAGTTGAAAAGCCAGAATTCAAGATACCACCACCAAAATATCCCCCCACACAACTCAGACAAACATGTTCGTTTGATAGAGTTTTCAATGCGAAAGTCATGACTTTTTCCTTCATGGAAACACTGCAATTTTCCAATACAATTATAAAGATCTCACCTGTCAGCTATGCTTCCTGGCTGGACTTCCTTGACAAAGATACCAACTTCTCTCAAGCTGTGATTTTTAAGGGCAACCACACTAAATCCAAGACCTCCAACAGAAGGCTTTTCAATCTTTATTGATTCTATTTGTCTCCCCTAATAAAATAGAAAAAAATATTTACTAATTTTTAATGTAATAAAAAAAGCTAATTTAAAATTTATGAACACAGGGAGAACTACTCTCCTCCTAAGACTAAACAAAGGCAAAATGCTGAATATGTTATTTCTATTTCTCCTCCATTTATTATTTTTAATATAGCAGAGTATTGGATATGCAAGCACTCTAAGGTTCCGAAACCTCAGGGAATTTAAGAGCTACTTTCACACTTCATTCACATTATGAGATGAATTCCAAACTGGATGAAAACTATGAACAAAGTGCTGTCTAGAGCAATATATTTGGGATTTCTGGAAATGCTGCATAGCTAAACTAAATTACTTGTCTTTTGGCTCCTCTTGCTTTTAATGCTGATTTTTAGGTGCATGTTCAAAAGACTGCAGCTTTTAAACAAAGAAATTAATTTCCTTCCCCTCCCTGCAACTTCACACTTAATGCTAATAAAAGTTTGCTTGTGCAACTGTGTGCTTTTCAGTTCTAATACAAGACTTCTCAGGCTGTTTACTGAGAAATATTATTTAGAGAATGCACTGCTATCACAGTTGTTTTATCCAAAATAATGTGCAGTCTTTACTGCTAAATCTTTTATCTGATGAGTTAATGACACACTAATGAAAAGAGTTATGCTCAAAATATTACAGCTACATTAAGGCAGTCAATTAGCAACAGTTACTTAATATAGAAAGGTATGACTAACCAATTAAATTAATGATTCAAAGTAACACAGAACAATACATTTCTGGTATAAATGCCAATCCTCAGCACTTCTTCTCCCGTACTGGCTCGGAGGCACCACACTCCCAGAAACGTAACAAAAGAGCATGCTTGAAAAAGCACTCCAAAAGCATGCAAGAAGGTCTGACATTAAAGCAAAATAAGCTTGGCTTACTGAACCAGAGAGCCTTACCTTTGCCATCTGTTGGATGACTGCGTTAAATTCATTAACTCCCAGGTTTGGAGTGAAGGTTGATGGTTTGGGTTCAGGTGAACTGCAAGGTGTATGCACGCTCCCAGCAGCAACTGATTTGTCAGCAAACACTAGGAGCCCTCTCTTAGTAAAATCAAAATCTACTGAATGGTCAGGAGGCATATAATCGAGCTGTTGAACAAAGATATAGAAAAACTATTAAAAACAAAATAAGAGGTTTCCACACATATCATCTTGTCTGAAGACTATCAAGGAAGCAAGTGTATATATATCCATATATGCTTATTCACACAAATATACTCACCTGTATAAATTAGGCAACGTTAATATAAGGTATAGCCAAGCTACCACATCAAGTTTAAACTGTTTTTCAGAAGGAGAAGTTCCATCAATGTTTCAGCTGTGTTTCTACTACTCTGCTAATTTTCTCCACTTCTTTCATGCTTCTTCGCTGCTTGTGCATATAATCCTCTTTTCACCCTGATATTCCAGAAACAGCACATGCAAAAGCACCAAACATTAAAGAGGCACTCAAGCACTGTTGCAACTATTGGGCAAACCCAGACAATTCTGGCACAAGAATCCTAATTTTTAAGAGTCACTTGCAAGCCAAAGGCCTGGTCTATATTATCTCCCCCCCAGAGGGAGCCTAGGGTACAAACTAACTACCACTGAACGTGCTCGCATTGCTAGAACTTACTGTTCAATACCTGGTTATGACAGATAATGAACAAATGCAAAAATATTCCCTATGCAACACAGTAAACTAAAAATCCCATCCTGAATGAAACTGCTCATGAGGGACATGCTTGAAAAGAATTTCAAGGTTCTAGATACAATAATTCCAAACATTTAGGATAAAAAAAATCCATTATGCCATAGTCACAAAGCATGACCATAGATATATTTGCCTTTTGATACATTTTTAATAGCTTGCAGACATGCATCCAAGCTTTGAGAGGAAAGAACATGGGAAAAAGAGAGAATGAGTGGCACAACCACTACCATGCTGCCCCAGCAGGAACCCGTGCAATATATTTAGCAATGACAGCAAGGTGGCCCTGACACCCACCCCCTCTATCTGCAGCCAGGCAGGTGCAGTAACAGTAGAGGCAGGGATCGCTGCTGCTGAGGCTAAGCCAAGTCAGTCCCTGATTTTAAATCTGAATGCTTGAGGCTGATATCTGCACGGTGAGAACTGTTCATGCAGATGTGTTACTGATGCCCATGTCCACAAGATTCAAGCGAAAGCTCGCATTATAAACCAATCCACCCAGGTTCCTCCCTCCACTGGAGCCAAGTTATTTTAAAACCAGTTTGTGTATGTCTGCACCAGAGCTCAGCAAATCTTCAGGGGTAGTTTTCTAGATTTTATTTCTCATAACAGGTTAACCATTCTTGTATAAGTCAGCAGGAACTAATAATGTCCTTTAAGGAGAAAAGATGCTGCCAGTTAGCTGATAAACAGTATCATCTGCAAAAAACGAAGGATTCCAGTTCCAGCTGTGTTCAGAACTCAAAGTACTAGAGCTGATGTCTTTTGCAGATGCTTTTTTCCAACTGATGTGGTTCTCAGCCTGTCTCTTCTGCATCCATTTCAAAGCACCTTGCCCTGTGACCTGTTTACTGCAATACCACTTCTCATCTCAGTGGTGACTCTGTAGATATGAGCTTGTTGAAAAAAACAACATTCACTCACACAAACTTACAGCTTATTAATGAGAGCACCCTTATTAACACAAGCCTATGTATCTTCTTTTAAATTCCAAGTTCACTACAGTTATCATCATACCAACAACCGTCATTTTGCACTCACTTGTTCCTTCAGTTGCCTGATGGATTGCTGGAGGGTCAGGATCTGGTTAAATAAAGGGCTCCTAAGGGTGTTTCGCAGAACAGTCAGGTTTTCATTATGTTGGGAATCTCTTTTCTCACATAGTTTTGCTTGCAGACGATCAAGGATCTGCAGCACCTGCTGTTTGTCTGCAACACAAAGTAGTACATGTTAGGAATGGAGCTTCACTTCTCACTACTTAACAAAAGTAATCACATTCAGATCACATACCTGCAGAAGGATTTTCAGGCATGTTGAAGGGTATTTTTGGGAATTACTCAGAAGAGCCTAGATGAAGATTAAAAAAAATCGAATTAATAACTTATATGTCCAAGCAGAATGCTAACAGATACAAGGTCAATAAATGCAATAATAAAATACTAAGCTAACTATAAGAAATATAATTTAAAAATACCACTACTCCCTGTTGTTTGCCCCAAATTTTTAACAAAGCTCTCAATATAGCTAGTTGCACTACAGCCTCAGCACATCCAAAAAGATTTCCTTGTTCTGTGTGCGTTGCCTTTCACACACAGGAAAGAATGTGCATAACTCTTTCAAATATGAGTAAAACCGCAAACATTAGCCAAGAAAACTGACAGACAGGTATGTTCAACCAAATTATTTTGAATATGGACATTAAAGTTGTGATCTTTTAAAATACACATAGAGTTAAAATCTTCCTGTTATTTCGAAGATACTTTCTTCTTGATTACCTTAAGTATTTGTGGACAGTATTCCTACTAGGATAGCTCAGCCCTGCAGCATGGCAATATAGATGAAACCTTGCATCTCTCTATAAAACGATGACATTCCCGCCACTCATGAGACAGCATAGCATTATGGCCCAAAACTGGTCAAATCAATCCCTAGCCCAACATGTTATAAAGGCAGGCTTGCTCTAAGCACAGCCCTGGTGTTGAACAGGTGGAATAAGCTCGTTCCCTTCTCCTATGTGAGCTTCTCTTTCTCTTTTCCATGTACACGACAAGCTTTGAAGGAACAGAATCTCCTTTATTGTACTCCTCTACAGTGCCAAATAGAAGAACTGGCCTCCAACTAAGGCTGAGGCCTAAATGGCAGTAGAAAAACAACAGACTTGCAATTAGCAGCGATGATAAATTTGTACCCTTACTGGCATTTTACTACACTGATGCAGAGCCTGTCGTTCTGAAATCCACCAAGGCAGTTACACCAGAACATACATGAGAACTAAGATTTCTTCACTTCATACAAGCTCCTCTGAAAGAAGTCATCCATTTAATAGCACAATTTACATGATTTTAACTCTACTCAGTATATAACTGGGTAATTTCAGAATAATACACTTGGAATTATTTTGGAGCAAAACCAGCCACAGATATATAAAAAAAAAGCTCTGTATTTACTTTTTTAATCTTGCAGTTCAAGAGTGGAAAGGGTCATACGCATCTGAAAGTAATACAAGGGTAAGCACATCCCAGGGGCCCCCTCCGAGCAGAACCTCTGATCCTTTCAGCTCTGCCTCTCACGCTGCCTATGCTGACACTGAAAATATCTTGACTTTTAGGAGGACACTGTTACATTAATGAAATATTAAGTATGCAGGTGAATAGCTTCTCTTCCCCTGAAGAGTTAGATTAAGCTGATTTACCTAATGAAGAAAAGCAGAGGTGTGTCACAAACCACAACTTCAGATTTATGACCACTTTACTGTATCTAAGCAGGTTTTGCTCCTGGAGGAACTCCTGCAGAGCTCTGTGGCTGTGTTTTCCACCCAGGGCCAAGCAAAATGAGTTGCTTTGCAAGACTATCAACAGATTTAGGAGGTCACTTTAAATCAAACTCATAGCAAGAGCTGAAAGATTTCCAGGAATGTATCTGAACTTTTCGAAGTGCTGCAGCTTTATTTTCTTTTTCATTAGAAATAAAACACTTTTAAAAGCCTTTGATTCTGTGCTAAGATCTGAGTATGAAGAACAGATGAAAACACTATTTTCTTGCACACTCCTAAGTCTTCCTCTAAACCAAAAAGACAAAACTTAACCTCCTAACTAAATATTGCATGAATCTTAACAAATTAAGACAAAGAATATGGAAATTTGTTCCTTCTTCCCAATTTAACTTCTCTCCATTCACTTCCCTCATCTATTTTTCTACCTCACATCAGCAGCTAAAAAGGAAAAAAAAAAACTTAAAGGAAGAGAACCAATATCAGAAAGGGATGCAAAATAACTCCTATGAGAAAAACTGGCTTGAAGCACATTTAAGTCAGCAGCAGGGTGAAGAAAAGATTAAACCCAGAAAAGAAATCCAGCCTGGCAGGAAATAATGCCGACTTGACAACACCATGCCCATCTAACAGCTGAAGCCAAGAGGCTAGTCCAGCTCTCCAGCCCTCTTTCATGCATTTTGTTCTTCCCTTTCCATCTGCACTTGCAGTCATTCATCTGATCCCATAGTGAGCTGGAACAGGGAGCTAAACATGCAGAAAAAACCTTCACGTTTTGGTAGGGTGAGTTTTTTTCCCAGTTAGCTCTCAACTGCCAGCAGTGGCACACAGGAGGGGGCCGAGATGTGCCAGGGAAGCGGGACCACACCTTGCAGCAGTGAGTGGCTGCAGCAGCTCAGCTGCACTGGCAAACTGCACCATGAGAAATAGCCTGCATCATTCAAAAACAGCCTCAAAGCGCCGCGCTGACAGTCTCCAAGATTAATCTTTTTTTCCATTACAGTGGGTGCAACAACAGCAATTATGACGACGGGTACAGATCCAAGAAAGGAAAAAAAAAGCAGAAAAACGTAGGTAGATCTAGGCTCCATCTAGGCAGAAGTCTCCTGCAGAAGGAGATGCAAAAGAGGGGGTGGGGAGATTGCAGAAGGTTTCAGCATCCTGCTTGAGCTGCTCCAAAGCATTGCGAAGAGCCTTTGCAGACCACTCTGCACCAGTGGACGCCGAAGTGGACTTCAGGTACAGTTGTGTAACAGTTGACATTTACACAGCACTTTGGTGTTACATCATGATCAAAGCTGGCCTCCAGCCAACTTGCAATAATTTTTAATGATTTTTTTTTTTGTGCAATATGCTGAAACCACCCTCAATATTTCTTTGTTCTTCTTTCTTTCACAAAATGAGGGGAGGGGGGAAATGTGTTATATTTTAAAGTAAACAGCTCCTTCTGGTGTGAGGGGATCCCTGAAAACATAATTTAAAATTTTCAAGTAATGGCTGGTTGTGGACAGGTCTCCAAGTCTGGCTTTTGGGCAGCAGAGAAACACTCAACTCCATCTATTACTGAGTTGTTTATGTGTAGGAGCCCAAAAAGCTTATCCTTAAACAAGTTGCAAACACTGATGCTAAGTTCAAGCAGAGTGCCAACAGACAGTTGCTAAATTAGGAGATCCGTTTCTAGGCAGTAATTTTGAAGAATGACCCAGAACACTATGGTTTGTCTTGTTAAAATCACCCATTCAACTTCTTTAGCTCCATTCTCTGATTTCTACAGCCACTTATTTATCTTACTGACAGACAAAACTCCAAACCTCAGTCCAAAATTTATGTCACAACTCCCAGCATAATAGTAAAATCATTGAGAAAATAATGAATTTCAGAAAGTTTTTCTAACAGCAGAAAAAAACCCACACTCCAGCACAGCGTGCATCAGCATTTTTACTGTCTTCACTTTTGAGAGCTGAACTCAACACATCATAGGGAGTGGGAAAGTTTCATAAGGTTTTGTATGAAATCCTAAGACTTGGATCTTCTTCAAAAGCAGACTAAGAAAAAAGGAATTCCCCCATGCTGATGCCAGCAGAGGTCATCAGAAGAGCTGAAAGGTTTAAGTCTTCCATTGCCATCAGTCCCCCGCCAGATGCCTGCCACTTGCATGGAGACACAGGGTGCTCAACCCTGGCACATCCTAGAGCCAGAGGGGAACACCACACCCCTGGCAGTGGCCTTGACAAACGCCCTCCACAAAGGGCTGCTGAAAGACAGAAATAAGGGTTTCCATGCTGGGATCTGAAGGAGGGCATGATTTAGCCCACTGAGATTTTTCTTCCCATTTCTCCTCAAACACTTGCCAAGTACAACTACTTCCGCCCTATGTCCTTCAACTTGGCCTCCAACAACCTGTGTCCTGAGAGACACGCTGCAGGGCAAGTCCTGCCCTGTGGGTGTAAATTTTTGGGACATGAAACACTGGGAGTCCTTAATGTGCAAGTGCTAACTGCTGCTATTTTTCAAAGGCTTCTAACACGGGCAATCTGAGCAGCCTGCCGCGGCAACAGCCAAGGGTACAGCCCAATCCAAAGTCACCTTTATGCACTAATGCAGTTGTAATTTTTCCTGGCCTTATTATCAGGAATGACAGATAAGATGCGTGTCATTTTCTTCATTAGAGAGCTCTCCGACTTGGAAAATTTCAGCCTAAACTGTTTAAAATTTGATAAAGGCAAAAGAAAGGGAAAATATCATTTGTTAGTGATCTTAATCCTAAGTTGTCCTAACACAGCATCACCTGTAAATTCAGATATTAAAAATTAAATAGTTTACATACCATCAAGTGACTATGTACTGTGAAAAAAATCCACTATTCTAACACATATCTTACTGTCCTACACATTATGCTGTTTTCTACCCTGGTAATGTACAAAAGAATTCAGTCCAACTAAGCTTAGCACACACACATTTTTCAGATGTAACCACCAAAACATGCTGTTCTGTGTAAAGCTCCCGTACTAATAAAAAGTGCCATAGCGCTGACTGCTCCAGGCACTTGGAAGAAGGAAACAGTGATTTGAGTACCTAAACACAAACACGATCACCCTGCATCTGCAATTACTAGTCCCCATGCAGATGATGCCTTAGTCACTCTCCAGGCATGCTAACTTTTAACAAGCAGAACCTGAATTCCTGACGACTTCAGCCTCCAGGGAAGCACCAGCGTAGGTTCACTGATGTCAAATAAGAGTGAGCTCATGCTGAAACCATTCTCCATGGAGCAATAACGTCATTTCAGCAACCTGTCCTCATAATGCTTCAGTCAAACCTGTTTCTGATCTAAATATTGTCCGAGCCTATGGAAATTACCCAACAAATCCTAGACCTGCTATGACGACGGCGTATCTGATTAAAAATCACTTCAGAGGGCAGTGAAGTTGTTAGACCTGGAACCATACTGAATTTCTAAGCTTCAAAAGTTCACAAGGAATGCAAAAGAACTGTCTTCCTATTAATCAGCCTCTAAATAAAGAAAAAAGCCCCACTTAAAGAACCTCTGAATTGACAGGCACTAAGAAAACATATTTCAAGCAGCGAGTTACTTCCCTAGTGCTTGCTCTCCTCATCACAACTCAGCCTCACCAAGCCATGGAAACTGCACAACACCACGGCACGACAATGACTTCTGCATCCTGGAGTGCTTTTGTGCACCATCAGGAGCCACACGGCTCTTCATAGCCTTTACCGGGAGTGTCAAGGCGCTGCTGACACTCCCAGCACATGAAGCCTTAAGGGGCTCTGAGGTGGGAGCCTCCAGCCCAGCGCACGAAGCCTGAAGGGACTCCAAGGTGGAAGCCCCCAGCCCGGTGTCCCGGCCAGGGCGGTGTTCACCCCGAGGCCCGGGGCAGGGGTTGAGGGAGGAATTCCATGCCACAACAAGAGGGACTTGTTGATTTCGGAAAAGGCACAGGCGGACTCCACCCGCCAGGAGAGCCGCCCCCTCCCCAAACCACCCCACGCGGCTTCCGCGGGCAGCGAGGCCTCCCCGGGGGACGCCGCGGTCGCTTGTCCCGGGCGCAGCCCCCGGCCTCGCGGGGTGCCCGGAGGCGGGCGGAAGCGGGGCTGCCCGGCGCGCGGTACCTGCGGTCGGCGCGGCGCGATGGCCGCCACTCTCACCTGGGCGGAAGCGGGAAGCGATCGTGCCTCACCTGCGGCGCAGGAAGCCGGGGCGGCGCGGCGGGAGAGCCGCCTCCCGGGGGACGGGCGGGACGCATCGGGGCGGGGGGGTGCATGCTGACCGTCACCGGGCGGGCACGGAGCGCCGTGACCCCGGCCAGGGCCGGCCAACACCTCTGCCTGGCTCGGGGAGGCCCGGCGTGTCCCTGCACCGCTGGGGACCGGGAGGGACGTCCTGCAGGGAAAGGTGACCCTGCACGTTTGGGGACCAGGAGCATGGGAGGGGGCTACCGCAGGGGAGAGTGTCCCTGCACCCCGAGGGACCGGGAGCATGGGAGGGGGTCCTGCAAGTAAAGGCATCCTTGCACCTCTGGGGACTGGTAGAATGGAAGTGGGGTCCCGCAGGCTAAAACCAGGACTGAAGGTCAGGAACAGGGCGTTCCATCCAGCCCCAGGGACTCGTAGTTTTGCCATGAAATGCAGAGGTTAAAAACAACAAGTCACTTTTAAGATGATCCTGGCCTGCCAGTGGGTTTATAACCCAGGCCTAACAGACATACATACTGACATAGCCACCAGACACCCCAGCAAGGGCAAACTGTAGCTGCAGACTTCATAGAAAAGCTTTATTTATACTCATTTGCAGTAAATCGGTGTCCAAACGTCAATTCAGAGCCCTTTTGAACTCGCATTGCCATAGAGGCTTCAGTAGCACAATCACAACCACTTCCACAGATGTGAACGGCAAAAGCCGCAGGAAGACGTGGACTTGGATGGAGTTATGGGATTGTAACGCTTCCCTCACAGAGCACCAAACTGGCGATGCACAACCACCTCCTTCCTGCGGCTTCTCTGGGACATGGCACCTCGTCTACGATGGCAATAAAAGCAACATTTTCCTATTCCAGTCAGTTGAAGTTAATTGATGGAACTGTGGGTGCTTTCTACCTCCGAAACCTGTATGATAGTCTGCTTTCAGATTTTTTGAAGATCTATGTGTACACACACAAAAGGTTAAATGAAACTCTCAAAAAATAATTTTTGTTCCACTACAATGATTCACTAGCATATCTGCATAGATTTTACACAGCTAGTTGCGTAGGATAAAGACTATAAAAGGTTTGGGAAATAATTTCACCTCATAACTTTGGATTGATTTCCCCTCTTCCTAGTGCCCATTTTGTTTTACTAGGCAATAGCAGTTGCACTAAAGCATGCAGCATGCAAAGAACATATCACTTTATCCTCTTTTTTTAACAATTCAGATTCCAAACGTCTAACTTCCTAGTCCTTACGCTCAATTTTAATTAATGTAGTGCTTGTGAGAAGTGACAATTTTCCTGACAGTGATGAACAGCAAGTCGTATAGTTATCCATCCGAGAGATGCACTGCAGACAAAAGAGCCAAGCACTTTTCTCATCAGTGCACCTCAGTCTCGATCTCAGAGGGCTGAGTTCATTACAGAGTGCACTCTGGCCCTGGCCTTTCGCTTCCCATTGCTGAAAGGAGTATCAATTTTCATTTGCATACTTTGTCTGCTGAACTCTAGACTGCCAATTTAGTTTACACAAATCTCCCAAAAAGCTGTTAGATGGCAATATTTCACATCACTGGCTGAGCTCCTTGTCAGCCATCCACACATGTTAAATCCACATTTCTACTGCTTCTTTGAATATCTGGGACTGTGACAAACCTTTCGTTGGTACTGACAGACTCATATACAAGTCACCATTTGTTCACCAAAATAATGACCAATAAAGCCAAATGACTTTCAGAAGGGGCTGGGTAATGACTAACTTCTCTTAAATCCTATTTGGGAGTTACTTTCAGGCTTTTCATTTTCTTGTTTCTCAGAAATGCTTCTAGAGCAGATGTAAACGTATGACAGCATTGCTGCCTTTCCTGGGAATGCTTACCCGGATCAGTCCCTCCATATCCTGTCAACAGTTTGGGATCCCCAGCAGTTCCTAACTGAAAACTGACACCTTCAAAACGAAACACTAGAAAAACATGAAATGACCTTCAAGGAAGTGATAAAAGGTTGGTAATCACCACAAAATACCTTACAAAGAGCAAACCCTTATCAAAAGAAAAGCTTGCCTAGTCCAGGCATTTAGTATTCATTAAAAAAATAAAAAGCATTTTAAACAATACAACCACTACTTTATGTGAAAATAAACTAGCAATGATGAACTGTTTCTTTACCCTAACTGCTTTACCCTGACTGCCAAGACGGTTCAGGAGGAGGGTGTGCTGCGCTTTAACCTCTCCTGGGCTTTTAGATCTCTTGAAAACAGCCAGCAGACCCCAAGGGTACCCTCACACCGAGGGAATGCTTCCACTGGTGGGCTGAGGATACAGCTGGGTGTTTGGGAGAGCAGGGAGGGTTCACCTCTCCGCTAGGGATGTGCCCTCTCCCGACCTGCCCGCCGCCTCCAACATTCGAAAGCCTCTCCCTCCACTGAGAGGACGAGTTAAGACATCCTCCCACCAGCCCCACACGTGGCCGACATCTTCACTAATGGCACACGGATGTCGTCCGGCCTGGTGCTGGTGACTGGCGCGGCCATCTTTACTGAGGGCACAAGCCTGCGGGTCCCCCCGCCGGGGCTGTACGAGCGCCATCTTGAGTAGGGGCACGTTCTGCCCTCAGCGCTGCCTCAGCAGCCATCTTTACTGAGGTCACCACCCCCTTCCCCGAAAATCCCCATCCAGTTCCCTCAGCAGACTACGGACGGGCCGGGTTTGGTCTTCCCCGCCGGCGACGGCCGCCGAGTCAGCTGACGGCAGCGGCGCTCCCATCATGGCCGCGAGACCGCGGCCCGCGGCGGCGGCGGCGCGGGTCCTGCTGCTCCTGTGGGTCGCGGGCACAGCCGTGGAGGGGGCGGCGGGCACGGAGCCATCGCTCAAGTGCGACGAGCTGAGGCTGGGGCAATATCCTGAGCGCGGGGCGGCCGGGAGCGGGGCGGAGGGCGCGTGGCTGCTGTGGCGGTGGGGCCCGAGGAGCTGGGTGGTGGGGCGGAGGGGTCGGCGGCTCCGTTTGCGTGAGAGAGGGTCCCGTTTGCTTAGGGGAGGGTCGCTCTCTCAGGCCGCCTCGGGTGAAGGGGAAGGAGGTTGTCGTGAAGTGCCTTACAGGGAGGGGGTGTCCCTGAGGTGTCAGGGAAAGCCTCAGGGCAGGACCCCGAGGGCGCCTCCGCTGGAGGGAGCAAGAGAAGGCACCTCTGCAGCGGCTTAGGTTTTGGGGTGGTATAGCTTGTGCTTGTGTGCAGGATTGGGGTGCCTGTGGTTTTCAAGGAGAAAGAGCTGGAAACAGCTCTGCTATGAGGACAGGCTGAGAGAGTTGGGGTTGTTCAACCTGGAGAAGAGAAGGCTCCAAGGAGACCTCATAGCAGTCTCCCAGTACCTGAAGGGGCTACAGGAAAGCTGGGGATGGACTTTTTACAAGGGCAGGATGAGAGGTAATGGCTTTAAACCAGAAGGGGGAAGATTTAGATTGGCCATTCAGACAATGAGGGTGATGAGGCACTGGCACAGGGAAATTGTGTACGACCCCCTCCCTGGAAGTGTTCAAGTCCAGGTTGGATGGGACCTTGTGCAGCTGGGAGGTGTCACTGCCCATGGAAGGGGGGTTGGAACTTTAAGGTCCCTTCCAACCCAAACCATTCTGTGATTCTATGAAAATTCCATGGGATGAGAGGCCTCTCTCCCCCACCCCTCCACCTTCTTATTTTTTGCAGGACACTTGAGTGAGACGCATTGGCTTTGCATAGTGTTGAGTCTTCTTCCACAGTCTGAAGGAACAGGGTGCTGATGTTATAGGCTGTGGCTGCGAGGCTCTTTATTCTCCAAAGGCACGTCACATCTTCCCTCAGGAAATGTTTGTTGATGGCAGGTGACCGTTACTGATGTAGCTGCAGATCAAAAGTGTCAGGAAAGCAAATCTTGGAAAAGTTAACTTCATCCCCTACTTGACTGTGGGAGTTCAGACTTCTGGAAATAAGTTCCTGCTCATTGTTTTTTTCTAGTCCAAATATTGGAATTTCAGATGTTGATTTTTAGGTATTCTTTGATTTTTTTGTATGTTACTGTACGTTTAATCTTCTCTACCAAATGCCTCAATTTAAAGGTACTCTGATGTTGAAATAAGGGAAGAAGACTGAAATAGGCATCCTACCTTGTTGCCTTCAAATACAGAGGCTGTGGCTGATAAATATTGTAGTTCCTTTAGGTAGTGCTGACTGCAGCACTAATTAAACGTGGAGCTTATGCGATATATTGGTGTATTAAATTGGATTAGCAGATTCACTGTATGGTAATGTGCTGTTCCTGTTTTGGGGTAGGAAGGAAATGCTAACATCAAGGTGCATCTTAAAGCCTTGAGCTTTTAAAGAGGGTGGAATAAATTACTGTTAAACCTGTTGTAGTGTTTCATATGAAAAATATTTTCCTCAATTTCCTGAACATATATGTGCGATGAGCCTAAAATAGATAATAGTACACAAGAACCAATGAATTGTACAAATCACACAGCATATGGTAAGAATTTTGGACTTTTAACATATATTGACAGTAGTTACATTTTCCAAAGAAGTGTTCAATTTATGCATTTGTGTGTCTGCTAGATGAGCTTTATAAAACACGGGATTAGTAATATGAGTATGAAAACCTGAAACACTTGCGTGGATTGAATGCTGTACTAAAAATGAATAAATACATTGTCTCTGATGGGTATGTTTGCAAGTGAGGTTTCTGGTAAAATCTCTTCAATGGATGTTATATCCTCTAGGCTCTGTCCTGCACTGCTGTGATTAAAACAAACCATTCCTGTCAACTGAATTTGCATAGACTTATTAGAAGAATTGACACACGGCGCAACAGCCTTCAAAATCTTCAATTTTTGAAAAAAAATTTTAAGGAAACATAGTGCTTCCCACCATCAGGAGTTTTTGGTGCCATTAGGCTCCATTTTGAAAACAGTTATTGTGATGTTAAGTTCTGATGTACTTTGGAGTACAACAGAAAAATGCTTAAATTGATCAGTTGATTTTCTACATATATTTAGCTTTTCTGGACTTCTCAGGCATTGAAATAAATAGACTCTGTGTGAGCTAGTAGCACAACAATTTTGCTTTATGTGTACTCATTTAAAACGCACGTGTATGTTTGTTATGACATTTTGTTTTTTGTAAAGGCTGAATAATTTTCTTCACTGGGATGGTTAGGGATAGTGAAAGTTTTCCAAACATTTCAGAGATTATATGAAAGTGCTAGCCAAAATGGATCCTTTTTTAATTTATTTGATCCTTTACATCATCTTTAACGAAAGGTCCCTGGTTGTAAGCACCAGTTAGTAAGCAGAGAGAATATTCTGTAGTTTGAGATTGATCGTAACTCAAATTGTTAATTGTCTAACCAGTTACCATGTGATTGTATTTAATACACTATACTTTTGAACAGGAGATAAGCTTCATAGTGGGGAAATTTACTAAATTAATTGTTGTCTTCTGTGTCTGCATAGAGTATTTTACACGTAGCAGTTTTTAGATTGTCCTTACAATATTTGAGTCACTTCCTATTTCAGTATTATCTAAGTAATAAAAAGTTAATCTGGTTTATGCTTGAAACACTGAACACCTTTCTGGGATCCATCACCAAAACAACTAGCGGTTTAATTCAAAACATTTAAGTAGTAATGAGTTTCAAGTTTGAGTGGTATGACACTGACAGGAAAACCATGGCCTTTCCAATGTCAATATATTTATACTGCTGTGGGTTTCTTCCAAATAAAAGAAAGCACTGCTTTCTTTGTGATTTTTGTTTGTTTGGTTGTTTTTTTTTTTAAAAGAAAGAATGTAGTTTTTTGTAATTGTCTTAGATTAGGCACATTGATGAATAATATCCATATAGGACTTCATAGCAGTTAAGTCTAGGCTTATATTTGACTGTTACTGATACTGACAGCCTGAATTTCTTTTTTTTTCCTTTTTTCTTTTTTTTTTTTTTGGTCCCTATACAATATGGCTCGATATTTAAAATAAAAAAATCCAAGTCTTAGTCTTCTTGCCTATAGGTATTATTGGAAAATCTGGAAAGAAATGTTGATCCTGTCTTGCTGTTTTATTGGAACCAACTGTCTCACAAGTACTGAAAACTGATGGAAAGTGGGTAGAGGACTGGGATTTTTCCCTTAGAACAACAGACTTCAGCATTGGAGAGTGACTAATATTCTGGTAATACATTGCAAACTTTTTGCAGATGTCACTTTCTACTGTGGTTTTGTCTTTGGTTCTTTTAGGATTGAAGCCTTCGCTTAGAATAAAAGAATAAGATGGGTTGAAAGAGACATCAGGATGTCATATAGTCCAGCCTCCTGCTTAAAGCAGCATTGGCATTGAATTCAGACCAGGTTGCTCAGGGCTTTGTGCAGTCAGGTCTTGAAAGCCTCCCAGGATGGTGATGGCATCACCTCTCTGGGCAACTTGTTCCAGTATTTGACTGCTCTCATGATGAAAATGTTTTCTATATGTCAGGTTCAGTATTTCCATTTGAAGTTAAAATTGCAGCCAAAATGGAAATTACAACAGAATTAGGGCAGCAATTAGGTTTGTGTATCTTGCTTAATATGCAAAAAGGCAAGTTAGTTATAGGACTGACTTAAAAAATACTTTTTTTAAAAAAGTAATATTTCTGTGTGTACTGTGCTGTATGTCAGGACCATAACACAGTATAGCTTCATTTGTATATGTCACTTGTGTCTTGTCAGAAAAACATTACAGTATCCAATCAGCTGCTGCTTAATTGCAGATAATTCTTCTGTCCCCAGTTCAATGTCTGCCAGCACCAAATATTACTTGCAAAGATCACCTCGGTGTAGAAAAAGTCTTTACAGGACATGAAGTTGGATTTTACAAGCCTATTGCATGCCGCAGTGTGTAAGTACACTATTGGTTTTTGTAGTAATTTGTTTTCACATGGAAGTTTTTCTAAAGCGGTGTGATATGTCAACAGAAGGAAAAAGAGAAGGTAGAATTGTACACCTTACACAGTACTTAATCCTCTGATAAACACTCTTGAGTAGTACAAGGATATAACGTGCATGTTTATAACTAAATCTGTCTCAGCCATGGACACATTTTTCTTTGTTTAGTTATGTTTGTGTCTTTGTTTTACCTTACTATTTTACCTTTGCTTTACTTAGTACTTCATCCTGGCAAAAATTTGCCCCAGATGCTCAGGCTACGTTTTGCATATGCTTGAAATCCACAGAGCTGCTGAAGGGTGCCATGTGGGGACATCTCTCCGTCCCTTTTCCTGACATACCTCACTGCATTCTGAGTCGGGGAACTGAGCCCGGTTTGAACTAACTTGGATCAGTTCCCCAGTTTGAGTCACAGTACAGTTGCTTCAAGTGCTTGTGCCAGCACAAGGATGAGGGTGACTCAAGGATAAGAGAGAGTGGAGAAAGGAGGGCTGGGCTGGGCCCCTCTGCTCAGCGGCAGTACTGGTTTGTGCCAGTTTTAAGTATGCCTGTAGCTGCAGCTTAAGTTGTCGTATGCCCAAATATTGGAGGAGTTTAAGTCTCATTTTCCCCAAAAAATCTCTTTTAGAGGGACTGTTCTGTTTTTAAACAACATTTGTATTTAATCAAATTCTTTGTGTCTTTTAAGAGCCTGTTTCTGAGACATGAAAATGATGGACCTAGTTTTCCTAAAACACGTTGTGAGCAGTGGAGAGCTCTGGATACCAATAAATGTTCCAACTAGCCAGTGCTAATGATCAGCAAACACCTGTCGGTACCATTTGTTTCTACTTTCTGTGAGATTCACGCAGGAGCTTTTTTCTTCTGTCCTACTGGAATCTTTGGAAATGAAAACTGCAGTAGTATTTGTTGGGTATTCCTTATCACACTAGTGAGCAAATAATTCTGATGTGATACTTACTGCTCAATAATTTGCATAACTCAGAAGTACAGTTCTGCCTCATAGTTTCATCAATGTTTTCTCTGTATTTAGTCTTCTCAACAGTCAAAGCTCAGCAAATTGAAGAAAACATATTATTATATCTAATCAAATTTAAATGCTAGCAAACTAGACTTCAGTCACAGTTTTTGTCCAGAAACAGTTGTGCTTCAGTCCCATCTGTGATGGGGACTGAGAAGAAGATAAACCGTACTAGTTTAATAAAATTGTTTGCTCTTTGTATTAGACAGTAATGCTTACATTTTGAGGGTTTTGTGTATGTATATTTTTGTCTAGAAACATTTTTAATTTAGTTTTTCTTTTCATTTATTAATTAAAAAACAAATCTATGTAGGCAGAAAAATGTCCTTCTTAGGATGTCTATTACTTGATCATTACTATTATTTCTCATGAAATAATCAATAGTTACAGTACCTAAAGAACTCGCTGTGGCGTTTGGAGACCCCTAACTGCTAGTATGGCGGAAGAGGAAGAGGACCCTTAATGGTCTTGCTGAAAACTCCAGTAAAATGCAACTGTGAATGCAGAAAAAGTTACACAGGCATGCCCGTGATAAAGCCCCAAAGTTAAAAATGGCAGCAAGATTAATATTGCTGTCCTTCATATGTATACTTGTTTAAAAAGTGGTCTAATCACTGATCATTAATGAGGCTTTTATATTTTGTAACATTTTAAGCAGGAATCTCCAGCTTAATATTACAACAATAGGCCTGCATTTTCTACTGCTTCTAGGAGATTTTCCAGCATCTTCCTTGAGTTTTGATGGAAACTGTAACTGTCTTCTGCAGAAATAACTGCACGTGGTTTATCCAGAAGAGTGGTTAAAGAACGCATCTTCGCATAGCAGGATTGTCCTAGCATGGGAACAGCAGATTATTCCCTATTCCTAGCTTTTGGAAGGAGCAAATCCACAAGTTGTCCTTAGCCAAAACTGTGATTTAACAACAGTCCCAATAACTGGGGTCCAGTTATTTTAGAGGAAGACCAGGAGATGTTATATGTTTGTATAAGTGAATGCATTCAAGTTGTTCCTAATATTAGTTCAAGAAGAAGCTTGGAAGTGCTATTAAGGTTGCTCCAGCAAAGAACTACCAGGTGTCAGGATTGCTTTGGTTTAATTTGATGTTTTGGAGGTATATTTTTTGCCAGATTCTAGAATTCCCCAGATTGGCACTCTGTCAGATATTTTGCTTAATATCCTGCAGGCTTGATATGTCCATTTCTCAAGTATTGCCATTCAAGGCGAGGTGTCCATCAAATGGTAGTCTGTGAAATTCATGGAGTTCAGTGTGGAGAGGTCTTTGAGCAGTGGTAAGAGACCCTGAAAGAGCTCAGAAAGCACCGTCACCTGCAGGAGTGCCTGCGTATTATCAGCTGGTGTGGGAGAGAGAGCTGGAAGAAAGAGCCTTTAACGTGGCTGCTTGGAAGAAATGTATGCAGGAAAAAGTAAAGATTTGTTGAGGCTGAGAAGCAAGAAAAATTCAGAAGAGCTACTGAAAAGAAATTGCATCTGTTATCCAATTGGAGAAATTCCTTTAGGTGCTTGGGATGAGTTATTTTCCTGCTTGTTGATTTTGTCTTCACTGTATATAATTATCTGTAAGAGTGCGTAAGGCAAAGGAAATAAAAGAGTGGATGCAGCCTCTTTAGAGTATTGATGTGCTTCCACTTCATACTAAATTTCTTCTGCCCTTCAGTTTGATGCTGACTAGGTTGCAGACCGTTCTGATTTTAAAAGCTTTTCAGTGCATAGTTTATTGCTGGTTTTGATCAGGAGCATCTCAAATTAAACTACTTTCCCCCTTTTTATGTAAGAGCCCTTTTTTCGCTTTAGTGTCCTTGAAGGGTTCTTGACACTTTGTAGTTGATAAACAATTTACAACAGTTTGCCTCAATTTTTAAATAGAACCATTAATGCTCTTTACAGTGAAACAAGACAGTTCTAAAGATGATAATTTATGTCACATTAGGTTCCAGGAACACCCAGTATGTTCTGTGTTGCTAATAAGTGCTAAGTAACAAATATTGAGGTGAGAGTCACGATTTAATCATTTAATATTGCCATTAAGTTTTAAAGTCAGTAAATCTAGATGATAAGCAAAAAGGTAGATCTTTATTTGGCATTGGAAGTGCTTCATAAAGGTCTTTGGACCTTTCTTAGCTACTGTCTTTGTGCAACTCAGTGTTTTATTCAACTGTCGACCAAGCATTTAATTTGGGCTTATTAAGTAATTGCTGGCACATAGTAATGCATGTATCAAAACAGTGGATTATTGAATATTTTTAAGTTCTGATTACATTTGGGTTTGCTTTTCTTTTCAGAAGCTAGCTGCTCACCAATGCGGCAAAGGTTGCAGAAAGTTCTAGTGTTGATAGCTGTATGTTTCTAGTTCGCTTATTAGTGTAAAGTTCACATGAGCAATGACTGAAAATTACTGGGACTTAGGTGGTCACATCACTCTAGCTGTTGGCAAGTGGTACCAATTATAAATATCAAAAAGTCTGTTGTGTCTGTGTATTTTATATGACTAACCACAGGATGCTTAACTTTAGGGTATCTCTCTGCCACTGCACATCTTTATACCGTCAACAGTTCTTTTCATTGGTGAGTTTGTTCCTTTAGAATGTAGTTAAGTGGATAGATACATGGCTTACCCTTTTTGTTGAATCCTTCCTGCAGCTTCTTCAACCAGAGGTCATGGTTATTTTGTCCTTCAGATCTCATTGCAATTACAGTCTCTGCTGACATCTCACCTGTCTACCCTGTTCCTCTCGGTTTGGCTGCGTGTGAGACTAATGCCTACAGACAGCATGCATACACCTCTTAGCTTTCTAGGGTTGTCTCAGTAGAGCTGAACTGTTAGGAAGTACTCTATAAAACTGGGAAGGGATCAGGAACTGAATTGTGTCTCTTGACAAGAAATCATGACTTAGTTTCAGGGTAATCTGTATTCTGCAGGAGTATACTTGAGTTGCAACAGCTGAGGTTGCTTTATGGAGGATGCCTACCCAGTCTGAAAGCTTAACATTATCAATTCTGTGTCCATTAATTGAAGATAAACAACAAGTCTGTAGGGTTTTTTTTTTAAACTGAAGCAGCAGGCAAATGAGTCACTACTTTAATTTTCAAAAGTATGAGTGAATATATTTTGCAGTCATTGTGTACGTTGCTTGTTTCTTTTGGCAGAAATGGATACTCTTACAAAGTGGCAGTGGCTCTGTCCTTATTTCTTGGATGGCTGGGAGCAGATAGATTTTACCTAGGCTATCCTGCATTAGGTAAGTTTATTTCTTATTTTTCCTTGAGGTAAAGCTTATTGCTGTCACTTCGCTGTACCTGTCTGCTTATACTTTGAGTAATGAAGGCTGACAATCGTAGTTTTAATCTTTACAACTAGAATCTTTGCGTTGTCAGCTGAGAGAAAATCTTGCATTATCCTCAGCCTGGTGTTCTGTTGGAGTGAGTGGTGTCAAATGGATATATAGTTGTCCAACAGATGAAAGTCTAGCAAGCAAACATGGTTATTGCTATTCATAGTTTTGCTTTATGTTTGCTTTGCATCAATGTACCACAGCATTCTCTGTGAGGCACTGAAACAGAAGTGGGTTTGACTCGTGCCAGCTACTTAAATGATGCTTGATTTTACTAGGAAAGTAGTGGACAAACTTTACAGTAAACCTAGTGTTTTGGAATATGGAGTTTATTTTGGCAAATGCATACTTTCAAGATAGCTCATAGTATTAATAACAGTTCTGCAGAAACTGGGACCTTTAATAACACCTACCTCTGGTTAGTGTTTTTAAGACCTGATTCCCAGGGTAATGGTGCCACTGGCTTTTAAATAATGGAAATGCCTTAGTGTGTTAGAACTGCTTTCACTGGCTTTTTTCTTGAGCTGTGCAAATAGAGTAAGTTTAAGTCTAGATAGCATGGAGCAATGAATTGGAAAAACTATGCATGTTACTGTCACTTCAGCTAGGAGTTTTGAGTTTCTGCCCATTAAATGAAAACCATTGCTTTTATCAATAACATGATCTGTCTTTCTCAATACACTTGCATTAACATCTGTGTCTTTTCTTTCCCTGAGTTTCTATTATTAGCATTTAGTTTGTCCATCTCTTTCACAAAAAGCTACAGTTCTGGAAGTGGTCAGTAAAGTGCAGCTTTTTGTTATGCCATTGGATTTGGAATAATAATTTGCAGTAATTATTTTGTAATATATTGTAGTAATACAGTGTTGTAAATCCTTCATTCTTACATGGAAGTTCTTTATGTCTCATGCTTATTAACCTTACTGGAATGTACTGTAGCCAGTAACCAAAGTTAAAAGACTTAAAATTAAGCTTCTCCAAAGTCAAGTTTTCAAGATTTGAAAGGTAAAGAAGATAAATGCTAATACATAAGAGTAGAAAATTAAAAATAAAATAAAAATCAATAAATTACATTCCTTTACAGTGGTCAGGAATCTGTTAGGTCATCCATGGCTTGTCAAAAACTGTTAAAGAAAGGTGATAGCATTTAAATATTTTCTGCAAGCATAATGAAGACTGTAAATGTTCTTTGATTTATTTTTTCCCTTCCCTTTTGCTTAAAGAGAGCCCAAATACAAACAAGCTATTGAATATGAAGAGATCAGGAAGACAGTCTCTTCCTCTCTCACACACTGTGAACTAAAGCATAAGTTGTTACTGTGTAAGAGCACTATGTTTTCTTCCCATGCTTTAGAGCAGTTTGTTTTCTCAGTGGGATCTGCCTGTGGGGAGGGTAGTGAAGAGGAAGAAAAAAATCCACTTTACCCTGCACTCCAGAAACATCTGCCAGGTTCAGAAACAGTGCTACGTCCAGTAACACAGTGGAGCTACCAGTTCCTCAGGTAAACTGGAGCTACTGCTGGAACCAGCAATGGTAGGAGAACTGCTGAGTTCCTAAGAGGTTCAGAACCAGAACTTGAGAGGAGATAGTGTAGGGAGTGTCACAAACAAATATCCTAAATGGTGACTGCACTTGATGCAGATGGTAACAAAGTAAACTGTTCACTAGAGTTTGACATTATTTAATTGCCTGAACTGTTGTTTCCTATGCTGGCATTTCATTAGCTTCATTTCATACATTTCATTCCATTACACTGCTGCCAGTACTGGTAGCCAGGCTAGCTGTGTCTGGCTCCTGCAAGTCTTGCTCATCAGCCACTGGGAACAAGTTGTTTTAAACAATGACGTACTCAATTTTTTGTCCATTCAAGTGACACCACATTAGTTGTTATATGCACGTAGACTTTTCTTCTGATCAGCTGAAAGTCTGTCCTGCTACTGCTCTTTCATTTTTGTGGTCATGAGGTGTATTTTCCCTATTTTCCATGGCTACTGTGTTCTTCCATGGAGGGATTACAAACTATCTCCCCGAGGTTTATAAATCAGGCTAGTTTCATCTTGTCAGCTGTGGGAGTGCTACCCAGTCAAGGGGACTCTGCAGTGTGCGTGTGGCTACTCCCTCACTCTCCTACATCTGCAGCCTCATTAACAGGGCATGGAGAAGAGAAGGTGGTGTGTGGGGCAGATTGCTGCTTCGGAGAGATGGGGAGTGCAGAGGAGGAGGTGGGGGTCAGGAGACCTTCAGGTGTTTGACCGAGAGCAGGCTGGTTCTTTGGAAAACAGCCACCTGGTTTTCCAGCAGGTATGCAGCACAGCACAACATGTGGCTGTGAGGAGGAGATGTTATGGACTGCCACACTGGCTGATATCAACGTGCTTCTTTCTTGCCTCAGAACTTGCTGACTCCTGTAAACACAGTAAGGATATGCGTTTTAGCAGGGACATGTGTTTTCCCTGTACAGCACAGCCTACAACTCACTCTGATGCAACAGATATGCATTCTTCTTCATACTGTCTGTGCTTGGGTAAAGATATAAATGTCTTCACAATGAGTATCTCATTCTCAGAATAACCTAGATGTTTACCTAGCTCAGCTGAAGTATTACTTAGAATATATACAGTAGGCATTGTATTCTATTAATTGTACCAGAAACTACTTTATTTAAAAAAAAAAAAAAAGATAGCTTCCTTCTGAAGGCATTTTCCAAATGAGGTCTGCCTTGCATGGCAGCTTCCAATGAAACATTCATCTGTTAGTTGCTGTTCCCATATATTTTCTATTAATCTTTCATTCATTCCTACAAAAAAGTAACATTTGTTTATGTACATATATAGTCAAAATAAAATCCTATTTCAGCAAAAAAATATAAAAATGATGCAAGGATTGTTCTCCAAACTAGTGTGTTCTGAAAATCAAATCAGTATGTGCTGCAACTCATGAGATGGTAAAAAGTCTCTTTCTATTCGTAAGTAAATAATTTTGCAACTCAAGTTGTGATTTTTTCTGTCTCTGCCTCAGTCCAAGAAAGGAAAATTTCAAGTAACTTGGTTATCATCTTTTGCTGATCCTTGTTTGAGAATGTTGTTAATGTTTAAAATCTTTAAAGTGTATTCAGAATGTAGAAATATGAATATGCAGTTTGTTTTTTTCCCCGTTAATTAAAGATCCTTAACTTGAAATCTGTTTCTAGATGTGTATGGGAGAGTTGAGATGTGATTGCCACCAGAACCCTATGGACTTCACAGTGATTGGCTTAAAGCTACAGTTAAATTTTATTTTCCTTTTTTAGGTTTGTTAAAGTTCTGCACTGTAGGATTTTGTGGAATTGGCAGCCTAATTGATTTCATACTTATTTCAATGCAGGTAAGTCAGGGCTTTGAAAACAAGATACAAATCTGTGTTTGTTAAAGCTATGATTCAATTGTTAATTTTTTTGTTAGCTTTTTAGCCTAAAGAACCTTTGTGTGTTGAAAAATAAAGGCATTTATTTTAGCTCTGTTTGTAGATTGATATTTTAGAATATGGATACAAAATATCAATGTTTGTCCTTTGAATTACAAATTAGATTAGCTATCTATAAATACTTACAATGAATAGCTTAGAAGCTATGACACTGTGAATTCGCTTTGTTAGAAATTATAAGCTTTTTATGTAACACGCAGGGTTGGACTTTGTGTGAGATATCCTGATGTTCCCAGAATCCTGAAGTTCTGCTTTATATGGATGGAGCCCATCATTTGCAGTGTCCATGCAGTGTGCAGGAGAGAACACATTGCTGCTTTTTTTCTCTGCCTTTCCTCCAGATACAAGTCCTGTGTCACCTGAGCCCTGTGATTGTAGGATTCATGGTTAAATTGCTGGCTGGCTGGGGTGACATCTCATGACATCATGAAATTGCCAAGCTGTCTTACCCTGCAGTGCATCCATTTAGCAGGAATTATAAATTTCCTGTGAGAAACTTAAAATGCATTGTGGATATAGAAATGGTTTATGTGGGCTTAGAAGAAAACGTTTTGAAAGTATACTTACTTGTGTATACGTATTTTAAGGTATATGCATTCTCAGAGTCCCTTCTATGCTGTCATAGTGATTGTACCTCAGATCACTTACATATACAGTTGAGAGTATCTTTCATCTCTCCTTATTCATCTCCCTGGTGACCTCATATCAATTTAGCATTTCAGAACAAAAAAGTCATGATCTTCTCTCCATTTGTTACCTGTGCAGCATTTCAAAGATACTTGTCATCAACATAATTCTCTCCTGCCTACCCTCCTTTGTTCAAGGAAAGCAGTTTGGAGCCCACTCATTTGTTAGCCTGATTTTGTGACTCAAAGCCTCATTGGCTTAACCTAGTACCAGTGCCTGGCTGTGTAATTTGGTTGATTAGAAGCCCTCGGGAAATGTTCCTTCTGAGACAGTGCTTGCTAAAATAGTTAAACTGCAGCATAACTTCAAAATAAATCTAGTTTCTGTTTGACTAATTAAGCATGACTAATTTTATGATGGGAAAATTAGCAGTAATTGAGACATTAGCACAAAGTGTATATTTCACTTCATATTGAAGAGTCTTGGTTCTTTTTCCTTTTGTAGATCGTTGGTCCTTCTGATGGCTCTAGTTACATTATAGACTACTACGGAGCGAGGCTTACACGGCTCACTATTACCAATGCAACATTCAGGAAAATGCAGACCTATCCTTAACCCTGGAAGTGTCACAAACGCGTAGGTGCATTTTATTTTTACAGATGGATCCAGTCCGTTGACTGAAATTGCTGATGACTTATTAGTTACACTTCATCAGAACTGAATATTAAATGTACGTTGAACAAAGATGATAAAATATAAAAAATTCCTCTAGTGAATGAGTTTACCTCAAAGGCGCCAAGTTTCTTTGTGACTTCTCTGTTTCTGTGAGCGTGTTAGTTTGTTGCCAAGTTGTACCTTTTGGGAAATGTGCAGACTTTTGCGATTTGCACTGATGTTCTGTGTCTGTAAGTATAATTTAGAGGTGGAGAAAGAGTTGTTTAAAACAACTATGCTGATATTTAGTCGTTGAAACTGATGAGAGTTCTAGCATGGATGGGCCTGGATTACCCTTGGGGTTTGTTCTCATAACTATGTGTGGCAGTTTGTAAATGAACCTAAATATCGCAAACCACAGAAACTGCCTTTCTTTCTATCCTGTTAGTTAAAATCCAGATGGCCCTAAATCTTGTGCTGGTGTATCCTGTGATATTCTATTAATTAAAATACTTGCTTCTGTAAAGCATGAAGGCAAATTTTGGTCAGGTTGCAAAATCTGGTCAGTGCTGATCAACAGTAGCAATACGGGTGCATAAAGAGTAGAACTGAAGATGACACAGCAGAAAGAAGGAGGGTGGATGTTGGGGTGCCTTCTTTTCCTGAAAAGAGATTCTTTGTGCTAATAAAGTCCTTTAAAGGTTCTTATTTTAGATGAGTTGTGTTTCAGTGAAATAAATTCTGTGCCCTTCAAATTGTTCGGCCAAAGTCTTCAGGACAACCAAGATTTACCTGGATGTTCTTTTAAAGAAAACTATATACACACAGAGACAGAAAACGTGTCAACAGAGTCTTCATGTTATTTGACCAATTTTAAACATTCCCTTTACCTTCTAATGAAAACCAACAGTAGTTGGGTGAGAAAGCCACATGATATAAACTTTAGCCTAGAATTTTTTTCAAAAATTTGGGCTACTGTTTTGTTTTTCAGATGAAAGTTTCAAGATGTTATTAATGTGTCCATAATTGGCCTTTTTAAGGGAATTACAAAAAACAACATTCCTAAATTGATTCTTAAAAGTGTAGTTTGTGGGTTTTAGTCTCTTTTAAACTTGTATTGAGGCTGGTGCACAGAAAGTTTTGTGAAGAAGTCCTGTTCTTTTTCCAAATCAGCATAACCTGATATATCATGTAATGAGAATAAACCACAAAGAATACTTTGTGCCTAACATTAATTCTTTCCTTCACACAAGAAAGATGTAGTTTTGGAATACTTGCTAGCGTGTGTTTTACTTGTGAATTCAAAGAGACAAGAACACTCTGTTGGCTTGGATCACTTGCCTGATATTTGTTGCATCTCCCTTTTGTCTCTCTCACTGAATGCTCTTTGTGCACGTCGGTTTTGTTTCCTGAAATACTTCGAAAAACAGACAGGAAGTGGACTGAAAATAAATGTTTGAATCAAATAAAATCTCATGGCTAAGATCATCCTGTGATTTGTCTGTTTTTATTTTTTTAACCCTCAAGCTGATAATATAGCTATGAAAATAGGAAGATACCATGGGCTATTACAGTAAGAAATAGCCTTGGGCAACTTATCATACAAGATTTCATTCTAAAATGTATCTCCATCTGTAGAAGAGGGCTTGAATTAATGATTTCAGCAGTCCATCTTGTGCTTCATTATCCATAAAAGAATATGGAAGCACTTTTGTGCAAATTAGATGAAAATATGATTCCATGAGATAGTTTGTTAATCCCAGAAACCAAGAAACCAGCAGAGAGAAAGAGTTGTTATTCCAAGTTGCATTGTTTCTGTAGAAACAGAAGATCCTGACAACCAATCCAGGAAATAAAAATTGCTCTGGGATTCTTTCATCCTGATGCTCTCTGGACTGTGATAGCAGTGTATGCTCCTGTCAAGACTGCACCTCTTTCTCATAAGCGGTCAGGATGAAGACACGGGTGACCAGACACAGCAATATTTCAAGCCTCAGCAAAATTTTATTTCTCTCCTCTGAAGGGAATGCCATCTCAAGATTGTATTCCGCTTGATCCTCTATCTTGTACTAACATCTTTCCACTTCTTTTGCAACCTTCTCCTTTGTCTGTGAAGCTTTTTAGAAATTATTGCCACAGATGGTGTAACCTTTGGAGTTTGTATTGAATACTATTGCAGTTGTATGCTCTACCTGAATACACATCTCTACATGTCAGTATGCTTGTTTAGTTGCCTAGCTGAAGTTTAGAGAGGGTTAACTGAGTAAGCAGACAGTACTGCAGGGCCAGTAGAGAGTTAGTGAGGTCTTTGTTTTCATCTTGTAATTGTCAGATATGGCATGTTTACCATAAGGGCTGTGAAAACTGTGATGCGAGATGTAAAGCTGTCCCACTGTGTTAATAATAAATTGGCTACAGTAATATTTATCAAAATGTCTGTCCTATGATGATTTTCTGTGTTGATGCCTGCTTTAGCTTTCTCCTGTCAATCAAGTTGTCCATTCTAGTGTTTTTATAGTTCTGATTTCTCTGACTGCAGTGGAATAATATCTTCTCTGGTTTGTTTTCCCCAAAAAGTTGCAAAGCAATAAAAATAATTAGACAATGTACTATGTCATCCTCTTGTGTTGTTTCCAGATAAAGTGATATCTGCTGGCCTTGCCGATATTCAGAAATCCTTTCAACATTCCAACAAGACAGAGAAGTATTATTCTGTATCTGTAAAAATAAAGAACATAAAAAGTAAAGGCCAGAGTTTAAAAAAAAGAATTTGAAGTGCCTAGCCTTTAAAAACCTGTATAAATTTATTCACTGAAGATGCTGCCAATCCCTCCAGCAATTAAATCCAAACCTTCCCTAAGTACCAATACAGTTCTGTCGTTGCAAAAATGACTCCATAAACCTGTCCTTTTTTTTTGCATGTCCATTTTAGGATTTTCTGCAAAGTGCTTAACTGTGATCTGAAGGAGCAGTAGGTGGTAGCAAGATCCAGGTTTGGGCACTTTGCATTCACTCACACAGTGCACAAGTGGTTGTATAATACTTAGGTGGGCTTACTGGGTTAATAAATTGGTCTGGCTTGTATTTGTTCTGGTGCATCTTTCACTTGTGCTTAGAGCTCGTTTTCCAAGTGAGAGAATTTAGAGATATTTTAGAACAAACTCTGACTAGTTATTCCTCCTGTGATTTAAATCGTATGGCATCTTCCTGTGACAGTGTTTTGTTATCCAAACTGCTTCCCTCTCTACCACCACCCACTACTTACTACATGGAGATAACCACTTCTGCTTTCAGAACCTGATAACACCTTAAATGTTAGGTTTTATTATGTTTCCAAAGATATATTGCTGTATGTCTGCCAGTAAAACTTCTCAGCTCCACAGGAAGGTCTTTGTGTTTGAAATGCTCTGTTAGAATTTTTTTGGAGAACATCTGTTGTCACCCCATCAAGAATAGTTCCCTTTGTTCCTCAAGAGTATATTCAGTGATATTTGCTTACACAGCTATGTCATTCAGTCTTCTCGCATCTCTTCTCAGTGTTTTTGTGGGGTTTTTTATTTTTAGATTCATTAGGTGTTTAGTCCATTTCTTCTCGGAGAGCCATTCCTGTTGCTTGCTCTGCAGTTTTCAAACCTGTTTCCTCCAGCAAACGATGCTGAATACAATAAGTTTGGGTGCTTAAGCACCCAGTTGGGGAAATGCCAAAGGCAAGATTTTGCAAGTATCCATACTTTTGCATTGCCTCACTGGACTGTCACTAATGGTGTGACTGCCTGTTACTTCACTAATACATCATAGTCTTTCAAACTCAGTGTCATCTCACCCCTGACTACTTTGCCATTTTCATTACTATAAATGTTCACTATGTAGCTTCTTTAAGAAATGCATAATTTTAATTTATTTAAATCATGCTTTTTAAGCAGCTTCTGTGTTCTGAATTTAACCTGCATCAGAGTCTGCTGAGAGGTGAAATACAAGAAATTATTCTTCTGCCTGGATTTGAGGAGAAAAAATAGCTTTACTTTAGGCATATGTTTAAGTGTTTTGCTAGACTGAAATTTGATCAAGGCTCTTCCCACTTTCTTCCTCTCAATCCATCTGTTTTACCCAGAGAACCTTTCTAATCTCTATGAATTATAAGAAAATTACATTCTAAATGGAAACCTTAGCACTGACTGTGTAAATGGCTGATGATATTTCATCTAGCTCTATGACATCCTATGGGCCACAACTTCTGTCTTTCACCTCAAAGCTGCTTTTCATTTGTGTTGCAAGTGCAGAGTTGGACTCCAGAGCTGAATGAAGTATGTCGAAATGTCACAGCATCAGATGAGGGGAACTTTGACGCGTGTGAAGCCAAGACAAAGTGAGGAGCAGTGGATGGCAGTAAGAGGGGGTTGTAGGCTTCAGTTTCTGCAGAAAATGTGTCTGAAACTTAAAGCCCTGTTGTCTCTTTGCCTTCTGCTTCCTGAAGGTGGAGCCAAACCCCCTATCAGATCTCCAAATCTTCTGAAGTTGCAGCTTCATCACACAACACTTGGCTGGACTTAGCACACCGGTATTTTTCCTTGCACGACGGAGAAAACTGGAAAGTGGATGTGAGGATTCTGTCTGGCCAAGATGTGTTTTGCACTACCCTCACTCTCTAGACCCAAGACTGTAGCAAAGGAAAAGAAATGAAGTACAACAATAAAAAGGGCAGTTTCAGTGCTATCTGCACCATGTGTGATGAAGATCTAGTTTCATAAACTCCCAACAAAACTAACTGTTTGAAAAATACTGCTTGTCTCAAATACAAACTGAGGATTTCTGATTCTTGGTCTTCCTACTTCATTATAATCGTGAACATACTCACGCTCCGATAATTCTCCAGTATTTGGCTGAATGGCTGCTTTCAGGACTGCAGTGTTCTCTCTGAGAAGCACAGTTCTCAGGCTCTGCAGATGCGTATGACACAGCAGAATTTTAGGCAGTATAAAAATTATAAAGATCAGTTTCCATTACTGTAATTACTATATAAATCCTATCTTTAAGAGGCTCAGAACAGGCCTATTTAACCTTGGTTTGAGCTGAAGCTTGGTCCAAGTCTGAAAAGTTGAACACCAAATTTTTTTTCTTTTTTTTTTTTCTTTTCTCTGCAGTGTCGTAACTTACTGGGGACCTGGGGAGAGGGGCGGGGAGGGACATGGACCCAGCACATCCTCTGCATTCTGCCTCTGACGGGGTGATGGCTGTAATCTGGGAATATACCTGTCCCCAGCTAACAGCAACCCTAAATGTACATTTTGTTACATCTGAAAAGCCTCATTTTTTTCCTTGGAACCTATGGCTGCTTCTTTTACACAGCTGTACTCCAGAGCAGGTGTGTGAGGTGAAGGACTGTGGCAGGAATGCCCATCTTTTATGTTGTTTGCATCACCTCAATAAAAGCTAGAGGTATTGGCTACCCTGGTGCTTGCCTTTTGGGGAACTGAGATGCCTGGAGTTTCCTCCAGCTGCCTTTCAGGTCAAAGCATTCAAAGCTGAGAAAGAAGTTGGTGGCACCGTATCCAGAGGCTGGTGATACCCTGCACCATTGCGTAAGCACGTCAGACTCTGAGCTGTAGGCCAGAGAGCAACCTTGATATGGATAGTCATTACTTGCTCAAAAGGAAGTCTGGCACAACATTTTCCATGTCATGAACCTGTTCTGTGGTGGGTGCTTTGTCAGTGAAGCCATAGGAATGACTTTATTAATGCATTCTGTTTCTTGATTTTATCTGTCTCATCTTTGGCAAGAAACAGGGTCTTCTTCAAAGTTCCTTGGATTTACCGTGGGGAAAATATGGCAAGAACACGTAAGAGGAGATCATTGCCTGTGAAGAACTGAGTGCTCACCTTGAGCCTGACAAGACTGCCCACGATATTGATTTTTTTGGCAGAGGCAGAAGCCTGGGGAATGCAGAGGTGGGGGGTAATTTTTAGGGCTTTCATTCCATGGTCCTGTTGATTATAACCCTATTAAGAGGATGATACATGTGACTTTTAAGTTATTTTGTTAACTAAGTTTACGCAATGGATGTGTCATGCTTACAAACGTAATTGCTGGTGTGTCTAATGCAGTATGAAAGTACAGTATAGTAAGTTTAAAAGGTGGTGGTAATCTAAGAATGTTAAAAGGGGAACGTGTGCCTGGGAGTTGGGGCTGGGGAGAAAAACAACTTAGTTGACATTCACTGTCTTCCTCCCAGCTCCTTTGCTAAAGTAGGAACAGAATCGGAACAAAAAAATGTTTGTTTTACAGCTGTACCAAGTTACGGCGTGGACTCGTGCTCCCCCCTCCTCTCCCACTTGCATCAAGTACATCCTGTACTTTTGGCAACATGTTGACTGGATATTTAAAAGCTGTGAACTGTTCTGAAAGTTTCACATACTGGGTTATGGGCCATGTGTGTTTGATCAAAATTCAATTACTGCACTGTACCATGCTTGGAAACCTATCATCCCAAGTTATGAAGTATGACGAAATAGGCTAATCTAATTGGTTCAGTATGGGAGCAGTATCAACCAAGCTTGTTATGATAAATAGCTTCCTGTGTTAAAGGTTCTCTAGAGCTTAAGTATCTTGGCTCACCTCCCTCTACAAAATAAGAATAGTGTTCCCTGGGAACAGTTACATCACTGTCCCTCTCCTACATTCACAATTAAAGGTTTGTGGATTAATTTTTGTCTTGCTATTCCTTGAATAGATAAACTATGGCCATCTACCCCATTTCCATCTCCTTCTCTGTTCCTTAGGTGAGGTTGTGTTGTGCTTACTGTGAGTCTGGCTATTCTGTTTCAGGGCTAGGTAAAGCAAACTTGACCAGGATGCCAAAACCCACCTGGGACGGAGGCTGGGGTTGATGTGCTGGTGGATCAGTATGTATGTGACATGGCTGTTTGTGAACAAATTGGGAATATTTTATGTTATGTTAAACATGGAAGCACTTTAATATTTCTAAGCTCTAATAAAAGAACTTCTGTATAGTGACTTCTGTACCTATGGATGTGCTTTTCCTTCTTGAAACTGAAATGTTAGTTCATCAGTGGTTAAATGCACATCCAGAGTGCAAGCACTGGATTATGACTAGAGAAGGACTATGTTCTAAGCCTGGATTTGTAGTCACTAAATTTGTCACTAAGACAGTGAGCTGTCTCCCATGAGATGATACTGGTTTCGTGATTTTATCTGGCCCATCTTTGGCAAGAAGTACTTAGCTCAGATTTTGATGTCACAGTAATAGACAATGTCAAGGGAAAAAGAAACACATGGAAAAGTGGCTCCTTATGCTCTGGAAATTCAATTTTTTCCCTTCTTGAACCCCACCCCCATGTGCCTCCTAAACTCGGAAATCCCCTTCAGGCAAAATAATTGTGTGATGATCATTTTACAAAGACATAATGTAGGCTTGATATTGCAAAGGCCTTTAACATTGGTGAAATTTCTCCCAAGAATAAAGTTATTCACTTACTTAACGGTTGGTAGAATGAGTCCTTATGTAAGTGAGTCTTCGTATTAGCCCCAAGACTGCCTAATGCCTGGATTAAGCCTGTATGGTGATTAATGCCTATTTACTATATCTGTTATCCCACTGCATTTTGCTCTTCAGCCTTGATTAAGCCCTTTGCTTTACCATTTAAAATGTCCTGCTTAACCTTCTGCTTACAAACGTACAGTGCTGAGGTCTGCATTTTTAACAAGAACAAGTTCTACCATAAATAATAGCATTTAATTTTAAAGTGCAACAGCTACAGTCACCACTTGATTAAATGACAAAGAACAGCAATAGCAAACTAGAAAACACAGTTTTTCACAACAAATGTCTGCATCTACAGAGAAAAAATATACCTTCCTGCTGCTGATTAGTACTTTCTGTCCAGTTCTTTATTTTACATGTTTATAGAAAATTATTACCAAAGGAGCCTAAACAGTGACTCTCTGCGATATCCCCAAATATCTTTTGAAGGAGATGAACTAGATTAATTGCTCTTCATAAAGTTCCCACAAGAAGGCTCACAGACACAGTTGCTTTACCTTCAAAAATAGAATGTGACTGTAGGCACTTATGCTAATCTCTTTTTTGGCAAATCAGCTTTTTTGTATTGAATCTTGCTTGATTGAATAGCACTGAAGCTGCCAGAGTAAATGCTATTATCAATGTACAGTAATTAAGGAAATAGTCCTTGTCACTCCAACAGTGTCCAGGCAGAACCTTCTGTAATAAAGTTAAATGGTAAAGAAATCTCTTCAAGGTGCAGATCTTGGGCTGGGGGAGCTCTTGACATGCGTTACAGTAATGCAGTGTAGAATTACAGGTCATGGGCAAAGTATAAATGCCCGTGGAATTCATGCGAAATGCATGTTTGATGCTAAACGTCTAAATAGATGCTCAGCAGTAAAACATATAATTGTTTAATTTGTCATGTAATTTCCTAACTCAGGGCAGTTGAGCATCTCCCAGTCTCCACCCTTAAAAAATGTGTGTGAGGGAGAGGAGGGGGGAGACCCTTCCATCATTCAGCAACTTCAAAGATCTTTTCCGCCTTCAGGCAGCAGCCTGCACAAATGATAAACCTTGCTTTAAGATCAGTAGAGCTGGGCTCTGCCAAATGCATTTGAGGAGAGAATGTCAGTAAAAAGGACTTGTCATTCCTTCCCCCGCCCTTCCGTTTCACTTGAAACTTTGCAGCCCAGCAGTACTTTTGTGGATTGCAATTGTTCCTGCAGCACCCCAAGAGAGAGGTTCCCCCAGGAGAGAAAGAAAAACTTTTGGACAGCTTCTGTATTTATAACCTTGTTGCATGCACTGAGAAATGTGAAATGTGGTAAAGTAGGGTAATTCTCGGATTCCAGCAATGTCGCTTAATAAGCAGAGAACCCTGATCTGTGCTGCTGGAGTTTTCTCAATGCTTCTCAGCTGCAGCCCCATGTAGAGATCATTGCAGCAAACTGCTCTGGCCTAAGACATGCTGAGGTCTGCATTTGGTAGCAAAACCTTTTGTCCAGCAAAGGTACATACAGAAGATGTGTTGTTTAGTGGGCAATAAATAACAATGGAAAGTATTTAATCAAGTGTGCCGGGAAATACTGCTCATGTAAAAATACATACGTTTCCAAAGATACAGCTTGGGAAACGAGCACTCTGAGGGATGCAAGGGAAAGGCGAGAGAGTCCATAGTGAGGCTGCCCATAAGATAAATGCAGAGGGATTCTGGCTCCTGTGCTGCTTTTCCCCATCAGCCTATGTCTTATGCAAACTCTGTAGAATAATTTTCATATTTCATAAACCTGGCAATTTTACTTGGGCGTACCTTACTGAGGATTTTAACATTCCCTGCAACACACTGTTTTAATGCATTGACATTCTGAAGGCTGGGCATTGTAACCTCTCTTTGACACAATGAAGTGTCTTCTAAATAAAATAATTCAGAGGGATCGATCCAGTGAACTTCAGGGTGCACATTTCAATTATTTTTTTAAAGATGGAAGTGTTTTGTGCATATTGAGTGCTAGATTTGTGGGACTGAGAGGGAGGGACGTCACGTCTTGAGAGTGGACCTGAGCTCCACACTAGCAGGAGCTCCCAGAAATACTCGAAGAGAAGTGAGCACGCGAGCCATTCCCATGCTTCCAGTATGACTGTGAACTTGGCTTTGCAGGATCCAGGCTTCTTTTCTGTTGTATGTAAAACATTAATGTTCTATATATTGTTCCAAAGGGTTTGTTTTTTTTTATTTTACATACCCCTTTCCTGACCTGCAGAACTGTCCGCTTGAATCTGAGCAGAAGTGCTCTGGTCAGAATTCAAAAAAAAGGATAGCCCAGGCAGCGAGTTTTTTAATTGAGGCATGCCAAATACCAAAGGCAGATGCTTTTTCATTCTGTAGCTCCTGGATACGCGGTCTACTTTTCGGTTTCAAGGACAAAGGAAACATTTATCCAATTAGATGAGGCATGAGATTGTGACATACGGGCTCTTTCCTTAAATAAAAAATGTTGGAAAAAGATATTTGACCCTAAGTCAATAAGTGCTATTAAAATAATGAATACTCCATAAATCCAGCCATATATACAGCCTGTGTTCAGAGCCGCACTGTTTTTGTCACTGAAAGGCTGCAAGACCGCCCAGGATAAAGCTCCATGCAACTCACTTGTCCAAATCGCATTTTGAAGGCCTTAGTTTTAAAACAGGATGTACAAAAGTGTAAGCCAATTAAACTGCGAGGCAGACTTCTGCTATCTTCTCCCATTTGACATCTCTATCGAGTCAGCTCGGATGATATCAAACATGATCTGGTTGTCAGCACAGCTGAATTTCCCCCACATGCTCAGCAAAGATGAGGGAATCTCTTGCTCCTCTTACAAGGCTTGTAAGAGCTGATTTTTTTAATCGGAACATGGCTTGGCCCAAGTTAATGCGGCTTTTGTCTGCTGTCAGGAGGAAATAGTTAATGCTTTAGACACGTTGCACCTGAATCTTAAGAGTCCTAGAAGCACACTTGAATTCCTGCACAAGGAGCATCACACACCTTTGTCGGAAGCTGGCTGCGTTGGGGTTTGTGTCGCTTCATTCCCTCTGCCTGGAGATGGGGGCAGTAGTTAAACTTCAAAATGATTACAGCCCTTCTGTTTCCAGCCTCAGAGCCATGATGTCTTTACTTGGTCTTAACAGCTTACCAGGCAGTGGGAACTGGTGACTAATAATTGCTGTAAGTTTCTGATCCTCCAGAAGAGTGAAGAGCCTTCTCTGCCCTCCACCTGTTGTTCATACAGTTTGCTTTGCTGAAATTATTGAAATTAGTGTTACCAACACTGCACGGAGGATTGAGTCTCAGGTGCTGAGAATTAACATTGCCTGTTTAATTGCATCAGTTTACCATGTGATCTGCTACCTGTTCTTTTTCATATAATATTGCTTAAAGTGAAATTGCAGTCTCTCATTAAATTGAGTGTGGGGCTGAGTGGTACTGGAACCAATGGAAGTGACTGGAAAAATTGCTCTTGTTCTCCCCGGCAGGTCCAGCTGCCATTTTGATTTTTCTCCACCTTGGTGTCTGTCTCTGGACCTTTGAAGCATTCATCCTGCCATATGCTGTTGCAGAGTCATTAGTTATGTCTGACACATAATGAAGCCTGAAACTATGGCGTTCTCAGTGACAGTTCCAGATGCCTGGATCCCTGGTGATTCTGGCTAAGAAGCAGCTCTCCTTGAACCCTTCCTAGCCTCAGGTGCAGCACAGATCGGGTTGGAAACTGTATCCGTGCCCATTGGCAAGGTCCCAGTGAAGGACAGTTGCAGCACTGCTGCACCGAGAGCACCAGTGCCAGTTCCTCACTGGTGGGAACTCCTGGAGATGCAGGGAACAGGGTGCAGCAGGAGGAAGCCTTCATGGAGCTCCTGGAGATCCAGATGAAGTGATGATGCTTCCCATCTTGTCTGCAAGGGCAGGAGCGTGTCAGAGTGTATTATCCATCTGCCACATTCCGTCTGAAGCAACACATGAGGCTGCCGTTCCTCCTGCCACCCACATTGTCGGTAGCACCTGAAATGGCACTGAGCCTCCTCCAGACTGCAAAGGTCATTGAAATGAGCACTGCCTGGGGCAACCCTGGGACCTAAGGTGGATGGCATGGCTTGACTTTAGGCCCTACTGCCCTGGGCCAGCTCAACGCTCTCACCAACAAGATGAAACCTCATATAAGCAATCATGTTACTATTGCTTCCATTACTTTTAAGAGAGCCTGTACAGAACTGTTTCTGCAGTTCTTATATCCATAAAAAACCATCCAAAATACAGTGAGGTGAGGAAGAAACACCATGGATTTTCATTGTATTGGAATTAATGGCACAATTTACATTGTGACTGTTTTCCCAGTGAGGAGGAGCAATAAATACCCTCTGCAAAGCTCATATTGCGATGGATGGGAGAGGAAACAGCGACCTGAAAGGTGTCACATTCTGGAAACCTGACCTGGCAAGAAGAATCCACAATTAACAAGATGAGGAAGAGAGTCTCTGGGTCTTAGCAAAGCCCTTTGATTATCATAAAAAAAACCCAAAACTATGGGTGACAAAGAGTTTTAAAACATCCCACATACTATCCATGATCTTTCTGTTCATAGGAAAAATTCAAAGGGGTGCCATTAGCATTCTGTGCAGAGAGGGAGCAGATCTATAGCGTGGCTCTCAATAAATATATTGCAGCAGTAAACTCCTTTAGCACTTTGCAATTCACATCTGATCTCTGCTGACCTTTTTTTTTCTCCTGATTAAACCTTTAGCTTGCAAATGAGCCATTTCCTACATCAAACTGGTATATGGGGAAGGAAGAAATTCTACCCGCAATTTATAGGAGCTGTTGGTGACCTAACTGTCTATCACAGCCTTTTCTAATTGATCTCTTATTGTATTAAATTTGACCAATTACTTTCTCCTAGGTGAACAAAGATGAGATTATCCTTAAAAGCTATTGTGCCGACAGCAGCGAACAAAGCCAGGTGTACATGGTGGATGGAAGATAATCCATTTTGTGCACATAGTGAGAAGGGTGAAGGCCAACCACCTCCAATACCTAAACCCTCCTGTTATCTCAACCAGATGTATTCCCACAGCAGTGCTTGTTTGAAGAAACTGGTTTTGAAGTGGTGTGCATGGGGGGTGACTGCTGCTTGTGCGAGCTCTGTTCACATTGTCACTTCCAGATGCAAATTTGCCATTACTCCTGCCCTGGTTTTGGAGCTCGATGACCAAACCAACCTCTTCCTGATTGCTAAGTCTCATGGCAACCTTTCAAGTCCCTTTCCAGCATACAATCCAAGATGAAATCCCCCAAATCATGAACCAGCTGTGCATTCACTGGTCTGTCTTGTGATGAGGACTTAGAAAGGGAATGAAATATCTGAGATGGGTGTAACAGCACGATGTTGAACTCCCGACCTCAAGAGTTCAAATATATTTCTGGCTGCACTAGAGTGCTTTGCGTGTCCAGATGAATTCCTTACCCTTCCCTGTAGCCAAACCATGGGTGTTTGGCTAGGTCAGCGTTATGTGGCAGCAGGAAAGAACCCTTGGCTTGACCAGACAGCAGGGAGCCGGAGCTGCACCAGCCGGCAGCGAAACAAAAGGGGTTGAATCAGTCCAGTTCATTAAAAAGTCGTGAGTCTCACCTCAAAAATCCTTTTCAGAAGCATTTTTTCTCTGATTTGCCTTCATCTCCTGGCTCCAGAATGTGCACTTTCGCACCTTACTTCTATAGCTGAAATGATGAGAAATATCCTTTCCTTCAGTGGGAATCCAGGAGGCTCCCATCGGCGCAGGACTGCCTGTGCTGCTGCAGCTTTGCAAATACCATCACACTGCAAGATTTTGCACTGCTGTTGCCCTATGCCTGCCTGTAGAAAGGGCAGTCAGCATTTCCAGAGGCACTGGGTGCAAATGCCACTGCAGCCAGCAGCCCTTGCCCTGCAGCACAGACTGTGCCACCAGAGTACCTCGATGCTGTGTAGTCTGCGGATGGTACAGTGCATGCATTGGCTGGGAAGGAGGGTCTAAGTCAACTCTCCACAGCCAGCTCTCCATGGGACAGCGCTCCACGGGGATAACTCTGCATGGGACAATTCTTTGCAGGGATAACTCTAAACCTAATCTCAAGCCTAACTTTAAGCCTAACTCTAAGCCTAACCGTAACTGTAATGGTTCCTCACAGAGAGTTGTTCCTGTGGAAAGTTGTCCCACAGACATTTGTCCACACAGAGAATTGTCCCTGTGGAGGATTGGTCACAGAGAGCTGGTCCTTCCTGTGGGAGGGAAGCTCTCTGTTGCTCACCCTTGGCCTTTTAGAGAATTACCCTATGCTATTTTCTCCTCCTTTCCATCAGACAATAACCGAGAGAATTTCAGCCCTTTCCTCTCCTCCCTGTGCCACAAGGAATGGGAAATCTCACTAGCTTGGTTGACCCTTATGAAATCTCACTGGGAAAATGCTCTTCTTCTCCCAGAACATCAAACATCAGGTTGGATGTTGCCATTCCACAGTGCCCACCAGTACTGCAAGCAGTGCCCAAGCAATTGCTCCTCTTCCAACCTTCTTTTGGAAAGAAAACAAAAATCCCCCCTCCTTAACCTCTACCAAATGGTGCAAAAGTATTATTTAGAAACAAGAAAACTTCCCTAAATTCCATCTCTTGGGGCTTTAAATGTGGGGGATCACAGCCCAGTGACACTGGCGCTCAACAAGGGAAGCATCCCAGCTATGAAAATGCTGGGGAAAATGGCTTTTGCTATATCTGTGTGGGTTGTGGCAGGGCTCTGGCATGGGATGATGAGAAAAGAGGGGATGTTTAGAAAAGTTTATGTGTAAGATCTTTGTATTGTCTCTCCTGTTCTTTTTTTAATAAGGAAAATGAACCCATTTCCCTGCTTGGGGAAACCAAGGCTGCTTGACACCCTGTGGATAGGGCAAGGGGGATCAGTGGTTTCCCCGCTAAGGTGCATGTTTCCTAAATAAATAACAACCCTGTGCCCCATTTGGGCATTCCTCAAGCCACAAACCTCCCCTTTGGGATTCATTTGGCATCCCTGTCCGGGCCGAGAGGTACCTGTGCCCCCCACCAGCTGAGCCCCTGGTGTTTCACAAGCTGCAACCCTGCACGAACCCTGTCGACAGCTGCCTTGGTTCAAGAGGTTAAAAGTTATTAACTGAAAATCAATTGAAATAAAAAAGAGTCCTGTCTGCTGCAGTACACAACTCACTCCCCTCCGCCCTGCACTGCAGGAAACTGAGCTGCAGCGCCCAGCTATGGTTGCGCAGCGCCTGGCCAGCCTGGATCCCATTAAATATTAAGGCTTTGGAGGCAAAATGGCCAGTGACAAATAGCTGGATGGGGAGCAAACAAACAGCATCATTCTTCACATGGCTGTCCTGGTGCTGGGGTTGCCGAGTGTGCCGGCACACACCGTACCATGCGCGCGGATGGCAGCAAGAAAAGCCACCACCATCCATGTGAGCAAACTTGGGAGATGAATATTCCTCTCCTTCCATCAGCTCCTTTCAAACGGACTGGAGAGAAAGAAAGAAAAGGAGGAGGAAAAAATCCCTGGCAATATCCAGGAAAAGGACAAAATAATGAGAAAGCGATGAATCACGGTGCTTTTCTGTATGCCTTACAATGGGCCTTGCTCGCCCCAGGAGCTGATGAAGTAGAGTGTGTTTGCTGCATGAAATAAAAAGTATCCCGGAAAGCGAGGGGGTGGATATAAGAATCTGTTGTTAAGTAATTCTAATCTGGCTGACCAGCTGGCTAAAAGCCTTATTTGCTAGAAAAGTAATTAAAATGTGTAACATGGGTAACTTAAGAGGATATTATAGTTCACATGGGCTGGGGGGTGCTGGCAGCTATCGGGGAAGAAGAGACCGCTCCCCTCCTACACCAGGCACTACCGAGACGCATAGCGAGATTCCAGCCCAAATAATACCCACTCGGTGCTGAGGGAGATGCTCTCAGAGCTGGACTGTGAGCAGGGCATGGTGCCCTTGGCAGGGGTGTGCTCCCTCTGGCCAGGGTGTTCCCACTCCCTACTGGCTTTATCCAGTAACTTGTGATTTTCCTGAATCAGAGCCAGCTCCACTTAACTTAAATATTTACAAATATTTAATTACTAGTATTTAATATTAAACGATGAAGAGGCAGAAGGAGTGACCTGAGGTCAGGCTGGTTTCACTGCAGGTGTGGAGAGAACAGCAGCCTATCCTGATGGCTCTTATGTGAGGACAAATTGCAATACAAAATTCATATGCATATATATATATGGAAGTATGTGGCCTGAGGGACCCCCCCCCCCAAACTTTTCCGTAGTTGGGGCCGCTATATTTCTGCTAGCAAGAGCCAATATCTCATTAAGGAGCAAACGGGAAAGAGAAAAAAGGGGCCAGAAATCAAATATGAATGAATATTTTATTAAAATTGGCAGTTAAAAAAAAGTTCATCCACAGTTTTGGCCACCAATGGAGATGGCCCAACACCCAGCACGGAGGGCTCCAGCAGGACAGTGAGGGGAAGAGATGCGATCGCCCCGCCGTACTATTCCAAAATACAGCAATGAAGGCTTCCTTGAAGTCGCAGCTTCTGCATCCCCTGACATCCCTCCAGCCCAACTGTGCTGGCTAAGTGCGTATTAAAATGAGTTATGTAGGTCCCCAGGTAAAAACAAACAGTGTGTAGATGCATGCAAATAACAAAAGCAGAACTTGAGGAAAAATTACATCGCAACCACAAGACTGAGGAGGGAGCACAGAAAATGTCAGCTCTCTTGTACTGCCACCCTGAAAGACCTCAGAAAGTTGGTTGTAAAGGACTTTTAAGATCATCAAGTCCAACCATAAATCTAGTCCTGTCAAGTTCACTACTAAACCATGTTTCTAAGTACCACATCTACATGTCTTTTAAATCCCTCCAGAGATGGTGACTCCATCACTTCCCTGGGCAGCCTGTTCCAACGCTTGACAACCTTTTCAGTGAAGAAAGTTTTCCTGCTATCCAATCTAAACCTCCCCTAGCATAAATCCTCCTGTCTGGGTGTTTCTAGCTGCCCCAGCATGGCCATTCCCAGGTTTGCTTATGGCTTGTGAATCAGCCCCCAACTCAGCACCTCTGCAGCCTCTGAAAACAAACACTTCATAGACGTGAGGGCTTTAGAGGCAGCCCAAGGGCTATCCCTGTCACTCCTTTGCCAGAAAGTAATCATAACCCTCATCTCTCTATATTTTTGCAGGGTCTTGGCTTTGCATGGTGAGGTACTGGTGCCTGGAGCAATGGCTGGAGAGAAGAGATGACCCCACGCCTGGCTCCCAATGCAGATGCACCAAATGCTGCATGTCCTTCATCTGGCACATTTAAGCTGTAATTGCAACAGCCTGAACTATCACACGGTTTTATGTGCTGATATTTCATGACATTTTTATGTACATAATCTGCATATGTTATTTTTAGCAAACTTTCTCCCTGGGACAGCCCCATGTGTGCCACATCTTGCTTCCATGAGCATGTGCTGCACTTGGGAGCGGTTGGATTTTTATTTTCCTTCTCCCCCTGTCAAGACTGGATTTTGAATTGCAGAAGCAACACACACACCATAATATTTTTCTTCCTTTTCACAAGGCTGCTGTAGTGGTCGAGAGGGAAAGCAAAAGCAAGCGAGGCAGCCCAACTCCTGTTTCCAGAAATTTCCTTGCTTGGGATCCTCTGGGGTGAGCCACCATCACCCCCAAAAAGAAACAACATTCTTCTTGGGTGGAAGCAGTATTGTTCTTGTGGAAATGGCATCATTCTTGGTGGTAATAGCATCATCCTTGGGTATTTTGAGTGCAAGACTATTCTTTGGTCTTAGCTGGAAAAGGTTTGCTGAGGCTCGCAGGGCTGTCACTGCATGCAGGGTGGCAGTGAGCTTTGTGCTGCTGGGAGTTTTGGAGGAACAGCAGCTCCAAGCTCTGTGTGTGTGTGTGAGGTGCAGGTCTTGCCCAGAGACTCAGTCCACTGGCGGGGAAAATCCCAAACTTTGAAACTTAGGTCTGCCTTTAATATTCAGTGGAGAAAATGTTCCCTGAGAAAATGGTCAGACCCAGAACATTTGTGGAAACTTACTAGTTGAAACACAAATGCTGGCCTTCGGAGGACGCTTTCCTATGGTGGGGTTGCTGGCCTGTGCATGGAGGAGGTGGTCCATGTCAGGAGGAGGTGGTCCATGCAGGGAGAGGGTGGTCCATGTGGGGAGGAAGGTTCTGGGCAGGGCGGAGGATTCCATGCAGGGCAGCAGCTTTGTGATGGAGCATAGCCATGCCCAAGCTCATCAAACCATTAATGCAGCAATGGCCCCTCTGCCTGAGAAGAACCACCTGATGCCTGAAATTTCCAGCAATGTCCCATAGGCTCTTCCAGCCCCCACTGCCAAAGAGCCCTGAGCAGAGCTTGATCAAGGCCATTGCTTTTAGAAAGGAGAAAGTTACTTTATAAAACTGCCTTTTAGCTCAGAGGCTTTGTGAGGACCACAGCTGACCAGGACCTTAGGGTTTCCATTTGCACTGGACATCAGCAGCTCATGGGCGTCATCGGCAGGTGGCCAAGTTCTCTGCTCCAGCATCCAACCAGAAACTCGCTTCTGCTGCACTGAACAATCGCTCACCCCGCAGCCCCGGTGCTGGCTGGCCCATCAGATAGGCAGGGTTTGTAAAACATAGGAGAAGCATTTGTTTAACTTCGATGTCTCTCTTGGCCTTCCTCCTGATGGTCCCTGGGGTGGGAGGAGCAACGTGATTTCACGCTGCAGCACCAGTGCGGCTCCTCCACTCCTATGTGAGCTAGGCATCCCCAATGGTACCTCTGGTTCCAAGGATACCATGGGGATAAGTGGTAATGCACAGCACTGTGCAACAGCAAACAGCACCCACTGTGCATGTGGGCACTGGGCAGTAGCACGAGCGCTTCTCCATGAGATATCCGAGTCCTTAGTTATAAGCTCTTCCCAAGCACTCAAAGCAATGAAACCTCTTTTTCTGAGTCCTCCATGCCTATTAATGAAGAAATAAAATAAACATTTGGTAACAAATCCAACATATGGTTATTGTTTGCTACAAGGACAGGGGAAAAACATTACTCCATAACGTGGTGAAAAGGCTGCAGCTGCAATATCGCATTACAGCCCCACGCTTTATTCAATAAAGACTCGTCCTGCCAGCCTTAACGAAATTTTTCCTTCCCTCTGTCAGCCCTGAGAGGTGGTTTCAGTGCCTTCTGCTGCTATGGCCGTGGCGGGGTTACATGTGCCCTTCGTTAGCCGAGGAATCTGCTTTCAATTCCGGCCCTTCAGATTGTATTTTCACAGTGACTCATTAGTCACCAAACGTTGACAAGCCGCTGTAAGTGTGCCATCTCCCTCATTGTTTGTATGCAAGTGCAGCAACAAAAATGATTTATTTAGGTTTTAATTAAAATTTGTGGATAGACGAGTGATTTTTAGCAGTGCCGTTTCTAATCTGTGCTTGAGGGGGGGGTGTGGGAAAAACAAAAACCCTTATAGCATTTATACTTTCATAGTCACCTCAGGCAGTTATAAGCTGCCAGTCACCAGCCCACAGGACAGCTCCCAGCCCATGCACAGCTCAACCAGGGGCCACATTTAAGAGCTGGGAGAGATGTACCACCTCTGATTCTCGTGGCAAGGCACAGATCTGGGACTACTATTGCAGTACTTTGATGTCCTATGAGTTTTACAACACCAGCCTGAATCCCGAGTGGACAAAGAATTGCAGCAATTCAAGGGCATATATTTAACTATGGGTGCAGCATCCCAGGAGTTCCCAGAATGAAGCCAGGTGACATAGGGAGGCAACTGAGCCCCATCATGACTTCTGGTTTGAAAGTAGAAGTTACCACTTAAAAGAACAGTGGAGGGTGTGGGTCACCCTCTCCAAAACAATCTGGAGGTGCCTGGGCACTCTGTCAGCACCAGCGTCCTTCAGCCCCATGGAGCCTGGCTGTGGTGGTGCTCTGCACTGCACAAGTCACAGCCATGGCAATCTATCTTGCCAGTAACTTATTTATGACTCTGAAAGAAAACTGAGAGTGCAAGGACAAGGGGATTGTGGTGGGGGAGTTGGCGAAGCTTTGGGGGCATCATAGCCCCTGTGCTGTGTGGGACCCCTGAAGTCACTTCCCAGCGATGCGATTCTCATGCTGGATGAATATTTTCCTGCTGCTCATGACCTCAAAATGCATTTGTATAAAGTGCAATGAAGCACTAAGAGACTAAACTCATGCCTCCTGTGAATTATGAAAGTTAGGAGCCTTTCTTGGCCTAATACCATGGCTCAGAGAAATCCCTGTTATTACCTGATATAAATATGTATTAATTAAAGCACTTTGAAAATGCAGAGTATTGACCTAACGGGCTGTAATGGCTCTCCTTGAGCAATTACAATCTATCATACAACTACGTGTTTCAGGACAGATTTTTTTTTTATATTGACTTGAGGGCCCCAGGTGGTTTCCTCCCCTTGCACAGACCCTTCCTGCCCTGGGCCCTCAGGCACAGCCGTGGGCCTTGCATCCTTCCTGGGGAAATCATCAGCTGGGAGACCTTATATCCCTAATTTAAATAAATACAACGCATTCCATCCTGCCCCCTCCACATTGCACACCTCCTCTCCCACTCCCCATTGCCGAGGGCACTTTTGAGAATTCCCACCCAACCGCACACCCCAGGAAACACTCGGAGCAAAATATTCATTTTGAAGAAAAACTTTTTGCTTTTCAGTGGTGGAAACCCTTTCAAATAAAGCATTTGTCTCCTGAGACTTACACCTTCTAATTTAATTTTCCCCTATATCAAACAGTGTATTAATCCCCAATAGAAAACATGTTCCAGTTGCACAAACAATATTTAAATGGTATAATAGGGACATCTTTTATAAATACTTCTAACAAATCCTGAAAAAAAACAAATGTGTGGGCTATAATTAATCGAAATGCCAAGTGCCAGCTAACCAGGAAAACTCCAGCACCATAAATCTGCCCTGAGCTTTCTCACACATGCTGATGGATGGGGACTCGCAGCTTAAATATTTAACAATCAATAATTCAAATACCTATCCTACCCTATTAAACTTGTCACATTTATTTATAAATGCAACATCCAGCAGAAGTTTCTCTAAAACTTGTGCGTCTTCTGCCCAATGACAAAATGCAGCATTTCTTTAAATTGGGAAGAAAAAAAAGGCACTGGCTTATGATATTTCTGTGGGGAAATAATGAACAAGAGGGACGGGGGGGTGGGAATTAAACCCCATTTACCAAAATAGTAAAAATAGTTGGCTGCGTCTCCTTCACCCTAATAGGTCTGGATAATACAACATGCAGGCAGGTGTTATGTTGCATGAATCACATTTATAGGAACATTTTCCAGTTTCTCCACTGCCCAAGGCAGGGAGCTGCCATTTGGGCCCCTGCAGATGAATATTTCTGTGACAAATGGTGGGCTGTGGCCCCTGCCAGGTTGTTGCCTCTTCTCCTGAGCAAATCGTGCAAAAAAAAAACCCCAAAAGAATCAGAGAAATGGATGGGTTTGGGTCTGGCCTGAACCGCAATGACACTTTTTGCCCCATAGAAGGGAAGAATGGGACAGAAATAAATAGATGTTGGGTCCAGCACTGGCACATGAGAGACCATTCGCTGGCTAATAATAATAATAATAATAATAATAATAATAATAATAATAATAGTAATAGATCTTGCCAGCTTGCAGTACCAGCAGCCTGACTGCATTTCAAAAGTTTTTGGGAAAGCAAGGGACAACTGCATGATTTATCAAGTGACTCCTCTCCTTTCCAATGGGCTCAATAAAAAAAAAAATCGGAAAAGCTCAGCTCTGTTTCCATCCATCCAGAGTAATGGAAGGTGGCTTGGAGCATCCTGTTTCCCACTTGAGACTTGGCCATGCTCCCAGCCGCCTGCAGCAAAGAGGGTCCTTTTGTCCCCAAGCATCATTTATTTTAGAGGAGCACCAAAACTCCTGAACCTTAAATGTCACAGAACTCTTGACCCCACATTTCTGGAAGGATTTTTAAAGAAAATCATGGAGTTCCTATGGATTGAGGGAGTAGGGGTGTTGGCCATGGCACTCGTCCTCCTGTGACCCCAGCACCATCAGAGTGTGCCTGTGGCCTGAGCGCAAGTTACAGTGGCATAAATCTCCATTGCAAATTTATTGCTATAATTTATCAGCTCATGTTGCTGAATGGCCAAGCAGTTAATTTTAAAATGAAGTGGTGATATTTTCATTAATACCCTTGTGCTAACTACCTATCAAAACATGCGGAGGCAATTAATACCATGTTGCTGAAGTACTGGACCAATAAATATTTCCAGTCTTGGCTTGTCTTTGGCAGATAAAAGACACTGAATGAACCCACCGCCTTGGTAATACTCCCTGAGACCCTTTCTTGTCGCATCATCAAAAACATTCACAATTAAGGAAGAAATTAAGTAGTCAGATCTGCCAGTAACAGGAATTTAAAAGGCCGTTGTTTCATGACATGAGTAATTCCTTCAGGATGCCTAGCAATAACAATAAGCTTGGGAGAAGATTGGAAATTTCTCAAGATTGTATATAAGCAATACAAAAGTAATTTGGCTCAACCTGCATTTGGGGAAAAAAAGGTGAAAATGTCCAACATGTCAAAACTTCATCATCACCGCACTTGCTGCAACTTCATCACCCAGCACACCACAGAGCATCCTTTTGAGGGAAAAAAGGGTTTACACATGGACTTCGGTGTTAATGGTCATAATGGGGTTTTCAGCCCATATTTCTTCCACTGATGAAAAATCAAATGGTGACATATGAAACCTCACTAAAAGGGAACACTGGGGTGACAGGCGTCTCACCAGTGCACAGCACCACACACTTTTTGATGGGCTTCATACTGTACAAATCTCCCTGTAGACACATTCCATTGCTTCTCCCTCCGAGGCAGAGCAGCGTCTGCTTTTATCTGCCTTGAACACCACCACGTACTTTTTCCACCTAAAGTTTTTATTTTTCTATTAGAGGGCTATTGCGTATTCTGCCTGCATCCTGAGGCAAGCTGACACGTTTTGATAGCAATAAATAATAAATGGGATTTATTTCCTTAGATGCTGATGGAGACTTTTCCTTCTGCAGGAAGAAAGAAAAAGTGAGAATGAAAGAGTACAAGAAAAGGAGTGAGAAAGAGGGAGAGGGTGCCCAAGCCCCAGCCATGGCCCCGTGGGTGTCTACTCCCAGCAAAACTTTCACCCTGCATGGAGCAGAGTCTGTCTGCACTCCTGGAGCCCCTCCTGGTTCCTCCACTGAAACTCTGGGCAGCCTCAGCCAACAGCCTTGATAATAAAGGGCATAAATAAATAATAGTGAATGATTTTTGTAGGAGGGAAGTAACGGATGAGAGTGCAGGCACAGGGGCTGAGTGCGAGGAAGGGGCAGTGTTAAGAAACTGCCAGAGCGCAGCATCAGCCACGCTGGCTGCAGGCAGGTGATGGGAGCATCTTTTCCCTGTGCATTGCAACTACTCTTTCCTTTTATTTTTTAAACATCTTTTAATTTTTCTGTGTGTGCGTGTGCAGCAGTGTGCATGGGTGGATCCTTGTCCCTCCTTCCCATCCCTGCATCCCCTGTGCTTACTGCTGGATGAAGCATCCAGCCCCTGCTGCCCCACGGGGCAGGCTGGCACATGCCTGGGCTTGTTTCCAAGCCAAAGCGGCACAACCACATGAGCTTTTTTTTTTTGCAGACTTGAGATGAGTTTTCTGCCCCAAAGTGGGAGCGAGTACAGGCTCAACACTTTCTCTTGCCAGCCCCCCCTCACTCCTTCTTCAACCTCCTCCCAGGGCAGAAGCGGGCAAGCGCTGCTGCTGAGTCCCTGCTTAGGGCATTGTGTTTTCTGTGAGGACAGATTTGGCTTTTCCTTAATGCCTGGTCCCCTTCATGAGGAAAAAAAGCTAAATTGAATGGGGTCCAACCTGTCCTCAGCTGCTACAACGTGCATCAGTGCCAGCGTGAGCCATGTCTGATGGAGGAACCAGGATGCGGTGAGAGGCACCCCCGATGATAGGGCCATTAGAGCTGTGCACAGCCAAACCTTCTGTTCTGGCCTTGTAGCCTAAAATGAAATTATGTGAATGTGTGAGAAAGGAAATACCACTGGTTTATGAGTTTTGCACAACTATTTGTTACAAAATACTAATTTCTGCCAAAATAAAATGCAGTTGGTGCTGCCCCGGGAAGGGCTGGGAGCTGTGGTGGTCCCCATCTCCTGTCCTCCAGGCCTCATGGCAGAGCTTCACCATCCCTTGCCTCTCATCAGCCTCAGTGTTGATTTTTAAGTAGAAAACAGTGGGAATGGCTTAAATGATAAAGATTCCTTTTTGCAAATATTGACTTAATTTCTGCACATATCTTTTAAGAAAAGGTGTTGCACATTGAAAACCTTTAAAGAAAACTTTAAAGGTTGTAGAGAGACCAATTTTTTTCCTGTCGAACATGTACAGAAGCCGTGGAGACAGGTGCAGGGCGGCAGCTGGGGCTGAGCAGGGCAGCTCTGCCCGGCTGCGCTGCAAGGTCGACTGCAACAGCAATGGCCAAAACACTGTTGACATCTGGTACTGGGGCTCTTTGGAAAAGCGGCCGCATTTAAAAAGTTTAGCTACATTTAAAGATATATTTTAGCATTTAGAGAATTAATTAAACTCCTCAATCTCTACTAGATGAGCTTTGTGTCTTTACTCAGGATGATTTACTCTGTGGAGGTTCACTGAAGACTCACCCATTACTGTGTGAGGAGTGATGTTGTGTTATCAGGACACAGCACAGGGAAGTATGGCCGACCGGACAACGACTCAATTTAACCAAATATTTCTGCAATTTGCGGACAGCAACAGCCAGGGAATCCCCAAACCTGCCCAGATAAGAGGGGCCAGAGCCAGCCCCAATGTCGTGCACCTGGAGAGGTCAATGCTGCAGCCAGTGGTGATGCCCACAGCCCTATGGCTTCACATCCTCCCGTCCCCAGCTGAAAGTAAATAACAACACAGCCTGTTAGCATTAGCAATTTTTTATTTTCCTTTTTTGTTGCATAGGAAATGCAGTACTTGCTTCCAGTAATTGTATTGTAATGTGAGAAGGTGGTAGCACTAATGGTTGAATACAAGAGTTAAACTAATCCACACCAGCTCAAAAAACCTGCGGAGACTTAGTTGAATAAGAATGGATGCCCACAGTGATTCTCAACCAATTACAATTTTTTTCACAGAACACAGTAAAACTAAAATGGTAACTATGAGAGTCAATACAAGTATACTAGAGGCACGAGGGGCCTGACTCATAAAAAAAATGAACACGACATGGTATTAACACGGGTGTCAAGTGAATTTGCAGCAGATCTTTCACACGGCCAGTGGAAATTTTAGCGCCCCAAATTTCCAATTGATGCTGAGTGACTTGGCTAGGCCAGTCTCAGGCAGCGGAGCAGGGCTAGGTCAGAACTCAGCCGCGCGGAGAAACCGCACAGCCAGCCAAAATGGAGTTTTCTCCTTGATTGTATTTCCAAAGCAAAGAATTTTGCAGACCTTTCCCCAAGGCAGCAGTTGCAGCCGAGCGCCGGCAGCAAGAACAGGCAACGGCAGCGGGTGCCAAGCCGGGCACTCTCTTCCTACCATGCTCCGTCTAAAAACTCATCTTCTTTCTTTTCCCCCTCATATTAATTTGTGGATGCAGATAAAAGGGGGGGATTTCACCCCACACAATTGTTTTTGTTCATGCTCAAGCATAGAAGATTAACTAAGTGGAAAATAGTCTTCCCTAAAAAAAAGCATACAAAGTACAAAAGTTCACATTGTGTATGAGTGTTCGCCTTTACGAAGGTTTTCTCTAGAGCTCAGAGGTAGCGATCTGGTGCATTTCTGTGGTACGGACAAGATCTCTTTTGTGATTGAGTAGCCTCGTACCACTGTTACAAACCCCTGGCATCGGCCGGAGCGCAGAGCCGGCCTCATCGCTGTCTCCCCTTTTTCTCCTGCCAGCCTATACCTCTGGGGTGTCGGAGCATGGTCCTGCGCTGCCTCGCCTGCCCCCGGCTCCTCAGCCCCTTCCCATCAACTCCTGATCTCCGTTGGGGTTAGGGAAGGCGGAGAGGGGAAGGGGAGGGAGAGGAGAGGCAGCAGGCGTGCATGCCGAGGAAAGTGGGGCTCGCCAAAGTGTGTGCTTGGAAAGCAAGCCATCCTCACTTTGGACGAGAAAAGCCCACCAGCCTCCCGTGTTAATAGCAAAGGAGCTTTTATGAATCGGGCCCAAAGTTTGTACAGAGTTTGTCTGAAGAAAAATATTGCAACTGTGCATGAAACTAAACAACCACATGAGGTTTTTTTTTCTTTTTTTCTTTTTTTTTTTTTAAAGGGTTTTTCTTTCTATGAGGAAATCTGGTGTGAAGAAGGGTCAAGCATGGGTACCTGGTGAACCGCTGCCCATTAAGAAATCTCTCACAACGTGAGCTCAATCTCATTTGTGGGTTTAAAGGACTGTCCCTTAAATTTGAACTTTATGCATCTGTTCTTCAGAGTAAGCTCTCTGAATTCTTAGGGTAGCTTTTCGAGACGAAAATCTTACCAGGCACGGATTTCTGGTCTCAAACACCATGTCCTGCCCTCTAGGGAAAAAAAAAAAAGGAAAAAAAAGGAAAAAAAAGGAAAAAAAAGAAAAAAAACCCGAAACACAAGTAATACTGAATTTAAGTAAATGTATACCTCCAAAATACTGAAAACACCCCAAATCAAGAAAAGACAGATTTTGCGTTCTCAGTGAAATATCTTTAAACCTATCTGACAAGAACCAAGTCAGAAAAAAAGACTAACATAACTTTGAGTAATATTCATACAGCTACTAAGCATTATGGAATAGCATGCATTAATATTGTACGGTTATTTTACATCACCTATATCAGAAGGTTCTGACAGACAGCGAAGGCTACCGGTGTAGAAAAATCTTACTTCAGAAGAGCAATATAATACAGATTTCACAGGCACTACATTTTAATATATCAGGTATTATGCTGGTTTTCTTATAATTCTTTCTGTCCTAAAGCTGGCATTATAACAATGACCGAAAAGGCAAGGATCGAAGTAAACGGAAAGTAGATACCAAAGTTGATATATTCTTTTCTTTTTTTTTTTTCAGATAGATTAGTGCATAGTTTCCATGCAGATAAACACTGCTATGCATTTACATTGTTGGAAAGCAGAGTGAATTGAGCCCAAGTTGTCACATTTTTGTAAATCATTTTGCCAGCCTGTAATAGCACCATGTAATGGATTTGCATTAAACATTAAATTGATTTCAGAATTGGTGACACAGTATTCACTACAGTTAAGTGCTATGGAATAGCTTCAATGTTACCTGCTATATATCAAAGCAATTTTCATCCCACTGCTTTTTTATTGGAAAAAATAAAAGGAAAATGTACTCGATACTAATTAGACTATTGCGCAGCCTTGGACTTGATGATGGCATAGCTGGGTTTACTGTCAAACAGTAATACATGCATTGACTTCAAGACAAAATTGGCATTGTAAGCTTGACTTAATGAAAATCCTGCCTAGCAGGCAGTGTTAACTTCACAAGACCTGCCTCCGACAGACCTCATGAGGTTTATTTTGTTATTTATTTATTGTTTAGGTGCCATTGAAGCTCTCCTTACATTGTCATGCCGGTTATGGTTTTAATTTTGTTCGATGGAGGCCTTCTACCAAAAAAAAAAAAAAAAGATATTTCCAGAGACACAATGCAAAGTACAATATTAACTGACATCTTTAAAAAAAATTCACCACAAGGAAAAAAACTGTTTTAGGCTATGTATCTGGGTTTTTTTGTATTTTCGTACAGTAAATATTTTATAACACTGTTACTACAAAGCTGCAAATATACGGAACAAAGAGAACTAGAGAAAGAAAAAAAAAAATGTTAGAGGGATTTTGCATATTCCTGTGGGCTGACTGAATACTGTGGAGTTGAGAAAATTTGAGTGTTTCTTTTCCCCTTCGACTTTAAGGGGAGGGGGAACAAGCAACAGAGACAAAGTGTACCATGGCTGCCTAAACTCGAAGCCCGAAAGTTTTTATTATAAAGGAAGAAGAATAAATAATAATGGCATTGCTGGGGTGTGCGGCATGATAAAAGCAAGTGCCCTCGCTCCAAAAAAAGAGGAGAAAAGAAGGGAATTAACTTGAGAAAAAGTCAATTCGCACTAAGCCACTTCTAGGGCTTTAAATTTGGATGGGTGGGGGGTGGATACAGGTCAGAGTATTTGTGCGTCTGACGGTTTCTGGAGAGAAGGAGACAGGGAGAAAAAAGTTGTTTGTGTGACTCAAAAAGAACGACCGGAACGACTCGGAGGGGAGCGGGGCTGGAACCCGCCACGGAGTCCGGGGCGCCGGCCGCCTCCTGCTCCTCTGCAGCCTGTACCCCCAGGTGGGACCCTCCTGCCTGGCCCTCCAGCTCCGGGCTGGCTCGGAGGGCAAAAACACTGCTTGCTCTCTAACACCTGCACAGAACGGAATTGCAGTGTTTTCTGCGGGAGAGTAAGGTGAACGAAAACTGAATTTAGTGTGTAATACTTTACAACCCCTGTTGGTTAACACCCTTGACCGCCTACCTAATGTTTTAAAGCCTTTAAAACATTTTTTTTCTCGCAATTCTGCTCAGAGTTCCCTAACTTTAGCGTCATCAAACTTAATATGACAAAATACCTTCAAAAATACAGCATACCTGTAATGTCCATTTACAATGGTTCTTCAGTAGCCTATACTTCTCAAGCATAGGAATATGCTATACCATTGAGAGAAGAAAAATAACTGTATTTAAATACATACAAAAAGGAAACGGGAAAGTTTTTAACTTAAATCCAGTTCCCAAAGGAAAAAAAAAAAAAGCAATTCTATGAACGCTGCCTTTATAACGAACAATCAGAAATTCCACTAAGCTAATTTGACAGAAATTTTTCCTCATTTAAACAACATTACAAAAGTCCTGCATTATAAAATAGGGTAGAATAAATCAGTGTAATCAATAAAACTATACAACATACAAATTACATATCTTCTGAGTGGGCAGTTTAATTCTCTCTCTTTGCAGCCATGACTACAACATGCTCACTAAAAACAACTAACTGCCCAAACTATTGCTTAGTTTGTTTTGTTTAAAAAAGGGTGCAATTTTATTGTATATACAACCAATTTACTGGTAATACCTTGTCTCATAGCAAGGTTCTGACAAAATGTTTGTCTAGGCTTTTTTCCCTTCACTGTGAAGCACTGAAAGCTGCTATTTTTTTTTTTTAGTGCACATATGTCTTAATAAAGTAATGCCCAGCTAAGTGCTATAGGGAAGGCAAAGGATGCTGGCTAGAGGATGTGATACCATATACTAACAATCACACAATACAATAGAGCAAAATGACTACTCAACCACTTATCAGACACATATGAAAATCCAAAACATTTTATTTTTTCCTTAAATAGAGAATAACCAGTAAACAATTTTCAGAACTTGGAAGTTTAAAAACGTGCATATAAAAATGGGCATTATATACTTTTATTGAATGTGGATTGATTGCAGTCTGCTAATAAAAATGGGTGTGGGATCTGAAGAAAAAGGAAGTTTTTTTTTTAAGGCTTGCTTGTGAAAGGAACAGTTGTAAAACAAAAATTGCTTGAAGCAGGGTTCAGCTTAGTGCTTCACAGTTTGACTGCTTCTCTAAGAAGAGCCCTTCCTGCATGTGCATTCAAAATCACAAAAGTACAAAGACAAACACCTAAAACACACTGCGTCAAGTGCAGCACCAACTTTGGTCAAATAAAAAAAAAATGAAAAGAAAAATTAATAATTGCTAAGCTTTTCTACATGATATAAGCAGGTATTGCATATTTTCATATATCTGGGAGAAAACAAAACAAAAAAGGAAGACTCCAAATAAAATGTAAAATGCAGCAACATCCAAAAATACTGATAATCTAGCATCTACAGATCTCAGAATAGCACTGCCACTGACCATACAGGACAATAAACACTACTCCTATCTGCGGAACAACTAACATCCTATTTAATTCTAGATGTTGAAACTGACAATGGCTGACATAAAAGTCACATTTACAAAAAGTGTCTCCAAATGCTTGACTAGGGAAAAACCCCTTTCAATATAGGAACATGTGCAACAATTCCACAAATAATCGCTATCCAGGGCAAGGCACATTGATATGGAATTTTTTTTTTTGTTTCGTGCAAATTAAGAAAACAAAACAAAACATTGTTTCAGGGAAAAGATGAGGAGCAAAGTGTCTTCCCAAGAATTTCAGTTACTTGATTGTATAGGACAGTAGTAGAAACCCTTCTGAAGGGTCGAACAAACATAGTTTAAAGGCAAGTGCCTGGAATAGGGATTACAATATTGTGTCTTAATGCACTCTACTTTACCCTACATTAACTATATAAAAATTAGTTACTAACACTAGAACATGCAGAGACTTTCTCTGATTAGCTGGACGCGCCAACCAGAACGTATATATATGTATAGTATAGGAAACCTTCTTAAAGTTGCATGTGAAGCAAAGGGGTGCTCCGCTGTCTGATAGAAAAAATCACTTGCACTCTTTTTTTTTCTTTTTTTTTCCTTTTTTTTGTACATAAGATACAGGACGTTTGGGGTCCAAACTTTTTTGTTGTTTTTTTTTCTTTTTTTTCTTCTTCAGCAAGTGCCCTTGCATTGAACTGGCATAAGTTGTAAGATCAGCATCATTTATTTCTGTAAAGTTTTCTTTGCAGTCCAGAAAATGTACCAGTTCAGGGACACAAAGGTGTTTTACTTTCTGGACCGTTCTCTCTTATTCCCAAGGTGTTTGAGAACTGATAAACCCTATATTGCCGGAAACACGTAAAATTTGTCAGAATTGGCATAATCCATTATAGTGACTTTTAGCTTATAAAATTAACAGATATTATGATTTCATTTTAGTTATGTGCTTTGATAACAGAAAATGATTAATTAGCATTTAATGTAGTTAACATATTGTGGTAAAAGCACCATTAGATTTGTTTATTTTTTTTTTTAAATTTTCCTTCAGTTTTAAAGGGATACAAGTTCAACAATAAAAAACATAAAAAGCAAAAATAGCTCCCCTTTTTCTTGCAAGGCTGTTTTTTACCCCAATAATTTAGAGTCCTGGGGTGGAAGGACTTGGAAAACAAAAATAGAATTTTCAACAATCTCTATCTTACAAAGATATTTAGCTATCCAATGAAATTGCACTTTACTCAATTCAAAATTCGATTGTTTTGATTGATTCCTGTCAGTTTCTGTCAAAACAGACCAACTTCCCCATTTCTGCGTGAATTTTTGTGTAATTGTTGAAAATTGTTGAAAAATGTTTTTTTTTCAAATGTAAGTGCAGCATTTCAAACTTTTTTCTTTTTTTTCTTTTTTTTTTAGTGAATAGTTGTAGTTCGATGTTTTAAATCGCTCTGCAATTGAGTGGAAAAAAATTGTTGACAATGCTCTTATGGTTCGTGTTACATTTCTAAGTGCCGACTGTAAAAAAAAAACAAAACCCCAACAAAAAAAAACCCGCAAATTTTTTTCCCGATATGTTACAGAAAAACATGCTCTATGTCTGTCTGGTAAGTTATATATTGCAGAATTCAGCTACTACAAAAGTTATAGTTTAAGTATGTTTCATGATTTCTCAAGAAGTCTCACACCTGTATGGGAAAAATCGATGAGGATACTGTAAAACAGTTAGGCTCCATATGGAAAGTGTGTTACAACAGCGAGTTGGTAAGCAGCAGCAGAGGCTAGTTCTACTCAGCGTCACCTAACGCTTACACTACCAATGAAACACTTCAAAAGTTATGAAGCCCAACCATTTCCAGCACCATATGAGAAATTACAACAGTCCTAAGTTGTCTAAAAAAACCCAAAAAAATAAAATCTCGAAAAAGTTACGGCCTTTGCCATTCAACCATAACGTTTGCCATTTCCATGTACTAGTTTGCTGTCGGTGTCTGCTCGCCTCCCCTTCCGTCGATGTGAAGTCGCTGCGCTGCATTGCTGCTGCTTCCGTGTTACAGAGGTGGGAAGGGGTCTGGTGGTCTGTCTGGTGGGTGGTGGGAAGCGGAGACTTTTATCCCAGGTACCAGGACTGCAAAAGAAAGAGAAGTGTCAGCCCTGCCGCCTGCTTTCGCTGCTTCCCAAAGGGCCCCGGGCATCGCCGCCAGCCTCCTCCGCCAAGAGGGGGGCTAATTGAGACTGTGACGAATCAACCTAATTACAAAGCTTAATTAAAAATACTGTACAAATCAATATTTTTTTTTTTTGCAGACAGTTGCTGGACATAGCCACAGATGAACGTGGGGGTCATGTCACGTTACAAGTTATCAATCTTTTTAATAGATTATACCTTGAAGATCCCTCCAGTTCACTTTTGTCTAATCCCCTGAAAAGGCGATACACATTCGCCTCTCCGTGCCATTTATCACCCTGCAGTCGGGGTTTTCTTGGGTATTTAGGCATGTGCCAGCATAAGCATCTGTTGCTTTATAATGCCCTGCTTCAACTGTCTCACTGGAACAGATGCACAGAAATTCAACAACAGGGCTGTTTTCTTAGGAGAATTGTGGATCGCTAGAGAAAAGCCAGGATAAAGCAAATCAGGGGGAAAGTGGATCAGCAAAAATGTCCCGTATCTCTGGCCATACTTGTGTTTCAAAACAAAACACGGACCCCAACTAATAGCTCTTCTTTGGGAAAATATTTCTTTCTTTTTTTCCCCCTCCTCCCAAAGGGAGGGAATTCCCTGGGATTTCATCGCTGCAACAATACTGTCTTTAAACCAACCACGCAGATGCCCAGGGCACAAAAAGCAATTTTGCTCCTTGATAGGAAAATAAACACTATCAGAAAGCCGGAATGGGCTCTGCTGGAGTCGGGGCAGTGCCACCCCACTGGGGAGACCTGGTGAGGCCTCGGCGAGGTCAGACCAACCTGAACCCAGGATGAATAAGAGCAGTGTTAGGCCCTGGGACTGTACGTGCAGGGGGATGCTACTTGGCAATGACAGATTGCTGTGGGAATACACCAACAAGCGGCAACTATTTAGCCTGAAGTAAAGTAATACAACAAGAAAGATTCAGGTATTAAAGAGCTGTTGCTGATACCCCACGTTTTTACTTCGGCTCCTGTAATATATGAGGTGCATACATGTGCACGTATAAACTGATGACAAGTTTTACCAACTTTTTCCTCCATTCCTTTTCAGCGTCTGACGTGATTGATAGCATAATCAACCTGGGGAGGATTTATGAACATTTACAGAAGACTCTGAGGCAAGTTTCATGTGAGACTTGGAGATTATGTGGTCTTGCCATGGAGGTAGGAACCGCTAAAATAAATAGCACAATCGGAGAAGTTGTCCTGCTTCCAATACACCTCATTAACTAACTCTTCCTCCGCTCACCCTTCTGAATACAAACACACTGGTTCCATATCGGCTCCATCTATTGCCTACAGATTTTATATTTAGAATTATGCAGGCTGCAATTAAACAGAATAGTTCTCATATGTAAAGTTCATAAACGGAGAAAAGTTCTGGCAGGATTTGTGAAGCGGTGCCAAGTCCTGTTCCCCTCCCTGATTGCAGGACCCTACTGGTTTTAGGCAGGCGCAGGAAAGCTGAGCGCAGGCTGTGCTGGGGGCACCTCCGACCACTGCCGGCTGCAAACTCTTCTGAACTTTGGAGGGTTGTCCCTTACGCTTGCCATTTGAGCGTGACAGCTTTTGGTCAGGCTGGCAGCTGTGGAAGCACCCAGTGAGTAGAGGGGGTTAAAAATTCAGAGCTGATGGTTCAAATCTATATTGCAGATGTCCAATTGGCTCCCATTGCCGCTGGCCTGGCCACATGGCCCACTGGCCTGGGATGGCGGGAGCTGCTCTGGCCTTGCCACTCCTCTTTTGCTTCAAAAGGAAACCAAAAAAAAAAAAGAAAAAAAAGCAGAGAAAAAAGGCAAAAAACGAGAAAACAGCAGTTGCAGAGGTGGGGCTGTTGACGGAGGAGGCCCGGGGAGGCAAAGCAGCGGTGCTCAGATTTCCATGCCCCAACCGGCAGGGGATGCGCGCCACTGCTGCTCGCCTGTCGGTCTGTCCCCCGGCCACTCTGTCCGTTCATCCGTCTGTCCGTTCATCCCCCCCACGGCACCGCGCTCCTTCAAGCATCTTGCTATTCAGCCTGCGCCTTGCAGACAAGGTTACCCCAGAGCGGCTCTGTAATCCTTCACTGAAATAGGCTTTATTGATTGCTCTGGTCTATTGTTCCCTTTTCAAGTCCCCCAAGTTCAAGTTCATCCTGGTGTTACATCATGTCTCGTTGCTAGGGGCAACCAGACAGCCCCAGACGTGACTATCATTAGCAAGAGCCGCGCTGCGCCCTCCCACCGCCTGCCAGCCGCTCTGACGTAGCAGTCCCGCTGCAAACACATTGAAGTATTTATTCTGCCTAATTTATGACCTCCACAGCAAGAGAGACCCCCACTCCAAAAACCAACACTGTTGTATATTTAATTAATCTGTCTTTCTCTGGCACTTGGGAAAGTTAGACAAAGGTCTAATTATTGTGTGTCGCTCCCCACACTTTTCTTTTTGGGGTGACTATTTGCATGGGAAAAGAAACAGCGAGGCTGGGCGCGAGTCCCCTCCCTCCAAAACACCTTTTTTTTCTCCCCTGCCCTATTGACATTTCATGAAATACTTTAGCTGCTTAAGGGAATTAGAAAAAAAAAATCTGATGTGAATGTAACTCCTTCTGAGTTGGTATTCAGTAACACAAATCAACTCATGACATGTTTAAATTTAAATGCTAACCACACACTCTGCGAGTTACTTTAAAGGTTAGTTTTTAATCAATAGAAGTTGCTGACTCCAGAGTTTTTAGCGGCGCAGTGCAGCTCTGGGGCCTTTGTCTAGCGCTGGGCTTTCAAACTTTTTTTTTCTTGAGATGATTTTAGCAATGATTTGCAGACACAGAGTGCTATTGTGCTCCTGACTAGCAACATGTCAATAAAGGAGTAGAGTTACCATGCACTGGGGTGTCAATATGACTCCTGCAGATACTGCTCGGCCTTAATACCATGGAAAAACTTAATTAACCCTTACAGGATCAACCCAAATCGCACGGCTATTTTTTGAACTTTGTGCTGGGGCTCTGGACTGCCTTTACTGAAAAGCTACTTTTACAAGATCCGAACTCTGAGCATCTCGCAAACAGCTGCATCCCGCTTCTCTTGTTCCTGCACCCTCACTTTGATGAGATGTTTTATGGGCTGAGGCAGCAGAACAGCGAGACAGAGAGCGCATTTACCCATCAGATCCCACCAGCACTGCTCTCGGTATACCGTTTTAATTTAGAGTGTCTTACAGCTGAAATGCACACACAGAATGATCCTCCTTTTCTACTAATCATTTTAATATTAAGATCTCATATCCCACTCAAGCCTCCCATACACGTTTAAGTCTTCCTGGATTAGGTCTGAAGAGCACCATTGTCCTTCTGAAGCACCTGTGAACTTCTCTGCGAAGGAAAAGGAGACCTCCACATGACAAATGGAGCCCTGAGAGCTGCGATCTGTCAAGTTTTTTTTGCATTATTAGGAGGCTTAGTACGGAAAAAAGAGGCCCGGCTCCCTACATTCAGATGGCTGAAGTATTTCACGGCTTCTGCTCAAAGTCGTGCAGGGTGTACTCTCATGTGTAATTCACCTTACCCATTTTATCCCTTCACATTCTGCAACTTGTCCGACTGCACCCAGAGAGAGAACAGTGTACTGCCTTTCTTAAATTAAAATCTCCATTTAAATCATGTGCAGTTGGACAATATGGTCAGGATGGTATTATCGCCATGCATTTTCACAAAAGAGCCAGTATTTTATTTCCCCTCTTTTTACTTTGCAGCACTATTCTCCCAACAAGTTTAGAACTAAATGAATGCACCAGAGCTAAAGGTCCCAACTCAGTAAAATTCCTGCCACACAGTTGTCGGTGCCACTATGGGTCTGTATTGTCCTGCCGAGCATCTTGCTGTCCTTCCCCAGCGCTCAAGGTGAAGCACCAGAAAGAATTCTGCAGTCCGGTACAAGAGCTTTGCTTCCTTTTCTCCAGTCAAATGAAGAAGTAATCTCATCAGGTTGAAAAGTGCTGACTAAGGATTTAATAAAGTGCCTGCAGATGTGTGTCATCTCTAAGGTATTCAACTCATGTAATGCAAAACAGTTCCACACCGAAAGTGCTTATAAAATTCCATTTAACCATTGCAGAGCTCTATTTTACTGTTCTCGGAGGAGTATTATCACACTATTTTTTTTTCCTTCCTAATTTACAGCACCATGAAAGTTGAAACTCTGCACTGCCAGTATCTGAGAATCCTCACAGTAGTAAGGTTTTATGAACCATAAACAATATCTACTTGACTGAATCCTAAACAGGAAGTCTGAAATGGCAATTACATTTCTTTGATAGCACAAGTCTATTTGTTTCTTATGCTCTTCTGGAGATAGCAGAGACACACAAAAATCCTCAAGCCACTTCTGACAATCAGGTCCTTTGTATGGGAAGAACAGCAAGGAGACACTTCACGATTCAGGATATTTAAAAGGAGAAAAGCTGAAAGTGCCTCATTGACTCTGGTAGCAGTTTCTGTCTGCATCAGGAGCCCAGAAACAAGCCCATTGTTTATTAAAATCTTCTTAAACCAGCCTTCCTGCACACGGTACTTCACCTCTGGCTCCCAAGCCTAACCCTGAGCAGCACTCAGGTTTTAAACCAGAAAGACAATCAGACACAAACTTGTTAAATTTACTTCTACCTGCACACGTCTTGCCCTAACAATGAAACCTTTCAGCTCGCTCAAGAAGTGAGTGTTATAAAGTGGCTCTATCTGTTTTTCGAATTAAAAAGTTAAACAAAAGTCCTCAAGGGCAAAGTTTAACGCTGCGGAAGGAGGTTGTTAATATGGAATCCAGAACTGGGTGTGACAGTTGGCTTATTTCTCTGGGCGATGTAGGTTATTTAAGGACATTCACAAATTTGAAACTTTGACAAACTCCACATATAGGAGCTTTGGCTTCACCTAACCCACTTAGGGCTAAGACCTGATCTGTCCTAGCCATTTTCTTCAGATTTCAGCCTGGTTTGGCTGCCTGGCGGCAGGACAGGTCGGTGCCATCAGGACTTCAAACACGGCTGCCGCAGTGCTGCAGCCGTTGGTGCCCCGGGCACGGCTGCACTTGCAGGAAGTTATCGCTGCACGGGCCCAGGTGGGAAAATCCACCTTTGATAAGAACCTAAATACAAAAAAAGTCTTGCAGCTTTATTGCTCACTGGCAAAGCCGCTGTTTGAGCAGCCAAGCTGAACCTGAGCCACAACCGCCAGGCACCTGTGAGAATTCAGCACAGCGCATAAGTTCAGTTGTTTTGTTTGGGGATGACATTTCAGTCATCTCAGGAACTTCAAGGCAATCAAAAACATTAACACAGGGAAGGTGAATAGGGGCAACAAGTCATTCTGCTTGCAAAGATAAAACGAGAATATAAACAGCTATGCAGAAAACTAGTCCTTTAGACATCACTTTGTGAGAGGTCCTGGGAAGGCTCTGACTGTCATTTGAAAGCAAGGGACCAAAACTGAGGCTTTGATGCAATTTCAAAAGGGCTGCCCAGGGTACGTGAAGGCAGGGCAATCCAGATTCTGGTGCGACTGGCTGAAGGGCTGCTGCAGATAAAGCAACTGCCTTTGCCTTAACCCGTGTCCGAATTTGTCCTGCTTTTCTATTGGTTTCTCCAGAGCTTCTCCAGGCACGAAATTTGATCCAACTGCGTAAACTGAAAGGTGAATATTAAAGACAAGGTCACCTTTGTCCCTATGGAAGTTACTTTCTTAGAGCTGGGATTAATTATTTAGTAATTATATTTTCCAAAATGAAATACCAAAAGGGACGTAAGTAGCATGTTGGTCATCCCCAAAGGGACATAAAACAGTGAATGAATCTTCTGGTTGTCCAACATCCACACCCAGGAGAATCGCACACCCCACTACGAGCATATTTATACTGTCTCGAGAAAGATAAAACCCATCCCAGGAGGGACACAAGTCTCCACGCGATGTGTACAGTAGCTCTGCATTCAATAGCTTTTGCAAGAATGCCAATTGTGGCAAACTGCATTAAATTACATGCAATAATTTTGTAATATGGACTTCTGCCCGTTGACTATTAAAAATGTATAGTAGTCCAAACCACTTCTCTCCTGGGACCAACAAACTCACTTCAGGCAAGATTTCTGCTTGGGTTCAAACCTCAAGTTGGGAACAGCTAGTGTTTATAACTAAGTCACCCCAAACCCTCCCAAACCTATGAAAACACACGCATACAGTAACTCCTGCTGTTGTCCCAGACATCTGAATGTTCAAGTAAAGTGTCCCAGCTGGCTCCAGATGTTTCTTAAGTATAAAGCAATGCTCTGAGCGCTGGACCCCCTGCTGTCCAAACCTGAAGCTCAGCGGATTAAAGATTGACTGCGCTATGACATACTTACATTGAGCCTGAATATAATACAGCAAAGACTTATCAATGGCAAATATTTGAAATGTAATCCAGCAAGCAGAGTTCGCTGGCACTTTGAATATGATGTATAAATAATGTATGGAAACTTAAGATCTAAATTAGATCTACAGGAAGAAAACTTTTGCTTTTCTCTGACTCTAAAAGAAAAGTCCTCTCTCAATGAGGTAATTTTTATGTTCATCTTTCAGTCTGCAATTTTCCTTTTAGACAGAGGGTCTTTTACTTCGGGAACGTTTTGCGCATTACAGTTTCCCTCCAGTTTTCTAAATAGTTAAACAAACAAGTTCATTTGTTTGTTAGCAAATTGACTTTGAAAGCTGCAAAATAACTTCTAAACTTTCCATCATATGCTGAAAGCTAACTGCAGTATTGTTAAACCATAACCCTTGCTGTTAAAAAAAAAAAAAGATACTGAACTGAAAGAGAAGGAGAAAAAAGAAAGGGAGAGAGAAACAATCCCATTTTGGTTTTTGTTAGAGGACGGCATACAACATAGATCAGAGACTTTTCAAAAAATAAAAACCCCCACTGTACACAAAGCACAGGAAAATGTGAGGAAAAAAGGAAAAACCTAAAAGCAGCTTAGAATGTGTTAACTCTGCCATTCTGTCAGCTTAAAGAGTATTTTATGCTTGATCAACAGCTCTCTTTTATTATGCTTTTCTTTCATTCATTCAAGACATCAAAGACCAGAACCACCAGTGTACCTGATCTACCAGAAGAACTTGTAAGGGTGTTCTAAAGAAATGGGGGTATTGGGAGCCAGACACCCCTGCGGACAAGGCAGTTCAAAGAGAATATTTCAACAATGATTACATTTTGTAAATCTTTGTACGAAAGACAGCTTATTTCCTGCTTTTTTCATGAAAAATAGATTCTATCCATTAAAGTGAACCCACAGTATGAAAGTTACTTGACATCTGAGGTACAGCAAGCGGATTAAGTGGATGGTGAGATGAAATCTTTGAGAGGGACGATGGCTTTCTCTGATATTTGTCGCTGCCACAAGGTTTTCTGACTGGGTTAGAAACTTTTTTTAAATTTATTTGTGGACTTACTGGTGGCAGTGAAGACGTTTGTAAAAGCAAAATAAACCAAAATGAAACAGAAAGGAAAATCATAACAAATAAAGGAACTAAGAAAACAAATGGCTGCAAAAATCTTTTGACATGTTTAAAAGAAAAACTATATATATTTGTCCCACTCCAAAAATCACAGGGTAGCCATTTAATTCCAGCAGACAACTCCGAAGCACAGCACACAGACCCAAGCCAGCTGTTTACTTTTCAAAGCCCATGGTGGCTTCTGCATTGATAAACTATATAACCTCACACACAGAGAAAGGACTTTAGCTATGCAAGACCTCATTGCTCTGTCCCGCTCCCTTTATGCGCTGTCACAGAATAAAAATGATCCTAACACAAACTCTGAAATAGTATCTTGCTCCAGAAAGGACATATTTGTAGATATTTCCTGAGTTACTGCCAAGAAGAATTTTTTTCGTCCATTCATCCCTTCGAAGTTTTGCTATAAACACGGCCAAAATTGTTCAGGGGTAATCAGAAATGACCAAAATGTGACCCACCAGCCAAGTACAGCTGTGGGGGGAGGTAACTGCTCCATGCCTGCAGCCCAGCCAGCAGCCACCTCTACCACCACACCTGGGTGACGCTCCCTGGCATCGGCACCTCTCTTGTTCCCCCGGTACTTACATCACCTTTTGCAAGGGAAAAAGAAAACAGCAGTTTTATATATATACATTTTATCAAACAAGCAAAAAGATGACTTTAAAGCCTGCCTCACAGTTTACATCTACTACTGCGATTTAAAAGTAATTATGCTGCAAAGGGGTTTTTAAATTCTGCACATTGTGCCTTGCTTTTTAGACAGCCCTGTATTTTCCTCTGTTGGAAATACAGTTAAATTTGCTAGACAGTGCAACATTTTAACAAATCTTACACTTAATCTCACTCATTTCTTTACTTTTATGAAATAAAGTGTGTATCGGGAGTTGGATTGCTTATAACTTCAATTCTGGGAACTCCCGTGGAAACTGGGATGGCAGACACACTGCTGCGACCTGACTTTCCAGCATTTTGCTAGGAAAAAAGCGAGCCTTTTGGGAACCACCGTGAGCCCCCTCCCAAAACCATAGTGGCCATGTTGTCCTCCGTTCCCCTGTGCCCCTGAACATGGCACAAAGCCAAAGGGTGCACGGGGAACCCCCAGCCGTGATGGTGGGTGCATGGGGCCGGCGGCAGCTCCGGCTCCCAACCCCTTGTGGCCATGGTCTGCCTGTCCCAGGCTCCAGCAGTGAGTTTACAAGTTCAAGTTCAGGTTTAAGCGAAATAAAACGCTCCTCGGGAGTCTGCAGCCAGCCCTCATTTACATGTGATCCCTCTGAACTTTGCCTGCGCCAGCGCGCCCTGTTTCCAGGGCCCGCCGAAGGAATGTTTTACAGTTAGAGCCCGCAGTGCTTTCTCAGGCATTTTAGACCCAGAGGCCCAAGTTTCAAGCTGCAGCATTAAAAGTTTCCACAGAGCTACTGCAGAGAGAGGGAGGAAGGGGGGGAGGAGGGAAATGAGGAGAACAATATCGTCTTAATTGTCTCTATATAGCTCCACAGTTAAAGTATTACTTTTTAAAGGGACATAATTTATTCTAGAGGCACGGTGTTATAACAACCAGTACATACTTTCACCGCAGCGTAACCCGCTCTATTCTTCATTGTGCTCTCCAGTTTTGTTGCTTTTGCAGAACTCCTTGTTACCCAGTGCCCCATACTGTACTTACAGTTTTATTCAATTTAAGTCAGCTCCTGCAGTCCTCAGGCGAGCAAAGCTCCCCTGAAGCCACACAAGTTTTGCCTGCACCAGGACTGCAAAAATAATCTCCCTGCAACCACAGTTTCCCCCAAAGTTTCTTTACTTTTATTGCTTTAGACAATCAGGGAAAGTCATCCAAAGAAAATCAACCCCCAGTCTGGGCCTCCCAAGCTCCATTTGCAGCGAGACAGCCTGAGCGCACACACACTCGGGGGCTTTGCCCCTGGGACTCTCCTTTCCCGTCCCATGCTGGCGCAGAGCAGTGGAGTGACTGAAGCTAAGTGAGGGGCCCGAGGGGTCCCAGAGGAACGGGTGGCTCTGCCAGCAAGTTGCTGAAGAGGCTTTGCAGAGTTTGAGGTACAAATGGAAGTTTTCAGACGCTTTTCTTGACTGCTCTGAGAGTACTTTAGAGTACACAAAGCAAGAAGAAAACAAGGGGAAATAACAATGTGAGCTGGAGAGGAGAGTGAGTGCTCCCTCCAAAATCCGCCCCCCAGGCCTCCAGTGCCTGTCTGCCCACACTGGATGTCTGCAGGTGAAGAAGACAAATGAGCAGCCTCATGGCTCCGCTGGGAGAGCAAAGACAGCGTGCACACCCTGATAAAAGCAGAGCAAAAACCTTGGGGGAGTGGGTCGATGGAGGAATGGAACATGCAGGTGAGGAATTGGGCTGCAGTGCAGCAGGAACAGTAGGGCTGGCGCCGTGCATGCCGGGCAGGTGCAGGTGGACAGAAGGACAGCATGGGAGCAGGGGAGTTGGGATGAGGGGGCCAAGACAACAGCATGTTTTCAGAAATGGATAGAGGAAGGCTGGGGTTTAGAGATGGCAGAAAGGGAAGAGGAACTGGGGTTTTGGCAAATCCCGGGTGTATTGGACAAGGAGATCAAAACTAGTCTCCCAATTAACATGGACAGAAATAAGGGCATGGAAGCAACTCCAGTGTTCTCGTCACATTGACCTTAACATTAAAGTAGACAGTGAGCTGGAGGAATAAAGAATTAATTCAGCAGTGAACCCCCCCTTCCCAAATCTCCCCTTGAAAAAAGAAAGCCAAGAGGGCATCAAGCTGAACAAAAAAAGCCTCCTGAATGCCAGGACTTTTGATGTCTGCGTTTTTCCTGGTGCTTTGTACCTTGCTAAACAGAACAAACTGCTCTAAGAAAAGCTGAAGGCTGTGCACCATGCCTGTGTACAGTGCTTGGCCCCAGGGTGTGTTGGCTGTGGGGATCGATGATAGGACCTCTCCCATTACACTTCAAAGAGCCCTTGGCTAGGGCCATGATGGTTGATGACTCTTGTACAGCTCTATCAGGGCCACTGTGGTTGGGATGATACAGGAGTGGGGTGACTGGGGCGAGGAAGGCCATTCCAGTCTTTGTAGGTGCCCAGCTCTTTGGTGGAGAAATGGGAAAAGCCTTTGCAGCACATGATCTGCCTTTGGATGAGAAGGGACATATTAGACATGGTTGGCTAAAGGGAGCTGGGTCTTGGCCTAGCTTGGAGTGATTTTCACACATACAGTGAGATGCCAATGAAAGTCCTGGTGGAGTGTAAAGTCATTAAATGAGATGAAATTAAACAATTTAGTTATTTCTGCTTCATCATATTTGTGCAGTATGGCAGGCAGAATGAATTACTACTAATGATCAAATTTAGTACTACTAATTAAACTATCTCGATTTAATTAATACTAACAGAGAAAACAGACAAAATTACTAATGTAAACCTTGAACTTAAAATCAAAAGGTGCCTCTCTGCTTTTATGAGTTACTGAGGCTTTTCTCTGAAAATAGACTGCATAGAAGTGGCTCTTTGTACTTCATAAGCAAGCTGCTCCATTGTACGGAGAATTACAGCTCTAACACATCTTTTTTTTTCCTCTTTTTTTTTAAATGCTACTACTTTTACTCCTCGTATTCCTGAAAAGCCTCCAGAAGAAGAATCTGAGCTCTGTTTTGACTTGCGCAATATCAACAGGACTGATAGTTGCCATTACTGGGACAAATTCTGCCCTTGTTACAACAGTTAGGAAGACAACGAGTTTGTAAAGAGCCTGTGGAGCCTTCCTTGCTGGGGACAAACCAGACGGAACCTAAACTGACCTATACTTTCAGATTTAGTAGTATAAAAAACCCCAGCAATCTGGGAACACTCCAAAACTAAACCCAAATAAATAAAATTAAAAAAACCCCAACTCTAGAGATACATGATCACTGTACTACAAACCCTCTCCATAAAGAAAATGTGAATTTTAACCTTCAACTTACGTGAAAGACACTAGATTTATTCTACTGTGCAGAGCTATAAGCATAATACAAGCAAAATTAAACAAAAATACTGTATTACTAAAACAAAATCCTGCCAATAAGGAATCTTCTGGCTCTTACTCTCATCAATTTCAATGAATGTATAGTAGGTCCAACACGAGAGATTCACAGACATGATCTTTAACCTAAAGGACTACAAGAAATTCCTTCAGAAAAAAACCTAGAACAGCCAAACAAGGAACATTATGCTTAGAAGTGTTCCTGCAAAATCTCAAATTTTAGTGATTAGCACATACAAGGATGAAAAAACCAATCTCACATGCAAATCTCATACCTAACTTTATCCTCTTTTTTAAAAAAAGATACCTTTCCTGTTGTCACGTTTAAAAAGATGTAGTTATAGCAAAACCACAAAAGGATACTTAAACTTGGATAGAGCTGCTCCAAGCAATGCAGAAATCATGTTCAGCCTCAAAGGTGCCTCTATTTTACTGGCAGTGACTTTTTTTTACTCATAGTTAAAATTACGTTCCATTGGGTTTTGAAATCTATTTAGCTGTATCTCTTATTTGTATAGATGAGGCAATTGTTGGGTCATGCAAGTGAATATGCCTGAAAATATTATGATAGTGTTGGTACCGTTTAAAAATTGAGTATTAATAACCAAAGTAACTAAAGGCTACATAGTCAAGCCTACAGGATACGTTCGTGTTTAGCCTCTTGAGTTATTAATATTAGATTTTTTCTTTTTAATAGTACCCAGATTTTGGATTATTCTTTTCCAGTTCCACCTCTCTTCAAGTAGAATATACTATAAAAATAAATGCCTAAAACAAGACAATCTTTTGTTGTTCTGAACTAAAACCTTGTGAAGTTTGAAAGCTACAACTTGGCATGTTTTTAGCAATCCTTACTATGAACAGACATCTTTGTTAAATTTAAAATATAAACAGATTTTTAACAAAATTACGGTCACTTTGCTATATTTCTTTTGAAGCTCCAATCCTTCCCCTGAATGCTATTTACCTTTGTCTAGGATAGTCCAGCACCAGGACAGATGATTCTCAGTGTCTTGGCAACATGAAGTCTGCTGCAAACTGGACAGTCCTCCTCCATTAAGAAATGGCTTCTCATCTTTTGGTCTTTCTTACAGAATTTAGTATTAATTTCAGAGCAAGATAGTCTATTTTGGAAGGTGTTCACCTCTGGAGCTTATTTATTCCTCGACCTCCGTGAAGGCCATTAAGCAAAGGTGATTCTTAGAACAGAGGTAGTTTAATGCCTATCCATGGGGAAGGACGTAGGGATTGTGGCCTTTAATTTCTGACCTTCATTGTAGACTGTGGTCCTAATCCTTTGATTGCAGAATTGTTAAAAAGTATATAAGGCAGCTGGCAAAAATCTTAATGTTCCAGTAAATGCAAAAGCCATAAATTCAGCTGCTGACCTTTTCCATCCAGGTCACATGTGACACCTACTGGAGTTTGTCAGGCTGGGTGGAATTTATGGAGCTCATATAGGTATCAGTTGCGAAAGCTGAACTTTCACGAAATGTCTTTCAAAGGCACTTCCAAAACCCTTGTAAAAAGTCAGTATGTATGCCTGTATGTACTCCTTTTAAAAGCTCTCATCATGCCATCTCTGCAAATTTCCAACACTTAGGAAACTTCAGCTCTTAAATTGTTATGCTTTACAAAATAGAGAAATGAGGCCGGGCATGTAATTATTGTGATTATCAACTTCCACCTAAGCTTTCAGAATACGCGAAAGGTCTGTGTGCTCCTTTCTTTCTGTGCATCTCTCTGCCCCTCTCTGAAATCAATAGTATTGAGGGTGTATTGTCAGTCAGGGAAATGTGATTTGATAGTACCCTAAAGCAGCTGCAAAAGAAGGGAAGGAATAAAAAGCCTACTCAGGTCCACATTGTGAGTGTGAGATCAATGTTTTCAATAATACGTTTGCCACCATGTAGCACCCTAACTGTCACAATTAATAATGTAGAAGGAGCTGATTAACTTAAGTAAAGTGTTCTCCACTGTGTAAACACATAAAGATCTATAGGGCAAAAGAGAAAAGAACGAACAAAATGTCATTTTTATATTTTATGTGGACACATTCTTGCTTTCTATTCTGCTCTTGTAACAATTACTGTACTAGCCACTCTGACAGAGTCAATACATCGATCTGGGACCTGATGCAGGAGTAAGGCAGACTAATCCAATACAGCATTATCTGCAGTGGAGGTTGAAGGTGGGCGTGGGGTAGTCAGGAAATCGGCCAAGTCAAGTAAAAGCAGTACAAGGCACAAAACTATAATCTTGCCTTATACTTATTTGCTTTATTTGTGTGTATGTACGCATGCTTGTGTGAATCCTGAACAAATATGTGGCTCTGTAGGAAGAAAATGCTCTGCATCTCCAAAGTCCTTACAAAATCCAAAGCCCTTAGGATGCTCCAGCTGGCCACAGCACCCTGTGGTTCAGGGAGGATCAACATCCACTCTGATTTAATCACATCGACAGCACAGCCAATGAATTTAAAAATCTGATGACTCTCTCCCCCACCACACTGAAGTCAGTATCTGCTCCTCTCTCAACTACAACCACCACAATGACAGCAAGAGCTGTTGCTTGTCCATTGAAAAACAAATCTGGGACTTCCTTTCCATGTACTCTACCTGTGAACACAGGAACCACCACTTTTTGTCAGATTAAATGGTCACTTGGGTCTGGTATTATGTCTCGGACAGTGGCTGCAGTCCTCTTGGGAGGAAGATACATGGATCCCTATAAAGGAGACAGACCAAAATGATCTGGCCTGAGGGTAAGCTTCTGCCCAGCGCCATGCAGTAAGCAGTAGGCCTTGTAAATCCATGTTAGCAAGGAATATGAGATTGAAAAAATAAAAATAAAAGAAAGTTTCCTGCTGAACGGAAAAATGAAAACTGTTTTTTTGGCAGAAGTTCTTCAAGAAGGAGAACATAGGCCATTGTTATTATGAAGAGTTTTCAATGAAAATGCAGAAAATCATTGCCTTTTAGAGTAATTGTTTAGCTAAAGAAAGGTTACACAGCTCGTAGAGAATTTAGTAAGAAATTAAATCTCTCCAGCTCATTCATCATATTTATGCATTTGCCAACTCTTCCCACCAGGCCCACACTTACTACTTCTCTTGCTTCTCTCCTACTGTGGAGCATAAGTAATGGCCATAAAACCCACAGAAAGGGTGCCTTACACTAGGCTTCCTGTTTATTGCAAGGAGGGGAAAAAACGCAATAAGTTTAATTGCTTAGTTTGGGAAAATTGTCTGTGTAAGTGACTGTATGCTGTATCTATTGGAAATAGGATGCTTAGTGCTATTTTCCAAAAAAAAAGTCTGAACTGCTCACGAGAGCCTGCAAGGAGGAGGAAGAAAAAGCACAGGAAAAAGGATCCCCCCTGCTGAGGACTAACCCCAGCATTTCTGGACTCATTTGGCTCCAATCCATTTTGAATGTAAGGCCACATGATGGTACTGGGAAGTTTTTTATGAATCTTTAACTTTATAGTGCAATATCTGCTTTCTTCTTGAGGTACACTGTTCTCTGCTGCTTTTTAAGAACTGATTTGAGAGTGAAATTTCATACTGCCCCTCTGTGCGAAAGCCCAATTAAACAGGTTTCACGCACTAGCTGAACAGACAGTGAAGGGAACCGGAGTTGGGGAGTGACCCTGATTTATTGGTCACCTTTGTATTTCCCCTCTGTGGAGCACACTCTGGACTGCCATTAGCAATCATCATCAGAGCAGCACGTTTACACTCCTGCTGCACTGGGGACATGTGGCTATGGAGCTATTATGTGGTCAGGGGCACATCAAGAGCACCATGGCTGCAGGTGGGCTCTTTGCTCCCATCACGGTAGAATCATCTCAATTTTAGCTCAGCGAAGGATTCAGCCAACATTTCCTTGACTAATTTCAACAAAGGAGAAAAGTGAGTTCAATATGGCCAACCACAAAGCAAATGCACAATCTGAAACTTCTTTCAGCTTCCCAGGGTCTAAGACCTGCTGACACTTGATATCTCTATCACTGCATTTTCTGTGCACACTCTCTCTAGACTTATCAGACATTTTTAGAGCCATCTCCAAGCCACCTTCAAGATCATGCCAGTATAGTTGCTTCCTGGGTGGAATATGAAAGACAGCACCAACTTTAAGGTCACATATCAGCAGCTTGGTGTCACTAGTTCTGCAGCAAAAAACTAGCGGGAAAGAGATCCATGAGGGTACAGGGCCCATGTACACTGAAGCAATCTGAAATCCAAATGTCACTTTGGGTACTGTGTAACCCTGCTCTGGGGGTCGGAGGAGAGCAGCCCTCACTTCCCTTTGCTGATATGGGACAGTCCACATATCAGATCCCTGCGGGGCTTGGAAGGAAAGCAATCCCTCTAACTTAAGCAGCTCTAGAAAGTAGAAGTCGTACACCACGAATTGTGTTTTTATAGCTAGTCTCTGCAAATTTCAGTTCTGTTACCCAAGAAAGGTATTACTCCTGCATTCAAATCATGTTCTGAAACTACTGCCATGTTTTCTGCTACGGGCCAAGAGAAGGAAAGGGGCAGTCAAGTCTCTGCTTAAAAATGCTTTGCAGTTAAGTTTCTTCTAAAGCCCCGCTTGCTGGCCTGGGGAAGTTACTTTATGGAATATGTAATTCTCGGGAGGGGCTGAACTGACTTGAACAAATGTTTCCAAATTAGTGTTCTTTATCTTCATTCATGCTCAAACACAAGTGGCACATTCAGCCTCGAGGCTAAGTATCCTTATCCTGGGGAGGAACAGTCGTATAAGCAACAAGTTGCACTGACCTGGCTTATAAATAGTTCTGCTCAGAATCCCCAGAATAAAAGGCCTGATCTTGTTCCTGCAGCCTCTCATGTTCTCTGCACGTCTACTGCAATGTACGAATGAGCCACACACCCCCCTTACACATTTTCTGAACACGAAACTGAACACACTGCTCCGTGAAGTGGTGGCTCAGCTGTTAGCACACTGCAGCAATACCACGAAATCTTGACCTTACCCTTCCTCCCTGAGGACCAGCAGGTGCTGCTTGTCTGACCAGAGCAATTCCTGGGAACTGGGAAACGGGAGAAAGAGAGAAGGACGTAGAGCCAGAAAAGGACAGCCAGCTTGTGGTACTCATTAATAAAGCACATCAACAGGAGCTACGTGTGAGTCTGGCAGCTCTGTGTCCCTTTCTGATGGTGCAAAGGGCAGGACACTGTGGCGGAGGTTCAGTGAGAAGCAAAAATGGAAAATCTCTGTGAAGTGAGGCACACGTTTATTTGTCAAAAGAAAAATGTGTGCACTGGTTTCTTTCTTCCATTGGGTGGCAATGGAACCTGGGCACAAAACAGCTATGTGATTTCAGCTGCAGTAGCGATAGCTCTGGAGGAACTGCATTAGCTTTCTATTCAAGGTGCTGACTTTGATCTATGAATCCTATATGCTTTTAGGCCTTGCTACCTGTGAGACTGCTTCTTGGCCTCCCCCCTGCCTGCACTACCTCCAGCCACGATGAAGGGCATCACCTGCACTACACTCCTTCAAATTAAGTGTCTAGGCAGCAGTGACTGGCTGTTATCACAGAAGGACCATCTACTCTGGAATTTGCCTCCCACTCTTGTCTGACAGAGCTCACATCTGCTAACCTACAGGACACAGCACAAAGTTCATTTTTTTCCTCATGCCCTTTGTTTTAAAGCGCTACCAGTGAAAAATTACAGGTTGCAGTTTGCTTTCTAAAAGGATTGTGGGGAAGTAAAATAGTATTTCCCTTGTCTCTCAAAAGGAAAGTAATTGTACAATTAGGTTTGCATATGCACCTGAGGCATAAGGTGTTTTTTTAGACATAAATGAAAACCTAAAAGAAGAAGCTACAAAGGTACCACTAATTCAGGTGATGCAGAGTAAAGGAGCAGATCTAAAGAAGTTAGCACTTCCCTTATACTATAAACATATTATCCCTTTTGGTAAACTTCAGTAATTTCCCCCTTCAACTTACTACACGGTAGCATTACAGATTTGTTCCACAGTGTTCATTTTTGTACCTGGTCTTTATAAGGCTGGCAGCAAGAGCATGGCTGTGCTTCTGAGTTCACTGGTGTTCATACTTGACATTTTGCTGCCTAGATTAAGCTTGTTTGTTTTTTTGGGGGGGTTTTCTTGTACTTTATTGAGGTGTGCTAGGTAAATTATGGGCCTTTTGTTTCAATTGTTTTGCAACATAAAGGATGAGTTCTAGCTACAACGCTGTTGTAGCTGGGTGGTTGTAGGGCCCCACCAGGGAAATTGTGGAAAAACAAGACCTTGGCTTACTACCCATGAACTGACTGCAGGATGGGGTTGTGCAAAAGCAGAAGCAGGAATAGTTTCTATCTCCATTTGTCTAGGAAATAGTTCTACCTTTTCCTAGAGAAAGGTAAGGAAATAAATATTTGGTTTTGCACTTAACTAAGTTTGAGAAACTAAATAGGATGGATCTGATATAAAGCATGTTTATGCTGGAGAGGGATTTTTCCTAAAACAGCTAGTCAAGCGGGTGCATGATACACTTCCTCTCTTAGGCAGAAAAGAAAACCATTTTAGTTTTTCACAGATGGTGAAGTAGCTGATCTTCTGCCTAGATGCCTGCACTGGGAGGCAGTTTCTGTTCTGTGCATCCTCATAACCTTACTGTGTAAGGCACACAGGCTACTGGCAGGTAGGAGGGATTAGATGCAGCAGGCATGTGCTACTCAGGAGCTGTTTTTAGCATCCAAAGTACAATTTCCAGGAAGATGTCGGGTAAGTAGGTGGCAAACAGCATTCAGCCTAGTAAACAATGTTAAGTGTGAAGTGGAGCAGCAGCACACAGAATACTTGTGATCCCTAAAAGAATTTTGTACCACAGAGCAAAGCGAGGGCCTTAAGAGATCAGCAAACACTGTTTAGAGTGGTAAGTGTCAACCCAAACTTCAGACTCAAAGAGCTGTTACAGCTGCATGCACTCTAAGCTCATATCCTGTGTTTCATAATTACTTTTATTGCTTTGTTAGGAAAAAAAAAACCCAACTGAAAACTCGGAACCCTTTATTCTTCATTGGTGTTGTTCCTACTGATAGGCTAGTCCCTAATTAATGTGATGGTACTTTCCCATTCCTCTACCACTCTCCTTATTACAAGTCTTGGCAATACAAGAGACGTATCTATTACTTAGTCATGAGGTATCTAGACCAGCTTGCTTTTGAAACTAAAGACTGTGCACCCCAGGCATACTGTATTTCTGATTTGCATATGGAAAAGGCAGTTAAAAAGCTGATGCCCCCATATTGCTTGCGAGTCAAGTAGCAAAAGTAAATGATTTATCAAGCAAAGGTTACAACACCTGTGCCTTTTTGTCAACATATATAGAGGATGCCAAGTTAAGTGTTGCTTCTAATAGCTCAAACAGAAATTTAGATTCAAATAACCCCCCAGACAGGACAATTATGTGGTGAGCTGCTGGAGTGGCAGAGTGATGGATGGGGTAAGCAGAGGCAGTGTCTGAAAAAACAAACCAACTGAAAAGTTGTGAAGCTGCTGAAACCAGACAAAGCCAAGGGCCCTTTTGGGGCTTTTGTTACTGAATCAGAACCACTGACTTAAATCAGTTTATTTCCTGGTCTCTTCTGTCATGGAATTGTCATGCTGCTACAGCCTTTGTAGACACAGGAAGACAGGCTTTTTCTAAATAAAATATTATATGAAAATTCTATGAAAAACCTTCAAGGGATCATATTTGAAGCAATCTGACATAAATTAGAACATGCTGCTTAATGGAAACGCCTACTGCTAATTTTTATAATGCCCATTAAGAAAGGCATGTACTGGTTTTGGTTGTTTAAAACCAGCCCAGGACAGAATGCTCCTTGCTCAAATCCAACCATGCTGTTGTACATTTGTCTGCAACTTTATTCCAGTGTTCTGTGAAAGCCCGTGAATGCCCATGTATGGGAAATGTGACTTCTGCTGAATGGCACTGTCACATCTCTGTGCAGAGACCCACACTTGCAGCATTTTAAGACTAATAACGATGATGTAGTCAAATGACCCACCAACTGGAAGAGAAAATCAGAGCCAATGAAAAGATGACCAGAATGTTTTCTTATAGTTTGTAGCTGGACTGTAATTTTAAAAAAGCAGATGTTCAGATACAGTCATTTCTATTTTGTTGTTCCAGCAGTAAAGAATTGCTTAACCCTTATATTTAAGCTCAACTTTCAGAAGCTCTGAGTGTTCATTGCTTCCTCTTGTCTAAAGGAGCTGTGTGGCCTGGCAGTTAGTGGTCCTCAGGACCCGTATCTTAGGCTGACTCTGAATGTACTATAAAAATTCTGATGGAAAGCAGCCACCCCAGCTGCTTTCAATAACACAGTCTTATGTGGTTTTACATTTTTATTTTGAAAATATCCTAAGTGACCATCCTATACACTAATGCCCTGCAAAAAGAGTACAAAAGCATGTCTTTGTTCAGAGGAACACTATGTAAATCCCAAATCATTTCAGTTAGTATTTTTACCTCACTTCTCCGATTTAAAACACAGTCAACTTCAGAATTGTTTCATGAATAAGTAGTGAGTTTCGCTGATAAATTATATATTTAGTATCAAGTGGATTGTGGTGGTGTAATGATGTATAGAAGCACAGAGATGAAGCTGGAGTTGGCGACTAGAAGTCAGTCTCCTTACCCACTGCAGCATGCTTGACTTTAATTGAAAGCTGTGCTTGAGTATTGTTTTTCACTGTACAGCGTTGTTATTCACTATACTGCATTACATAGAAGCACTTAAAGTAAGGCTAGAGCACTTTAAAATGATTTAAGTCATAAATAAAGAGGATTAAAGTTTACAGTCAACAAACTTATCTGGGAAACCTATGCTGCAGGATGCAAATAAGTTTAAAACATTTTGGAGACTTAATACTATTGTGTCTTACTACATAATCAATTTACCAGCAAGCAGTTTTTCAAGTCTTCTGGAAAAGGTAAATAGCGTTCTCCAAAGGGTTTCAAGTTCCAAATGCTTAAGGACTTTAACAGCATACCTTAACATTCCTGTTTCCCAATTTCAGCATATTCCAGTTGTTTCCAAAACAACTGAAGAAATACAATTAAAATGCGAAGGTACATGAAAACTTGTCACGTACATGAACTGAACAAAGGGAGTGGCCTGAAAAGTGGGGTGCAGGTTGCATTTTGTTAAGGCATGAAAAAAATCAGAACCTGATGGGTTATAATGCTGCTTGGCACTGTTGGTGTACTTTCAGTGACCCTATTTAGCGCAGAGAAGGTTTGAGACTCAATGTAGTTTAACCTGTGCTGTCAACAGAGATATAAACTAAAGCCCCTAACAAATTGTACACAAAGAACACACAGCAAGAAAACACACTGTGTTCACAGGCATCTGGTTGCAGGTCTGTAAACTAAAAATTTTCTGTAATGAGTGACCAGTGTTTCATTGACAGCTTAGGTGCTGACGCTATCACAATGAGGAGTCTGTCCTCATGTCTATACTGGATTGTGGCACGTGACAGCCATTCATGTGTATGCTAATTATTTAGTTGTATATAAATGATTTGAAAGAACTTACAAGAGCTAAGAGTAGTGCTCCTCTATTAGCTAGTTATTTGATTTATTACTTTTTAGTCATTATGATCAGCTCAAAACAAAATTACAAATAATTCTTCTTGTTGACCTTTAAAAGAACTGTAACGTAGTCATGCAATCACTTAAAACTACAAACTAAGTTGTCCTAAAGCACTAGTTATGCTTACTTTTTTATACCTTCTCCCCCCGATAACGTGATATTAAGCACAGACTTAATTTTTTCTACATCTGGCTCAAATTAGCTGCTAACAAAACTGCCAACAACTATTTTCTTAATCGACCCTGGGAATCTGATACAGCTTGGAAAAAGCACATTTAAACCTCGTCCTTCTCCTAAAGAAACACAAATGTTTACTTGAGCTTCTGATTTGACCACAGCAGAACTATGAATTCAGTTAACCCAGCTTTATAGGCCTGCCTCGACTGGACTTTTTGCTTTTTTGTGTAGGGAAACAGATGTGCTCACAAATACAAAATCGCCTGCTTGCTCAAAGCCAACCATGCAAATGGCCAACCAGGAATTTGAGGCTATTTTTTTACATGGAAGTCACTGGAGCAGTCTCCCATTGTATCTGGTGGGGGACTAAGGTGTACTGTTACCTCATGGGTCACTCTGAGCTCCTTTCGCATATGCAATTAAACGCACTGCCTGGGGTACAGGTTAGAGCAAAAGGCTTTGAAAACCCAGTCCTAGAGGAGAAAACTGTGTGCCAGAAGCCAGTATCTTAGAAAGCAAGAGAGGTCTTTCCAGTTATGAAAGCAGCGTTATTACTACATAAGCCCAAAAAACACAACAGACAAACAAACTGCAAGTGACATTTCACTGTAGTTACTGAGACCATGTGGGTGAAGTGACAGCGGCAATGCAGCTGGCTCCGCGGGGGCACTTTAGAGTACACTGAAGAAGAAGAGGCTGCAGGCATACAGAGAAGTCGAAAGCGGCCCACCTGAGTCTGTTGAGGGATATTTACAAAGCTTGGATCCCGTGGTCCAACACTGACGAATCGGTTTGCGGGGGAGGTGCTGGGTGTCGAGTAGGCTGTGAAGGGAAGGGACACATGCGTTGAGGAAGCGGCACTAGATTGCACACAAACAACACCAAAACACACTGTCTCAGAGCCACCTAAGCAGATGTTTAACATAGAAATGTGCAAACGTTTTAGAGAGCGAGAGTTTGGGTTTAGACACTGGAAAGATTTGGTCTTAATGATGGGGATATAAACACGTAGGGAAGCTGGGAGAGGGCTCTGTGCCAGGCAGGATGGCAATGATGTACGCTCAGGGAGAAGTGTGCTGGGGTCACCTGCACTGCTCACCAGCCCAGAGGAGAACTGCTGCAGGTTGGGATAGCACAAGAGACTCCTGCAGGTCCTAGGATTGCCTGACTGTTTTTCACTTGAATATGTGGTATGTCTGGTTTTAATGGAGTTTTGTATAGCAGTTAATTTACTAAGGTGCTTATTAACAGAATCAGACCCTTATTTCATGCTAATCAAACACTCTCTCTTGATATAAAGTTTTAGTTTTCAGACTGCTGTGGTCTGCACTCTCTAAAATGTTCACTTGATGTGTTTGACAAACCAGGAAGATCCTTTTGGTAAAAAATTAATGGGTTGCAGTTTCACTGGGGTGGTAAGTGCAATCAGTCTGAAGGCTGAAGCTGCCTTTAAAAACTGGAATGGCTCCCATAAATGTAAAGCTATTAAATGCAATGCAAGCCAAGAACCCAGATTACTTCCAAACTTGAAGTACTTTAATGATTTTATTGTTGCATTATATTCTCCACTGCAACTGTCCACAATGCCACGTACTTCCACATCCAAAAGCTTTCAATGCATTTTCAGTCTTCCTCTCATTTGAAAATCCCCCATGCAATCTTCTCCCTTGTTCAGTTTTTTGCATGTTCAGATCTAAATTAAAGTAACCTAAACAGACGCCTTAATACAAACAGTGATTCTGTCTATTTTAAATATATTTATGGGAATGCATTCTGCTGAATAAAATCCCCAGACAATCTAACTCTCCAACGAAGAGACAAAAAACAATGTTAAAAGGAAAGCTACTTGCCAAATTCCAGTCAGGCTAAATATGTTCAGGCGTCAACATTACAGAAAAATAAAGCGACTTAAGAGTTCTAGAAGTTGTCTATGTATATGAAAGCCTGTTGCCTTTATGAAGGCAAAATGTTTGGTGAAGAGGAATTACATTGCAGGAGCCTTTGGTTTAAGACTGTACCAGATCAGACCAACGCTCCACCTTACCCACTGTTCTCTCTTTCATAGAGGCCATAAGTCAACACATAGGGATGAGCCAAAACATGCCACATATTTACTTTCTCATTTTCTTTCCTAACCTTAGATTGTTTTCAGCTCAGCGACTCCTAGTATTTAATGGACTGCAAGGGATTTCTCATTGATGAATGCCAGTTCACCCTTGAACCCATGTAAACGTTCTGAATCCACTAAGTCCTTTGGTGAGGAGTTTCCAAGTCCATGAGCAAGCAAAACCACATCCTTCCCTTCCCTCTCTACTCAGGTCTCACAAATGTCTCATGATGCCTCCTAAGTCTTATAATTATATGAGACAGCTTTACTTTCTCCAAGAGCATTCCCCTGAAAGCACCCCAGGAACTGCATATCTTAATTTCTTGCTGATCTGAGGGGAGATAAGGTGCTTCCAACTTCTGAGTACTTCCTAGTTGTTTCCAGTGAGGTGAGCTTTTCTCTCCAAAAACGCTAACACTTTGCTAGTACTTGCAAAAATCATGCAAATCATTCATTTCCTTCACAAAGTTTTAAAGGAATTTTTAAGTGCAGTAATTCATCTTTCAGAGATGATTTTGCAAATCGCAGTGCAGCTTGCATATTAGAGCATGAACAGGTACACTGGTTGTTATTCATATCTGCAAATCAAGGAAGAAATGAGCTGAGTAGATTTGGTGAGATATTCTCTTTGCCTTTTTACCATCTTAATTTTCTTAATAACTCAAAGAAGCCACAAATTTGCAAAGGGTTTATCCCTGTTGCTAGTGCCATATATTAAGATTCTTCTATACTGTTTTACGTTCAGGGTTTTTTTTAAAACTAATTACTGAACCCTATGTTGTGCAAGACTGAAAATTCCTTTTGCAGTGGGGAAAATCAACTCAAAGTTCAAAAATCAAACATCTGTTGTTTGATTCTGGTCTACTTTTAAGGAAGCAGAATGAGTGGAGAGGCCATTTAATGCCTTGCAACAGGTAAGTTCCAGTGAGAAGGGAAGGAACTCAAGATCTTGTTTACAGTTCCCTGTAGGCAGATAATTTTGCTGCGATATTTGGTAGAAAATCAAAGAGAATCCACTAGAATGTTTTCTTAAATGGCTTCTCTGTTCAAACCCAAGTTCTAAAACATTTGAAAACTATAATATGCACAAAAGTCCCCTCAGACTTTGGTGGGTGAATTATTAGGTAGACCTTTCTTCTGTAAGGTTCCAAACTACGTTTAACTTGCTTTCTGAAAATACTCAAGATGTCAGCTTGGTATTTCCTTAAGGTCATATAACTACATTGCTAGAGCCAAGAAGTGAAGAGCATCAAAACTACGTATAAGCAGAGCAGGCTTTACACTGGGCTCTCCCAAGATTCTAGTCCCACTGTAAAATTTCATGAGATGTCTGCCGATTGTAAGAGGCCACTTTGGCTCAGAGTATTAAGACGACATGGAATATACACTAGCAGTGACTCCTGTTATGGTGAAATTCAGTTCAGAAAAGGGATTGATACCAAGTGATGCTTAGATCATCATCAATACAGCTTCTAGCTGAATCTTACTGTTTTCTTATAAATAACCTTGTTTGATATAGACGTGGGATTCCTGGAAGTCCTACCACTTCTGATCTATACTCTGTCCAGAGATTAGGATAGGGCAAGCTACTCTAGCTGGTTAAAGCTGGGTCATAGTATATCATAGTATATCTAGATAGGTTAAGCCTGCAGTAGGGTCTTCAAACATCTTTTTAGGAGAGGGAAAAGTCAAAATGTAGAAAGGAACAGAAGCCAGGTCTCTTAGGCAGATCTTCTCCTGATCTTTATCAGCTTTGCTCCATGGGAACTGTGTAGCTCTACACTAGTTCACACTAGCTGATAGCTGGCCCGTTGGGCTTGAATAGAAACATCTTCCTGCCCAGCCTAGTCTTTCTGCTACTGGAATTCACTGAGGATTGTTTGCAACATCATTGCCCATAGCCAAGGAAATGAATGCGATGCCACAAATTTGCTATGATGCTTCACTTCAGGAACAAGCAAAACAGGAGCTGGCAGAGAAAGAACATTTGCTCACACAGACAGCTTTGATATTTAGCCAAAATGGCAAGGAATCGTATGAAAGACAAGACAAACAAACAGTTTTGTATATGTCTTATTTTGAAGTTGCCTGCAGAAGGGGAACATTAATTTAAAATATACTTTCCTGAAATGGTTTCTATTAAGAATAGAAGTGTATGGATTAAAAAGAGAAACTTTCGGTTCATAAAGATGATCGGAGTAAGCAATACCCTAACGTACCACTAGGTCTGTCTTTAACAGATCAAAATGACAGGTACATGTGCTGGATATGAAGAGTTAATATTGTTTTTCAAAAGACTAGGAGTTATTTTAGTGGATTTGTAGTGAGAGAATTAACCAGAGGAATGCGGTGCAATAGAGCAATTCCTACCGCAATGCATTCTGCAGCTGATTGTCTGAGAGTGAACTGCAAATTCTAACAAATTAAACGATACAGTCATCACCCTCTTTCTTACGAAGGGGAAAGGAGTGAACAGAAAGCTAAAATGGTTTGCCCAGAGAGTGATCAGTCAATGAATAGCAGAGAAACGAAGAGAAATCCAATCTGATTATGAATCCAGTACTATAGCCACAAGATCATCCTTCTCATCCTGACACAAATGTTGTTTAACACAAGGTCCTTTGTGCAAAGGGACAGTAACCGATAACAATCTTGCCCAACAAGAGAAAATAGCTAAGTTCATTCTCTTGTAGAGTTGTGAAACTTAGAAAACAGCATTTAGTTTTAAAAAGTTCTTTACAATCACGGTGTACAGGATGGCAGCATCTTAGACCCTGCACTGGAATGAGGGTCACAGATTTAAACATATAGATTCAGTTAATGATAGTGATAAAAGCCCAACTGGCACGTAGTGAAGGTGGTGTTTTCTTTGGGAAATGAGATATTAAAACCAGAATCTGTCAAGTTCAAGAAAATACTGTGTTGTGTTAGTTATGGGTTACCAACCAAACAAAATTGAGAAGAGATGTGAGATAAGGTAATTTTGGGACTGCTTCTGAAATCAAAGATATGTTCTGTTGAAAAGATTTTTTATGGAGGAAAAATGAACCCTCCCAAATCCCATGAATCCCATCTCCATTGTGTCATTTCACTGAGGAAAACACTGGCTTTCCAAAGGGACAGGATTTGCAGCTGAAATTTTAAACTCCCAGAGCATGCCTGGCCACCCAGTAGCAGCAAATCCCTGGTGTGCATCTCCAGGGGCTCTTCCTTCCTTGGACAGAACTAATGTTCATATTTTGGTTAATGTCACAGCTGGAGAGTTTCACTATTGCTCTGAGAATCATTAACCACCTTGTGATTTTTAGCTTTCATTCCCAGGAGGCCAGGCTGTATTGAACAGCTGCTCCTGGCTCCTGCATCCCTCAGGAGGGCCATATTCCAATTTTTGGTAGGGCCGTAACTGCATTTTGTTTCTGCAGAGGGCTTTCTGCTAGACCAAAAAAGGGAAGGAGAATGGAGCAAATGCCAACCCCTTTCACTCCATTTCCTTTGGGAGGGTGCTTCACTCTACTCCACACAGCCAAGGAGAGAGTCTGGCCAAAATCTAACATCACTCCTGCCTTTGTTGTATAAGCGACTTTCCAATATCCTAAAGCTTGGCAGGGCAGTCAGCCATAACCCAGCGACACTCCCAGAACTGGTGCACTCGAGCAGCTCGTAACCATGGAAAACACGTTTTTGTGTGGCTTTTATGAAACTCTGGTGAATCTGCACTTGCTATTTGAAGGCTAATATTTAGTTAAGAAAAAAATAAACACTGATGAAAAGGAAGGGTTGGTACTGATTGACATGCTAAATGGAGTCCAGTGGGCCCTTCTGGTAAACTCTCCCTGTGAGGCTAGGAACTTTGATTTGTTTTACTCTTTATGTGGGCCAGCCACTTCCATGGGCTTTGGTACATATGTAATGTTTTTTCTTAGAAAATATTTCCTATAATCTACTTCTCTGTAAAATTTGTCCCTAAATTAAATTATATGCTTCTTTACAACTCAAGTCACTATTATTCAAAACCCTTACCAAAAGGAAGATGCATGCCTGAATATGTACAGAACTATATGTTTAGACATCAGCGTAGCTAATTAACAAACAGTAATTATTTTCCTAATCTTTTGTTTAAATACCATTAACTGGTTGCTCTTGAGAAAACCTCGATTCCCAATTAACGTGGCAGCTGCCTGCTGAACACTGAGCCACAGTGACCAGCCTGAGCCGATACCGATGAGTGGTGTTCTGCAGACTTCAGTGGACAAATGCCAGTTCTTGTGCCAGCTGAGAATCAGGCCAGACATGCATTCAGCTTGTTTGCATGACCACAGTATCACAAAAATTAAGTATTAAGATTACTTCTAAAATGATGTTGGGAATTTTTTTCTTTTAGACACCACAAACTGCCAGTAAACTGAGTCACAACTGTAATGACAAATACATATTGACCTAGTTTCATTTTTCCCAGTTTTGAAGACAAGGAAATAGTAAGGCATTGCTGACTATATTCAGTGATAACTATGACTAAACATTAACCTTTTACATTCCACCGCCGAGTCTGATAGGACTTAAAAGATGGTATCTCCCATCAGAAAGCGTCAAAACTTCCTGATAGCACAAGTGTTGGTCTAAGGTCAGAAAGAGGAGGGCAGGGGAGGGAATGAATCAACTTCTTAGCTCAACAAAAATCTTCTTATCAATTCTAGAAATCCTGATTCTAGAAGATCATTTTCACAATATTACCAGACTGTCTCATATTAAAAACATTTTAATTTCCAAGTGAGCCAGAGCATCTTGCTGAGTTTGCAGTCGTGCACTATTGCACAGCAGAAGGCAATGCAAAACTCTGAGGAGTACCAGATCTTAAAAATGCCCTCTGGAACCTGTGCAAATCTCCTAAACAGTATATAAAGCTTCAGAAACATAGGCTTCGCATGGGCTGAATAGCAAATACCTCTTTGCACATCAAGCAGTGGTTGCATATAGCATTTAAATAATAAGCTTGAAAAGCACACAAAGGGATTTGCTCCTTCGATTAGATTGATTTTTGTTTGTGGATGTTATTTGGACTCCCTTCACTGTGGAACAAGTCCCCTACAGTTGCCATTAAAGCACTGAAAGCTTCCCTTTTGTTTTCAAATGTCAGTTTGAGCATAGCTTCATTAAATCATTTCACAATTAACTCCCTGACCATCCAGACTTTTGTAAAGTATCGAACCCAGCTGAATCACATTTGTTTCCCAGCAGAGTGAGTCCAAAGTGGTATCCCCAAGGAATAGTGGTATCTATCCAGGAATTTGTATATTTGACTTGTGGCTACACAAAATACATATGGGAGCCATGTGGGTGGTGGAGAAAGTATTAAACCTTTCTGCCTGGGCATAAGAAAAACCATAGCTTCTTGCCCAAAATGCAAGGCTCGGGAAAGGCTCAGCAAAGACGTCTGGGTTAATCCCAAAACAACTATAAATGAACTCGAAACAACCGTTAGTTTAGCCCAGCATGCATAAGCAGAAATGTTTTCGATGAGGCTGTCTGACTTCCATATAGAAACTATTCTCTAAAGCCTGACTTGAGATACCAACTTGCCTCCTTGTGAGAGTAAAGAAGGTCTCAAAGGCCCCGGGTCTGTGCCACAGCTTAGCTACTGGCCTTGACTTCTCGCATGCATGGTTATGTGAAATGCCAACAAAGTCGGGAATAAAACTGTAACATTAAGCTAACTCCTTTCTTGTTAGTATAAAAGCAGCTCAGGATTCTGTCCATCATATACAGAGTGGAAAGCTGTCCTACTGTTTGAGAGCTAGTCCAGTCCTCATCTCTGAATAGGTGACAGACAGTGATCACAGCACAATGTGCACTGCTGTTAGCCCTTGGTTCCCGCTGTGTCTATACTTACTTGGAGAAGTGGGAGAGGTGGCCCCTCCTTCTGTTGATGTGGTTGGAGGTTTTGTGTCTGGCACTGGCAGAGGCACAGGCCTAGCCATTGGTGGCGGAGGTGGTGGTGGCAACATTGGGGTAGGAAGGAATGGATTGTGCACCTTGCCTTGGCTGCTACCATTGGGCTGCCAAAAAACAAGCAAACAGACAAAAATTATACTAAAAATCAGCTATTCGGAACCACTGGTAATAACAAACTAGTTGAAAGCTATGTGCAATACATTTACAACTACTTGAGAGGTGGCAAAGAACATCCTGTGTCAAATTCTCCATTAACTTCAGGGAACTTCGTCTCCAACTCTGTGAACCTTATGAAACTATGGAAATTGTTGCTTCTAAACATTTGTCTTATTAGCAACTGGTCTGAACTGCCCTGGGTTATGTTCTATTGCTCTCTGCATCTCCTGCAGCCACTAACTCCTGCTCACTGAGGGCTGATGCAATATTTTTGACCTCTTAAATCCTCCAGTTTCGTGCCTTTGGTACACCCTTAGGATATCAGTGCCTAGAACTTGAGTGTAAACTTCTTAAACATACTGCTCATTAAGAGAAAAACCAAGCATTTTTGATGATCTTAAAAGTCATGCTGATTTCTTATTACAGGAAAATGAATGAGTATATATTAAAGTAACTGTTCTCCCACATCCCTTTTGAGTTAGTAATAGGGTAATGCACAGATTAGTTGCCACTGGGATCATACGGAGAAACAACTGAACTTAGAACTGCTTCATTCCATAAATTACAAAAAAAACCCCTTCCTGTTAGTCTGGGAAGTGGTCAATAACTGGAAGAATGGGCACAACTATACGTGTGGTCTTTTTAATCAGCAGAAAAACCTGTCCATAAATATAAGTGTTTTCAAGTATCACAAAAACAAGAAATAGGCTTAAAAATGCCACCCCTTCCCCCAACTTGCTAAGTTTGTATTTTAAATGCAACACAGCCTGGACACTTGAAAACTCTACAGATAGATGCCAAATACCATTATAAAGAGAAAGTGGGACAGTCTGTGAATCAGGTGTTCCAATTTAGCGACAAAAATGATTGAGATCACTTTCGACAGCACTCTGCAAATTGATCTCACTGCAGTTCTTCTGGCACCGAGCATTGGCTTTTGCATTGATGATAAGAGCTCAGCTTTAAACACAGATCCATATTCTAAGTACTGCTAAAGAAAATAATATTTTAATTCCTGTTAGGGTTTCCATTATCTTGAATTACTGGTGACAAAATACTTATACTGGCAAATGCCTGGGATGCTATTTTCATTTCACCTGCTTTGGCACTGACAAAAGCCCTTAAAGTCATGTACGAGCAAATCACACTTATGCTAGAGCAAAAATTGTTCAGGGCATAAATAAGACTAAAATTCATCTGCATTTAACTTAACAGCACTGCCACTGACTTCAAAGACTGCAGTTACTAGTGTCTGCAGTAAGAAGCAATCCCTCAGGGATATTTATTTTTCCAACATCCAGCACCTTTAATAAACTAATATATTAGTGACATCTCTCAAACACTATCTTGTCTCACAATTAGGTCCTTTTCCTGCCAAGAAGACCCCTGCTGTATGTTCATTGTGAGTGTGCTAACAGTTCATAATGCTGAATGGTTTGGGATAAATTAAGCAAATGAATACTCAAGGAAAAGAGAAAAGCACTATATTGATTTGTTGTCTAGACATAAATGTATCTGCTAACATATTGCTGACATTATTCAAAGCCAGTACTGGCTGGAATAAGTACAGTCAGTTTTTCTGCTAGTGAAAAGAAAGTATGGAGAACAATATAGCTTCTTAAATAAATGGAATAAATTAGATGCTAATAATTAAACTAATTCTCATTAACACTTTCAATCGTATGTATGTCAGGAGAGAAACAGTAATTTTGCCAGCTATTACTTCATTGGCTGGGAAAACTTACATGCATTACGCTTCTTGAAATATCCAGAGCATTATTTTAGATTTGATTTACATAAAATTTATAAATTCTGTATTTGACTAAAATACTATTTCAATAATAGCAAGATGATTCACTTTATTTGATTAAAAAAATGAAAATGGTTATTTGAAACTTTGGAACTCTGCTTAATTTTTCATAGAGATAAGGGGAAAAGATAACTGCTTACAGAAATAACAAACCATAATAAACTGTACTTTTAACATCTTGAGTTCAAGTACTGGTCAACTCGATCTAAAGTGCTATAAGGCAGTAATTTTTTTTTTTTAATGAACTTAGCTGATCTGAAACATCTGTTTCTCACCCTCCCTTTTCCTGCTCCTTTCCCCCCACTCTCCCCTGAACATCAAAAATAATTAATAAAAATTATTCTGCCTTCATATTTTGTTAACCCCCGTTCCACTAGGGTTACAATGCACGCAGCAAAGTCATTTGTGGATCAACCCAAAAGGTCACTGTACCACCGGCTTCTCTGATAGTTTAAGTCAATTTCACCACAATGTGGTCGAGTGGGTTTGGGGGAGGGTTTCTGTTGTTTTTAAAAATATTTTTGCAGTAGCAGCACTTTTTTTTTTCTTCCAATGAGTATTCAAGGTGTGTTCCTGTGTGCAACATGCTGTTAAAATAATCCCATAATCCCATGGTTAATTTTACATAGGACAAAAACTTCTGAAGAAATAAAAACGGCTTCCTTACATTTAGGAACCCCACCTGTCCAGCCTGCTGACCAGCGTCGGGGCAGACAAGTTGGACAAACTCTTTCAGAGTCTCCTGAGGATGATAGCGGATTGCTGGGTGTGAGAAGTATGGCCCAGGCTGTTGAATAATGGGTGATGTTGGAAAATGAAGAGTCGATGGTGTTGCATGTGGACTTGCTATAGGAAAGAAAACAAAGAAGTTACATAGAGTTTTACCTTTGGAAAATAAAACAGTTTAAATCTACTGTATTTTTACTTGTAGTCTTTTTTAAAATGTACAGTACTGTTTATACACCTGATCTTCACAATTAATATATCAAACCACATTGTGTCCTACACTCACTTCATCTAGATCCTGAAAGCAAATGGAGCCAGACATTTTGAAGAATTTTCTGCTTTTAGTGGACATGTATAAAGGAATTGGCAGTCCATTGTGAAATCGAAAACTAATCACCACCTTAACAGTGGTCCTCATCAATCAGGCAATAAAAAATATATTTGGGAGATTAGGGTTCATTTAATTGACATTTCATATAACTTGAATTTGCACATATGAATCCATTTTATACTGTACTATAAATGGTTGATAACTTAAAGATGGTCTAACACTTCCTGTTGTTGGGGTTTTTTTCCACCTCAGATTAGGAACATTTATTTTAAGTAATGTGTTTTCATTTAATGAACATGCACAAAGTGGCAAGATCGTTTTGAAAATTACATTTACATTTCTTCTGAATAATGTTAGGCTCAAATCTTTAGCAAACCTCCAGCTTGCATTCAGGGATGAAGTTTAATTTGGTGAATTTATGGGCCAATGAGCCAGCTGGAAAATGTACTACAGTGAAGGTGTAAAGGTGTAATGTACACAAGCCCATTGGCAAGGATAGATTTTACCTTTAGCTGATTTCAGCAGAACTACAAGAGCAGCTTATGCCTTCCTACGTTACGTGACACCTTTGCCTAGATCCTTGGCCTTTAAGATATATTGGGTTGGATCCTTGTTAGCTAACACTGCTTTCCACTGTTAGTTGTCACCATGAGGTAGCAACTGGTGTCACTCATTGCGCTATGAATTCTCCCCTTCCCCTCTAAAATGAGAATTCACTCTTCTTTTAGAATGGCAAATGAATCTGGTTGTGCACGAGCCCAGCTGTAAATCATAGTTTATTTCTCACCAAACAGTCATCATGACATCCCTGTTGCTCCCTTGGCATGCTATCCTAAGTAATCTTTCAGGGGTGTCCATGTGCATATACTGCACTTGTACACCACCCATAACCGATTAGATAAAGGTTGTGCAAGGAAAGCAATATCCTACAGAAAATCATGTGTTGGCTTTGAAGTAGGTTAAATATACAAGAGGGAAAAAAAAGCCTTTGGCACTTTTCAAAAAAATTGGAGAGGTGCATGAAAGTTAACTAAAATCAAATACAAATGAACAAACGCACATTTCATGAGGAATGTTATGAAAAACTCTCAGTGAAAAAAAAGCTAAAATCTGCTTCCTACTCTTGTCAGTTTAATAATATCACGCTTTATTAATAATTTTTTTCTTAAGCATTATTAAACCATTAGAAAACTCAGAGCCTGAAGATGTAGATAAAACATGTACTCAGCAACTGCAGCAAGGAAACCTACTGCATTATCCCATAAACATTCATTAGGAGCTGGCTGGGCAGCATTTCTGTGTACTTCTTTCTCCACGGCTGGATAGGAATGATTGCTTTAACACCACCACCAAAAGAGGTGCACTCAAGGCTGGGGTGCTGATATGACTCTCATCTTTGCCATGAAAAGCTCCTCTGTATCGTTAACTCCATGAATCTTCCCAGTCTGCTTCCCTTCATACTGCTTAAACATTCACAACAGAAACACATACTAAATGTGCAGAACAAATGGGAAAACACCACTGAAAGTCAGCATGGAGCCTTCAACTGTCTCTAATCAAAGCAGATATATGTAAAGAGAAACTCTTCTGAAAGCATGGCCTATACCTATCTTACAACAGCTAGATATTGTGGCACGTGGGCTGGGAAACAGTGTCTTACCACAGCCATGCTAGGTCTGCAATGCTGCACTTGGGAAAAGGAAACAAGAAGCAGCATATCCCACACTCCTTGTTATGGAAATGTTGACAGTTATTCCACGGCCAAGGCAAACACCTGTGTCCCCAGCCTGTTCAACGTGTCTGCACATCTGGGCTTATCTCTTGTTTTTTACAAACCTAGTTAATTATTTCTTATTCACTTTTAAGACGAATAGTTTTGTTCTGAGTTTGCATCTTAAATTACAGTATATTTGAAAACTCTTCAGATAAAGAACCCAAATCTTCAAAGGAAGAAATGAAGGCTATTTTCCTGTCCCCAGACTCCTGGGAGAGGCTGTATCTTTGAAGTGTGGTATTAAAGGAAGAGATAACGTGGGATTCACCTTAGTAAATGTGTGTGTCTACCATGAACTTAATTACCTTAGAACCAATGGAGAACTAAACAGAATGAATAGTGTCTAAGGAGCCATTCACTTCACCCAAAAGCAGACCACTGCCCTTGCTGAGACTTCCATCACCCACACTGACCAGCTCACCAGTGGACAGGAAGGGAGCCCACTGGTACTAGCTCAGAGGTAGATATTTCCAGTCTATGCATGCACCTTCAGTTCGGCAAATTCCACTCGAAGTGTCAGCCTCTGATCTCACTTACACCAGCCCCTGAGGTGTAACTGCTTTAATGACACTTAGATCATAGCCACTTTACAGGTATGAACGTATCACCGTCTTCTCCCGGAAGCACCAGTCATTTTAAAGCTTGTCAAAATATTTTGCCATGAATATTGGCTCAGGTAAAGTTGGTGATAAGCATTTTGATGACTACAACAAAATTTTCATTAGCATACAACATTTCTCTCTTTTTTTGATAGAAAACATATTCTTCCTCTCTTTCTTCTCTTCCTTTGTATCTCCTTTTATAGCTCCCCATTTCCTTCTATGCCAAATGGAAGATGAACAATGAAGATAAAAGTGAGAAATGAAAATTTTTATGGCAAACACCTCATTAAGTAAAAAAATAGACTGGGATTTTTTAAACATTTACAAAAAAATTTGTTTTAGCACCATGTCTGTTAAAACTATTTTAAATTGTTATGCAACTGCACTGTCCTTTGTCCACATAAGAGAACAAACTCATTTCTTTTCTTTTGCTGGGTGAAAAGGAGATAGAAATGCTATTTCAACCAAACAAGAAGGAACATGTGGAATTCAAAGCTAGGCCTGAGACCACATTGTATTTAGCTTTTTCAAGGTACACCTCTTCATTTAATAATTTGATTTGCTGTACGAAAGATGTGTTATTGTTATTAGACACACTCATAGGCATGTAAATAGTGGGTCTGACCTCCTTAGCATGTCAGACTAGAAAACAAAGTGGAAAGCATTTGTCAGTGATCTTCCTAATGACAGAGAAAAGAAAAACGAATGCAGAAATGATCAACAATAATTCAGGAAGGTAAAGTGCTGCAAGAAGGAGAAACTGATTCCTCTTCAGAGACTTGGCCCAGCCCTCAGCACAGCTTTGAAGGGCTTTCTGCTGATCACAGGGAAGGAAACAAGACCAAACAGGCATCAGTCCTCAGCCTGTGCCATATACTGATATGTAGGGTTTATTTTCTCAGAGTAGATAGATTAGCACATGAAACAACAAATGGAATAAGGATCCTCAAAAGGTTTGTTTTTGCAGTCTCTGACTGGGAAATACCAGGTTTCTTAAGCAGCAAAAGGAAGGGCTGTTTGATAAGAGGAAGAATCTACTACTATTAAACTGAAAACACTACAAGTATGCCTGCCTTATACTAGAGAGAGGGAATTAAACGCTGAAGTCTAAAAACTGCTGGCACAGATACAGACCATTACTCCGATAACTGTGTTGTGATCACCAACTCTAGTGTATGCAAAAATGGCTTTTCAAACAAGTTCTGAGTGCAGAACACAACCATGTGTCTAATATGGATCCTCACAGGCATTTTTAATTAGTTAACTGATGTGAGGTAGTGGAGCAGGTGGCTGTTCTGTTTGTCTCTAAAAGGGGCAAGTGACTGTTAACAAGCCCCTTCAGCCACGATTTTCAGAAATGCTTAATAAAAATGACAAAGTCATTGCTTCTGAAAAACACATCTAGAGCAATGCAAATTTTCCTGTGTATGAGAAGGGGCTATTACTAATTATGTGCCTCTGATGGACATTACAAGTCTCAATCAGTAACTGTAAATTCTTTGAAAGCTTAAAATGGAAGATAAAAACAGGTCTTTGTCTATTATTTATTTACTTATTGACTTATTATGTATCCCTAAGCAGCTCCCTGCTGCCAAACCATATTTCATTTGGCGTCTTTCAGCTTGTGACATTTATATTTAATTACTGACCTCTCTAAATGACATAAAATATAGGTTCTACAACCTATGAAAATATGTGTATTCCAGATCAGAACTTCATTTCTACCTGCTGTAGGTATGGAGGACCTGGACTATCTGGCGTTATTAAATCTGTTACTGGGAGGGGATGGAGCTAGAGGCAGGAATTATCCTTCCATATCAAGGCAAGCATAAATATTTCAAAGCACACGATTCTAATACCATTGAAGCTCATCTGAAACATCTCAGACTTTTTATTGAAAATGAGGTGATAATGTATGGTGGCCTGCAACAGATATACCAGTATTTTAAAACTACTGCTATTGGGCCAAGTAATTATGCAGTACAGCTGTTGTGTGCTACACAGGATTTTTACGCAGCACAGAAGTAAGGGGATTTTTCAGAATGCTGAATTCAAACATCTGATTATGCAGGCCAGTCTTGTTTTTTCCCTTCTTGATTTGTAGTAGCCAATAACAAACTAACTATTAGCTAGCTAATAAAATAAGTTGTGTTCATTGATTAGGTTAGCACTTCACATGTGTAAGGCAAATGAAGAAGAGCCAAAACTGTGAATTCTATTCAACGGAATGATCAGATGATAAAGAATCAGTTAATTTGAAACAGGTTACAGTCTTCTTCAGACACTTAGAACCCTTCTCAGGCCCTTCTCCTCGAACAAAGGCATAGTCTTAATAAAGATGCATGAGATCCTTTCTCCAAGGGAGTGCTCACTGATGTGGTAAAGGGACTTCATGATCACACCTGCAGTGCTCAGACAGATTTCTCCATCAGCACAGCCCAACATATGGGGCAGACATACTATACTGATCCATCCACCTTCTGCCTCTTCTTCCAAAAAGCCTTGCCAATCCCTTCAAGTCCAGATGACTGGATGAAATTCCTTTCTTCATAAAGTTATTTGAAGTCTTTGAAAGGGTCATTTAGTGTTGCTCTTCTTTCACTCAGGAAAAGCCTACTATCACCCTGCATTCCTCGCCTGTTTGAAATAGTGGTCTGGGGAATCAAAACCACTGTCCCTCTGCAGGCACAAGGGCTAGTCCGTCAGACCAGGCCAACAGTGGCTTGGCTTCACCAGGGCACATTGCTCAGATACCTTCTCTAAAAAGTGACAATTAAGTTTACTAATAGCTCATTAAACATTGATCAATCTTTCTAGAAATAGTAACATTATAATCATAATGAAACAGAATAATTTTTATCAGCTTGTTTTTGAGGCCATTATAATTGGCTTCATTACAATTAAGAAAGTATTTTTTTAAAAGTCATTTCCCTGGAAATGTTATGGAACAGTTTGTTCTGCTAGATATTTCCACTTCAGGCTTCTAAGTTGCTTTAACTCCCTGTATGCTGTAAGCTTTCTCCTAGCATTTAAGTGATGTAAGTGCCAGTTCAAATTATGCAAGATGTATCCCACCCATTGTACCCCAAAGGTACTTATTCTGAAAATTGACCATATTAGAGTACTAATTGGCTAAGCCACCATGCTGGCTGATGTGAAATGCTTTCAAACACCATGAAACAGCTGTGTTTATCGGAAATATGAAGAGTGACTTTTTAATAAGGAGATCTGGCAATAATCCAAATGTGTTGAAAGGAACTTACACTTCTGTGTATAATACAATACAAGAGGTAAAGAATAGAAGCCTAAAACAATAGCTTTAAGCCCACAGATTTTTGTGATGAAAGCAGCTACCCAAACAAGAAAAAAAAATAATTAAGAAACTTGGGCTGGGATTTGCAGAGGTCTTGAGAGAATTCATTAACTGCTTTTGAATTTCAATGGGAGCTGTGTTCCCTGTAACTCTTTCAAAGGTTTCTAAAAGTCCTCATTTTCTTGCTGCCTATCAGGAATAGACTTTAGGGTGATAAATACAGACCAATCTCTTATTCAGATTAGAAAGACTTGCCTCTACTTAAATATTGAGCTGTTGGGGATAGGACTAACCAGTCCTAGATCCAACCATCTGAAGGGAACTCGGATCACTAGAAAACTTAAGTATTGCTTAAGTCCTGTAATGCGGCAAAGTGGCTATTTAGTAAGTCAAACTGCATTGCCCTTTGCAGTGACAACGCTGGGAAATCATGGGGAGGGACAAGAAAAACAGACTTTATCCTCTCAGCATGGGTAAAATTTAGGTACCATTGATAATTTAGTTCCACATCATGTAGGCAAATATAGATGAAGCATTCAAAATATACCACAAAAAGCTGCCCAATGCAAGAGATACACAAATATCCTAAATATTACAGATGCAAGAGCTGATCCTGTCCGTGGACATCAAAAAGAAGGACTGAAATGCAGAATGTCCATCTCAGCTCCGGAAGTCAAGTGCCTGTGATTGGCTAAGCACTGCTGAAAAATTATATCCATGGTATGTCCAAGCTGGGGCTGGCTATCAGTCCCTTTTTGATGTCTGAAGACCAGAGTGGTATAAGGCACCTGGACCCTTTGTTCATAAATACTCTTTCTGTAAGAGATATTGCAGTAGCAAGTGGGAGGCAGAAGAACATTTTGCCAAGGCCCACAGAGTTCCCAGCAAAAGGAAAATATGCTTAAAGCTGTGGGCATAGGGTTTATTGGTGTACTCTGGATTGTGAGTCTTACAGGCTGCTTTTGAAAACCTGTAGAGCTGAACTGAGCACTAATTCCAGATTCTGGCACCGACAGGGGGGCAGTTAAGTTAGCTATTTTAAGCAGATTGTTTTAAAACATGTAAAAATTGTTCTGCCTTTCAGAGATCAGAATACCATAGCACTGACTACATAGGTGTAGAAATAAATATCATACCTATAGAAAGCACTCCTCCCTTCCAAGACCATAGCTAGAGGTTAAAACCCACTAATTTAATCTATTTGTAGAATTCCTACTTCAAATCAAATGATGGCAACTTTTGCATAGTACTACTGTTTTTAATACATATGGTGTATTCCCATATATAAGATAAAAGCTACTGCTAGGAGAATATATCATGTCTTTCTTATAATGAAATGCAGTTGATAAGTTTACAATAGAAATGTAAATTCTCTTAAAACCCACAACCTTTATGTGTGTGATGATATAATTCTGCTTTGATACTAAAAAGGGCATGGTAATGGAATCTGTGACTTTGGAGTGATATATTGCTGTTAAGTTAATAGGACTCCACATTCCCATTTCTAATATCAGTGTTTTCCCCCCCTTTCATTCTGTAGATGGTAAGCTGATACTACATAAACATTGTTAAAGCTATAGTTCCACGCTACAGTAATTCACTTAACTTTAACATGATTTATGGTTCTGTCAATAGAGGAGGTTGAAAATCCAGAGCTCTGATGCTTAAACATGGGCTCTATATTTAAAGCAATAATGTGCTTTTTGTGTGTATCTGAAGCTAGAAGAATTTAGCATACAGCAGAGATAAAAATATTATAGTTCACTGCACTGTTTAAAGCATATAGTTTAACTTCATGGATACATTAAAGACAGCAAAGAAACTGAACACAGAATCAGTAAAAGCATGGGTAAAATACTTCGTTCCTGCAGCACTTTATTTTTATATTATTTTTTAGGGATGCATGAAATCCTATTAGTATTTTTAACACTCCCTTTTCTCATTCTTTTGCTCAGTTAGATCAGCTCCTTTTGTCAGGATGCGTTTAAATCTGGGTCCACTGTGTTAATCACCCCCCATTCTTCTTTCTGGCACTTACCCTGCAGGCATTTTGCCTCTTTAGGAGATTAAGCGACCAAGTCATCTTGTTGCTCTAACATGTCCTCACTGGAGCAACATATTAACACAATTCCTCTGCAAAAGAGCCCTCTTTAGAAGTTTGCTGCAGGGATGACAAATTAACCCAGCATGGTGTCCCACACATCTATCTCAGTACAAATTATTAGTGTAATAGAGCTTTTAGTTATGCATTTATCTAGTAATTATTGAATGGTTATACAAAACGAAGCTGAGCAATCATGGTCCTTTATGAGGCAACCTCGGTGGGTGGCCTTACAGTTAATTTAGGATAGGACTGTCTAAGCAGTTCACTCACACACAAATTAGCTGAACAGTCTGCTCCTTTAAATATTTCCTATGTCACAGGCTAACTCTTTACAATACAACAAAGGTAGAGTTTTAATTACACGGTTCCTGACTTTTGTTTAGCTGCAGTTTTAACCATTTGGAAGCCTTCCTTTCCACCCTCCTCTGCCTGGGATATGGGAGTAGATGGCAGTTTGGGTAGGGTCTCTAGTAATTACTAAACCCTTGACCTTGAGGCTATCTGTTTAGAAACTGTTTTTCCTTCAGCTTCATATTATTTCAAAGTGAGTGGAGAAAATAAAAATCTTCACGTACAGAGTCAGTTATCCTGATATTGTAAACTGGATTGTTGGGTTAGCCCTTCTGTTACTCAGCATTATGCTATTTACAGTATCTACTCAACTTTCTTATCAGTGTGGTGGCTCCCTCGTCTTTCGGCTGTCTTAAATCACTGTCCCCTGATCTGAGGTGTGTGTATTGCCATGAACTTCCACCACTTTGTTTTTGTCAAAATTCAAAGGGAAGTAGAATGTTACATTAGCCTGCCAGCTGAGAGCATCGAGGGACAGCCACAGATAATTACATAAAATAGGATATTACAAAGTGCCCTTTTACACTGTGTAGCTCGGGAGAGAGTTAGCAGGAATTATTGCTCTGATTCGCTTGAAGCTGACCGACAGGACAGCTAACAGGCACTGATATTTTGGTGACCCTGTGGAGAATTTTGATAGAGAAGGGTGCAATGTCTTCTCAAATATGTGACCTAAAATTCTTGCCACTTTGGCACGAACAGAGAGTACTATCCTGTAAGTTTCACTAGTAGGCCTCGTCCTGATAAAAATCTCAATGGCAATGCTTATTGTGGAGGAAATTAATATAGTGGGCACCAGTTAACTAACTAACTTTCATCCCTTCTCTTTCTGCTCACACACCCACCTCCTTGGGTTCTTCTCTTTGTGCGGAATTTCTTGTTTCTTGTAATTGTGTTTCTCCTTCATTTATCTTCCTAACATACCATCTCACTGTTATTTTTTTTCTTTCCTTGCCTTTTCTTCCTTGCTTTTTCGTTTGCAGGATCTATGCTGTCATGTTCTGTGGAAATGCTTGAATGCTCTACAGCACAGGCTGCCGTATATCCTAGGTTTACAAGATTGTGGTCAATTTAACATTTCAGCCAGCTCCAGATATAAAGTCACTAGAGTGTAAGTAGCAATACATGGAAACCTAAAACCACTTATGTGAATACTGCTGTCACCCATAGTTTTAAATTCTTCACTCTCTGGTAAAGAGTTCAAGAGGGCTAATGTCTCGGAAACTTTGTAAGATGCCAGCAATGTATGATGGCTTTGCAATACTGGAGTACTGTGGTGAGATACACAGACCAGCAAACAATCTAACTTGCAGGTAACAAAAGTATGCTAACATAGGAGACAGAGATCTAACTGCTTGAATTTTCAATTCTTTGAAATAAATTTTAAAACTGAAAGTGATGCTGAAGGCACCCTATAGGTGATCAACTTACCATCTGCCAGACACTGAATCCTAACCACGCTGGTCCAGAGAAGACATATGGTGCATCCATAGAGTCATGCCCAAAAACCTGCCATCATCAAGTGAGGCTCCATGAATCACTTTGCTAGCTTATCACCAAAGAAACTTGGATCTTACCACCATCTGTTGGAACTACTGAGGAGTCACTAAAGCATTGGCATCCATGAGCCAGCACTCATTGCACATCTGGCCCTTTGGTCAGCCAGCTCAGATCCTCTCTGCTGGCTACTGCCCAGCTGGGTTGAGTACTGGCAGCAGCACCAATGCACACAGGAAACCAATGCACAGCCTTCTACAACACTGTACAGCACAGACAATTTCATGAGAACAGAGGTTTTCCAACTGGTTCATTGACTGGAGCACCTTATAGCTAAGAAATCCCGTGAAGGATGTACTCCTCCTCCGAACAAGTTTTGTTTCCAAAACGACTCCTTGTGGGCATGACTGGGAAGGGCACTCAGTGTCTGGGATACCCCAGTGTAAGACGTGCACTGTGTTCTGAAGAATGTTTGGAAGTGTGTGAAAGATTCAGGAATATGCTGCGAAGTTGTAAGTCACTGGTTGTCAATGACAACACCTGCCATGAAGTCTTACAGTTTCTTCTCTGCTGTCTATTTTGATCATGTTTTACAAATGCATCTCGTATACACATCCAAGTGATAAACTTGCACATAGAAACATCAGAAGGAGATTGAACCTTCTTGTAATCATTCAGTTGGCTGAGGAGCTTACTCTGATTGTGACCTACTTACTCATGACTTTCCTCTCTCTGAAATATCTCTGCAGACCTAAGATCAAATCCTGCTCTTACTTTTCAAGACCACTCAGAATGATGTGCCACTGACCATTTACATGATGCTTATGTATCCAAAGACAACGCAACACGTGTGTACTTATTACGCCTATCAATTCTGCAGAAAGGTACAACCTCCAGTAACTAACGGTGAATGTGAATTGCTCAAAGATTATATCCTCTTACATGTTTGCATTATACTCTCTATATTGCCACTTCTGATACCTGAATAGCTTCTCTCTTCTGCTTACTGTCCTAAAGTGCACTGGAGGGAATGGGATAAAGAACAAAGCTGGATTTGCAGAAAATAATCCATCTCAGTATATTGCACTTTACTAATAGAAAGACTGTCGTAGAAGAGAAATAAACGCTGCCAGTGTGCTGTGGAAGAAGAATACTGAAAAGGAACGTTCCAAAATGAACAAAGAACAAAGTCTGGGACAAGATTTTTCCAGGATGATGACACTTAAAGAATCCATGAACGGATTCAGTGGGATTTTTCCTGGAAGTCTGTAAACCTTTGTTTGTGAACAAGCATAAAATAGAAGATGCTTTTGAATGATGTTGCAGAAGAACAGTTTTTGCTTAACCTGTTAGGAACCAGAAACTGTGTTACATCTTTATAGAGTCAGTAAAGATACCTCCTTCCAAACAAACAAAATTTGGGAACTGCCATGATTGTTCTTGCTGTTTCAAATTCTGGTTGTCTTTGAATGTTCTTACACAGCTGATGGGTAGCCCCTTGTGTACAGAAAAAGTCTTGTTAAAACAGACTGCAGATGAAGTTTAAACAAGACCTCACCAGTGACACATTTCCTCTCTCAACCACATAAAAATCCACAATACAGAGGATCTGAACAGGGCAGACATAGGCATTAAATGATCTTAAAAAATACGTCTGAGGTAAAACATAGCTAAATACAGAAAGGCTTATTAACTGATCAATCAACAACTCAAATCTAAAAGGCTGAACTTCTAAAAGACAGGAATTCAGTCAGCTGATGTGCACTGAATATAATGTTAATGGAACATCCATATTATTCATACTTATATCACCAATTATCAAGGCTTTTAAAAGAAGACATATTTGCCAGATAGCTCAGATCAAAATTTCAAGTGAAATCTGTATAGAACTTAGATGCCTAAATATCTTCTTAGGATCTAGCTGTATGTCTAAGGGTAATAAATAATTTTTATGGGATTAACCACAACAAATCAAACTACAGTAAGTAGATTTAACAAGGCACAAAAACCAATGATATGCAATTCTGACCTTGCTTTAACTTAATGCAATTCTACTATTTCACACTGCATCACCTGGACTGTTCAGACAAAGAGGCTCCTCCTGGATTATGCTGCCCTTAGTAAAACCACACTAATGGTAACCGGACATTTCAAAATAATTTCTAGTATGAATTGCTAGTATGTCTTTTTATGCTTCACCATTTGACCAATTCCTTAAAAATCTTCTCTAAATGAGACAAAATTTCATAGCAGAAAGAAACATGTCACAACCATTCACTCCTATTTTTATATCTTCCAAAGACGTTTGTAAGAAGATTCATTCATTTGTGTATATTACTATGCCCAAGTGAGTTCCTTTTCAAATGGGAGCTGAGTATTGCATTTAGTTTCCTGGGCTAAATGCAAATGCATCTTTCTAACAAAAATGTATAAGCACATCTAGACTCAGAGGACATCGCTTTTGCTTGGAAAGGCAGCCAGAAGAGCACTGTGAAGAAAATCAGCTAAAGCACTGCAGGAATCAACTTCAGATGAGTCCCCTAACAAGGTGATTCTTCAGCACACTGATACCAACAACATGAGCACTAAATGACTGGCAGAAAGAATCAAAGCCATAGTGCTGGAAGACAGGTGTTGTTCAAAAGTGAGTGATGAGTCCCTGTCTCCAGCAGTTAGACTGATCTATGTTGCTATGCATTGACACAAGCAGAAGACACTCTCTGTAACATATTCTGTCCTTTTCCCCACCCTCTTCAAAGAAAAAACCCTAAGCCCCCAGCATTTCCACCTTAGGCACTGTTGAACGGTCATCAGTTTTACCAAACAGCCCAGCCTAGCAAAATCAAACACAGGTCTTGACAACTAACACCTCCAGGTTATCAAGCTTCTGAAGCACAGCCTCTCACTTAGGTGTGTCACGTGTGGTGATGACTTTCCGTGGAAAGGCACTGGGATGGACACTGGGTGCCATGGCTAATGTTTAAGCTGCCTATGGGCTCTTGGGTTAGGCCTCACCTCTGGGTCCTGTAATGACAGGTCGATGGTGCTGTGTGAAAGCCGTTCCAAGGGAGGAGGTCTGCGAAGGCGAGGGACTGCTGAAACCAGACTTCTCTGACTTCTTTAATGTAGTTGGCGATGGCATTCCTGGCAAGAATGATTGATAAGTGCAATTTAATAATGCTAGGTCATGGAACGACAGCCTATGCATTGTGAAAGTGGGTGCAGAAGCAGCTAGATAAACTTAAAGGACAAACAAAATGGAATACAACAGCAAGCTGAAAGCTCACTTTCATTTGTGGTCTTTTTTGAGGCAGAAGCAGACGTAGTTTGCTCTGAGCAATGAGTACTAAAAGGCAGCCATATTTTTCTTTTACGCCTGAAATATGAATAAGATGCAGCTTATTATTGCTACTGAAACCTACTCTGCATTATTTTTAGAAATCTGTAATAGCTGGAGCATTTGGATTTTTACAGGCTTTTTATGAGTTCTGTCTTTCACTCATGGTTTAGTAGATTATTGCAAATGGATCTTTTAAATGTGCTGCACGACTCAAGGCACAACTAGAGAACAAAGTTATCTGAGTTCAAACTCTGCCTCTCCTTACTCTCTTGACTTCAAAGGTATTTGAAAGCAATGTATTTATGTGGTTCCTTTTCGCTTTCAAATTTATTTTAAGGGTGAATGGTATTTGTGTCTCAATATTAGAAGCCACACTGGAATCACTCTGGAGTTGTTATTATGCCCTTCCAATGAAAATCGGAGTTAAGTTGCCACTGGGTGAAATCTCTGCCATGGACAGGCAGAGATGTTGTAATGATAATACGGATGATTTGTTATATTCTGTATGAATAACTCCTGCTGATATTGTATCAAGCTTGTGGCACCAAAGAAATTAGCGGAATGAGTATATTGCAACAGGCTCTTAAAATCTGAGCCTTTTCTGCATATGATTTAAGCTTGGATAAAAGAATATCACAGCATATAGATGAAGAATATGAATGTGTGTTTGTATTATTCTCTATATTTTTATAGTTCTAAAGCCATATGGGTACTCTGATTATCTGCACATATTCTGAAAACACGTCATTTCCAGTATACACCAAACATGAGACATTTTGCATATCCATAGGGATATAGCAAAACAAGGTATGGAATAGTTAAGGTTTGAGGTGCAAAAGCAAAATATCAGATAATATGGGGAAGCTGAACTTTTACTAGCAAAGTCATTCAAACCTTATTTCCAACGCTGTATTTTATAAAATTTAATTGTTAAAAAGCAAAGAGAGAGGCCTGGACAATATTATCTCTGTACAATATTATTAACTTTGTATTTAATAACACTAGTTTTATAGTCCCTGGGATGTTGATTGCAATACGCAGGAGCCTTCTTATACTTTATATGCTGCATTGCTGGGGTCTTAATGGCTTCAGTGAGATTTTGCAGTTTATATTTCAGAAACTTAAATAAAGAAAGGGAGTGGTTAAGAGTTCCAGTGTTGTACTTGCAACTTTCGGTCTCAAAACCATTTGCTGCAAGGGTTTGCTGTTGTGGTGGCTTTTTCCTCACAGCAGAAAAGGTTGTATATTAACCTTTTTTCAAAAAAAAAAAAAAGTTTAGAACTGACAGACAATTGTGCAAGAAAAACAGTGGGATGGGTTTTGTTCATATTGGTCTTAAGGACTTAGGAGTAGGGACAAAAGTAAAAACAGCTGGTTCACACTGGGAGTAAGAGAGAAAGGAAGACTGAACTAAGGTATGTGACGCAATATTCCAACGTAGCCTACTCAAATGGCACGCTGGGATGTAACTTAAGTTATTGCTCTGTGTGGAGTGTTGTATTCAGGACAAGGACACTCAAAAGAAGTAAAGGTGCTGTTGACCCAGATTTCCTTACAATAGAGGAACTGGCCATGGAAACACCAAATGAGTGTCAATTGCAGCTCTGAACACAAAGTTAAGGGTCAGTGGCAACAATTGTGCTTGAGGAGGGGTAGAGGAACTACTACTACTTGCTGGCAGCAAGGCTGTGGGCACATCCTCTCTGTGCTGGGCTGTGGAAGGGGCTAGGTATGCCGCCAGGGCAGGTTTTAGTACCAGGCTCCATCCCTCCAAGTGCAAAAGATCATGGAATGAACAAGAGGCTATTTATGCACAGGATTTATCCCAGTAAAATATGCCTGCTCGTGAGCTGCTCTGCCCTCAAGGCTGTGCAGCACTCCTGCGCAGAGGCACAAGGCCCCCCCACAGCTGATGGTTGTGCAGCCCATGGGCAGAGAGCCAGGAAGGGACACGAGTACCCGTGCCTGGGAAAGCAACAGAGGTCATGGAAGAAGTAAGGTCTCTTAAGTCTCTGCACGGTATGGTTCAGCTGGCTCATAAGCTCAGAACCTGGACTCCTTGCTTTCTCCCATATCCTCTGGTTGTGTACCCTCTCCAGGGTTACGGTAAAGATAATAAAGCTTCTGAGAAAGTGAAGAAGCTATTCTTTTACCCTTGTGCGAAAACCCCTGCTTGATTAACCTAAAGTGTGGTAAGGGGAAGGGGCAGAAAGAACAGAGGATGGATTTCATAAGGTTGAGGCAGCTATTTTCATGTGAAAATAGAGATTTTAATGTAACACTATGTTGTAAACTTGAGGCAAAAGACAAACTGAAGCCCTAATAATTGGTTCCTATTTTTGCTATATGTTTGTTATCATCATTCTGATTGCCATTATTGTCATACTGTTTTATTTCAGGGTATTTGTAGATTTATTGGTTTGGAACAGTCCAACTCTACCATGTTTTTATTTTGTTTGAGGTTTGTGATGACATTTCCATTTGAGTGATCATATCCATCAGAACTCAAGAAAAAATGGCTGCTTCCTAGTTCAGAAGAATATGCAAACAGGAGCTTAATTACATCACTTAATATTGACCAAGAGAAAGAATAAGATGAGCTTGCCAGCTCATTTCCAAGGCATGTTTTGTCCTTTAAGAGGGGAGGGTATGACAGAAAGTTAGGCAGTGCAAAGCAATTAGCATCATTCACATTTTATGTTGCGCTAGCATGGTGCTATAGCAGCAAAATTCAAACATTCTTTGAATGGGTTAATAAAAGAAATACAGTCGGCATGCAAGAAAAAGGTTTCCAAGAACAAGCCAAAATATGTCCCATTCTTCTAAATTTATCACAGCCATGTCACATTATCCTTGAGACTGCCAGGAATGTCAATTTTTTTGCAATTTAAAAAAAATATCTCATTTAGCACCATATGTTTGGTTAATGTGCCTGAAATATCCTGAGTATTCTTTAGTCCATCCATTTCTAATATTAATTTTCTTTTTTTCCCCCTTGCTAAGCCATATGTTACAATGCTGGTCATTCTATTGAAGCTCCTTTCAGGAGCTGAGAGTGAGAGCAAGGGAACTGGAGTTTAACCACCCAGAAAAATTTAAATCTGATACTACAAGTCTTACTCTTAGGTAAGCAGTCTCAACACTTGAGTTAACATTGTAGGTGCCTGGTGCCTATGAAAATCAGGCCACCTATAAGATGGCATGGTGTGTATTAACAACTGTGAGGCAGGAACTAAGATAAATGACTAAATATGGAATCAGGTGTTTAATTTTTGAGACTCTTGGCTAGTTTTAAAGGTCTTCTGTTTCATCCCTAATGAGTTTTAACATATTTAGTGGTCCCCAGTCCACAGCTTCCCCTCCTGTGTTGCTCAGGGATGCAGGAAATTAAAAAGTTAAAACTGAAGCCACCCTGGGCAGAGCCCAGGATGCTGCTGCCTTGCTCGACTTTCCTCAGCATTGTTCCCAAGAGTTAATGAATACTGGGGATCACTGCACTGAAGACCAGATTTCAGCACTTCACATGGCCCCAAGGAAGGGTTAGTGCCAACTCATAAGGACACCTCTATAGTCCTGACTCTCCTCTGCCTCCCCTCTGGTGCAGGGCAGCAACAAATTACAATATCCTCCAACCCGTCTCAGCTGTGCTGGCCGGTGAATAGGGAATGGAGCCAAGGAGCCTCCCCATTCTCTGTCTCTTTCTATCCATCTGCTCTGAGCATAGAATAAACAAGAACAGCCAGAACACAATGGCTGGGTAACCCAGGTGGGGTTTAAAAGTGTTTCTTACTATTCTGTGTATAGGACTGTCGTCCAAATCACAGTCACACCCTGGCACTTTTTAGGAAACACAGATTTCAGAATTCAGGTTTGAGTCTCCGCTGAATGTTATTTAGAGTGCAGGAGAAGAAAATCAGACTTAGCCTATTTTCATCTTATGGCAGCTTTTAACTGCAGAATAAATGGAAAAGTTAATTACTAAATAAAAAAGAAAATAAATGGATTTGTGGCATAAAACACAGATGGAGGTCTGAGTGGGTGTGTTACTTACTGTACTTGTGTTTGTGTGATTGTATAACGTATGCCAAACATGTATGGTCTTAGCCTGCTCCCATTAGCATGAATCTGTTTTTTCACTGGACAGAGGGAACCAGATCAAAGACCATGATGGTGCTAAATGGAACAAGATGTGTACTTTCGTATTTTTTTCCAGAAGGAAATATTAATTTGACATTGGTTTTTCAGTTAAAAAGAATTTTAATTGCAGAACACAATAAGCAGAAAATTCAGACAACAATAATCTTGAAACTGTTAGCAGTATTATATTTCTATCAAGGAATCTGTGTGCCTTTTCAACATTAGAGCTTTCTGAATTTTCATTAATTTGGCATTTCCCTAAACACACAAGTTATTTTGTTCATTCCACATCATGCATCACACCCCTCTGCTCAATGCACAATGCAAGCGTAAATGGGATCCTTGTCCTTGAGAGACTCTGGTTACTGAAGCCATTGCACGGATGTTGAAGTCCCGCAGTAAGACTTTCCAAAACTCTGCACTTCGCAAACCTCCAGCCCAAGTTTAATCAGTGAATGCACAGGAATACTTCATGTTCCTCATCTTCTAAGGGGCACTGGAACACCGTGATGGTTTTAATTCCTCTACCTCTTTATGTTTGCCAGGACTAGAAACGCACCACATAAGAGTCTTCCTTGAGTACAGCTAAAGATCTTCAAATTTTCATGTATGAGGCTGATATATATTTAAATGGACCAGAAAATGATGCATGAGAATTGAATGCACAGATCCTTCCCAGAACAAATACATATCTACGAACCTATTTTCCATATACCTATGCATTTTACTAACAGAGGCACTGAAATTAGGATTAACTTTGATGGAGTGAATGGAGTCACAGCAGTGTGAGAGAACAATTCCCCTTCTCTCCAAATCTATACCTATATATGGATCTATATCTGTATATCCTATTCAATTTCACTTGATTAATTGCTAACATTATTCTGACTGCACACATCTTAAACAATAACGCGATATCAAGTTAGCCACTTGGTAGACCACCTAATATTTATCTCCAAAGGCAACTCTTGGAGAGTTACCCTAATATTGCCAGTAGCTCTCTGTCACTAAACTCTCGATGGAGATTTCATAACAAAAGCTATGAACAAAACAAGGTTTGGGTCTTCATTCTCAAGGGACACTATGAAAAAGAATCACGGAAGCTCAGATTACCAGGTAGACCATGAACTCAACAACATGCAGAACAAACAGATGATGCAGAAAAACAAACTGGCTGTTGAAGAAAAAATGGTATGCAGGAATTTTCAAGGAATTTTCATCCTTCAGTGCAAATTATTCCAGAAGCATCACTGAAATCAGTATCAACAGAAATGCTGATCATTTGCTTTTCTTCCCCTGGGGAATGCCTCATTTCAAGCTTCCTGAAATTTTGACGGCTATACAACTCTCAGTTATAGTAAGTCTGTTCTACTTAGTGCTGGCTTTATTTGTCATCAGCTGAGATATGATCACACTAACTGCTATTCATCAGTTCACTATATTAGTTGCTCACAAAATACAATGCAGATGGAAATTCACTGATCCTAATGAAGTGCTCTTTAGTTTCTGCGTTCTGAATGGATACTTGCTCCCCGGCCACATTCCGAGTTATCACGATCACTGATTAACTACCTGCCAGGGAGTACCTCACTTCACAAGACTAAATCCAGCTTAATAAACAGTGATTTTACAGAAGAAAAATGGAAACTCCCCTTCTTTCTGCTTATCAAACTACTGCATGTGCATCACCAACACACACAACCAGTTTCCTCAGAACTCGACATCTGACAGTTCATCAGGAAAACAGAGCTAATCTATCCATACCCATCAACATCATATCATAGGTGACTGCCAGATACTCGAAGAAGCTATCCAAAAGAAATGTCACAACTCTTTTTCAAGACACTACAAAAGAAATGTTCCAAATTAAATAAAGCAAATGCACGTACAAGTAAATGAGCCAAAAAACTTAATAAAAAGAGATTGATTAAAATGACGACCAGAATGTTCAAAAAGGACGGAGAAAGAGAGGTGCCAAAGGCGCATTAAATGGATTCAATGGCTTTGGGTTTTAAACGCTTTTGGACTCCTCAGCAATTTTTAGCCCAACATGATAATTCAAGTTAGAGTCAAAATTCTGATGTCACTTAGGAAAAAGAACATTGACATTTCTCCTTTGTAAATGAGCACTGCTATATTTACAAAGGAGACGTATCAGTTTATACCAATGGAAAACCTTGTCTACAGAATTCTAAAACTGAGCAACACAAGATTCATCATTATTTTAAAATGCTACCACATTAAAATCTGCCTTAAATGTTCCCAAAAAGTGTATCGTCTGTTTGCATCTATATGTTTACTACATCATCTGGACTGTTTTACATATCTTAAGCTAGACTTTACTCCTGCTTTTTCGTCCAAGTGATTCTTTCAATAACTAATACACTAGTACTCAACCAATTTCTTAAAAATATATTTGCATAAGTTCTATATTGGAAAAAATCAATGAGAAGTGTAATAAGGAGCAAGATAATTTTCCCTTTAATTTAATGTTAGTTTCAGTCTCCTTTTACATTGTATAAATATCTATTGTAGTAAGAATTAAAGAAAAGTCTAATGACGTCTTTAGACCTCTCATAATTTAAAATTCATGACTACATTTATTTCATTTCAAATGTTATTTGAAAGTTTTTTCAGCATACTTGGCAGATTAGATCTAGCAGGAGGGACAAACTGCAGCCATCCATAGGAGAATATACCTTTATGTGGGTGCTAGGGGGATGGAACATCTATAGCTGTAAGGCAAAAAATGCCATCATAAATTTGGATGGCATTTACAAAGCCCTCTAAAAAGTCTTTGCATATGATTATAGCTGAGGTATGATATTTTTGCAAGTAAAAGACCCAGAATAGATTTATGTTTCAACTATATCTTCCTGAGATGCATATGGATGCTAAACTGCAAGCAATACTAAAGGGAATTTCAGTAACTGAAGAGGATGGAGTCAAATTTTCTGCCTTTTTAAAAAAAATTTACTCAAAAATAATTTGCTCATTATTTGCATGTCATCAAAAGATCACAGGCTGTCTGGGCTATATATAACAATGATGGCTGCTAAACGCCAAAGGCATGAGATGGAGATGGGTAAATATGCAGATTTTTTCGACCTGTGACCTCAGTTACTGCATGGTAATGTTTTTAAATGACTTTTATGATGACAAGACTAAGTTTGGTGTTAATATTGGTTTTGAAGACTTAATTGGTATATGCTGCCATTGAACATATGTTTTAATTAATAAAAGAGCTGTGGTCGGGATTGAAAATAGCTCAGGTAATTTACCATGTACTGTAAAGACACCTCATTTCTGCACAATTCGAGGTGAAGAGTTTATACGTTATTCCAAAGAAAGATAGAGTTGTAAACCAAATTCGTGTGCATTGTACCAAACTGAAATGGATTTGTTATTTGACAGGTCAAGAGTGTACTCATGGAACTGTTATGTACTGCTGTCCCCTGGTTCTTGGTATTTTTACCATATGACTGCCCAGGTTTGACAGTCCCAGGACTGAACAGTCATCTCATTTCTCCGTAACACAAAAAATAATTTGTAGCTGACCTACAGCTGCTGTGTTCTTGTACTGGAAAGTGTCCATAGTCAGTTGTACACTGGTGAGTGCCTGCTGGAATGGCACTGTGGACCTGCCACCGGCAGCTCCTGGGGAAGGCTTGGCAGCTCCCAGGAAGCAGAGACTTAAACTGCTTTCCAACAGATCAGCTCTCAGGCAGGTGATATCAGATAGGTGAAATCAGTCTCCTTTTTCTGCATTCCCAATGGCTTTAGGACTCTGGGTGGAACAAAGAATCTCCCTGGAAAAAAAATATTCCACTGCAGAGAAGGCAGAGCACAGTAGTTTGGCTTTGGCATCATTTCCAGAGGAGCTGTGTGTGGCCGTGCTGCCTGCAGGTCTGCTTGCGTGATCTGCCCAACACCTCTCTCATCTGCTGAGCAATTTAAAACACATCTGACAGAGAGGCAGAGGGCTTGCAGGGAAGAAGTCCCTCACAAGTTTTATGAAAACAGGCATGGGAAAGGCAGAGGTAACATGTCAGTGCTCTCTCCAGTGCTGTCACTCTGGCAAAGTGCTTGGCATGAGCCTGTTCCTCATGAGACGCTGGAGAACCCACATGAGAGGGACACCTGGTACATCCCCCCAACCAACATAAAATTTCTATACACCGAAAACAAGAGCATTTGCATTGTTTGAATAAGCACACCCACCATGTAGTGCTCCGCGGTGTTCAGGGTTTCTTAGATATCCTAATTTTATAAAAGAAAGTAAAAGAAGAAAAAAGAAACAAGGTGAGAGAGAACACTATCATATTTTGTAGCAAGCAGGATACTGTGTGAAATCTTGGCCCAGTGAAGTGATAAAGGGGAAGCTTTCAGTTTGCTTAAGGGAAAACTTATGAGCAAATAGTAAAATTACCAAGACACCACATTGCAGATAACGGGTGCATTTAGGTTCAATTAAGCTGTAAGTAGGAAAATGGCTCTTCAGCTTACAAAAATGAAGGGACAGAGTGAGCTATGAGAAGTAACTTTACAAGCTTTGTATGCATGAGGATGCTGCTTCACTGGACCAAGAAAGCTACAGTACGGGACAGGATTTTTCTTTTATTAGACACTTTACTAGATAGCTTTGTTGAACCTCAGAAACGGCTGCTCTGGCATATGAAATAATCCTACATAACTTGATCTCATAAGCTTAGGAACACAGAAAAATAGCCATGCCAAATCAGATTACAGGGATCCACCTAGCCCAGTATCCTCTCTCTGACAGTGGTAACTAATGGATGCCTAGAAAAGAGTAAAAGATCAGGGAAAGCATACAGTGATAATTCTCCAAAATACTCTCCCAGCCTCCAACGATTTGTGATTCAAGGACTTTTAGGACAAAGCTGATATCACAGTACTGAAGATACTCAAATCCAAATGCATAGGTTTACACCCCCCTCCTCCCCCTTTTTTTGTATTTCTACCCCCATGAGATTTCTACTAGTTACACAAAAAAAAGGTTTCAGCTTGGTGCTGGCAAATTCAGTGTTTTTGCCACTAACTCTGAATGAGCTAACAGCTTTCAAGCCCAATGATGCTATGTGTGTAAGAGCATCCAACACTTTTTCCTACATAAAAAAGCGACATGTGTGCTGAGGTGCTCTAAGTGTATATACTTTGGGAGATTTTATATACTTTTTATAAAAGCAAGAATCTGGCTTTAATTGATATTAACATTTTTCAGTATATGTGTAAAACACATGTTTCAGAAGAATAGAAGAGAGAAACTGTCACTCACTGGGAAGCTTTAGAGCTATCTGGCTCCCTGGGAAACTGCATGCAACTATTCTGGTGTCCAAGGGTTTGACCAGTGAGTTTCCTCTTCCTGCAAAGAACGAATGCAGAAGTAATAGAAAGTCTGAGGGGGAAGATTTTAGCAAAATGGCTAAAGATACTCCTATTCTGCCCACTTCAGCAGGTGGGAAGCAGGTGGTGGAAGAAAAAGGGGTGGGAAAGGAGGAACGCCTGTCTTCCCCTCCCAGCAGCTGGCACAAGGGAAGAGCAGGAGGCTAACCTAGGAGAGACTCCCACACTCACAGCTCAGCTCTCTGAAATCCCTTTGTGATGCTGCATTGATATGCAACGATGCCGACAGGTCATCGAAGCCCCAGCACTGCCACACAATGTCAGAACGTTCTGCTCTGATTATCTGGGGTCTTGCTGTGACTCCCTTTTAGGACGGAGCACGGCTCATCGGCACCTGGTGATTGAAACTTAGCGCACTGGGCTGGCACAGTGTCATTAATGCTCCTACCACTAACAAAAAAATCCCGTATGTCCAGACAGGAATAGTGATTTCTTAATCATCATGCTTATTTTACTACCCATTTTTCATGGGGGTTTTCCCAAAGTTTTAATTTTCTAATTGAATTAGTGCCTACATGTGAAATTTTTATTTAATTTATAATCAGTACAAGTAGCTTATCCTTACATTTTTGATGGCATATTGACTTTGTGAGAGTCTAAAGACAGGAGTGATATACTAGGTAGTCCCTATAACTTTATTTAAAGTAAAAACTAGAAAGTGACTGAAAAGTTTTATAGAGGAGAGCAGAAATACAATTGTAAGCCTCTTAATACTACCTGAACTGTGAAATCAAGTAATGAATACTAGAAAAGGATCTGTCAGCTGGAATCAAAGCTTAGAACTAGTCAGCATTTTCTTCCTAAACCTTATTATGGCAAAGATTTTTCATCTCTGCCCTGTGTTCATCCCCACAAATAAACCAACTTGACCTCCACCTGTTTCTCTGTGAAGTCCGCTGTCATCTTTGACTAAACTCTATTCTTTCCGTTCAAAGCCCTCTGCACCACTGAGAAGGTGGGGAGATACAGCTGTGCACTGATTCAAGTTGATACCAGTTCATAACCAGACAGCATTTCACAGCACAAATTACAAGCAACAGAGGGAAAAAATGTAGTGCCCATGAATTCTGGAAGGGGGCAACATTTTTCATGTAACAATGAGATCTTTATAGAAAGAAGTTTTGGGGTTTTTTTCAATGATATTACGAACTAGCATGTGAGGCAAGAAACATTTTGCTTATGCTGTAACAATGAACCTGTGCTAAACACCACATAGGAAGAACTGAAGAACATAATGGAAGCTTTTTGTGTTTCTTTTATATTTCATGAGTTGAATGCATTAACTGTTTCACAGAGGTTCAGCTCCAAATGCATGTAGGTTTCTACACTTAAAAACAAGTCACAGCTATATAACGCTGCTAAATAAAAAAAATATTATGGAACACAGAACAGCAAAATATGTTCATGAGGAAAACTGTACAGCTATAGCAGTCATTTTGTCAAAATTTTGACAAAACCATGTAAGAAGCTTTCTAATACAAAGAGATATCAGAAAAAGCCATTTCATATAAAGTTGGACTTCTCTGGGTGATTAATGCTACATTCAACAAAGGAGACAGTGTCTGTCTAATTACATTAAATACTTATCTTCTAGGGATTGGCAGGGTGTTTCTGCTCAATGTCACTTTTCATGACAATGTAATGATAGATCCGTTTACTTACCAGTGCCATTAGCAAAAATTGTACTGTTTTCTCAACTGCCCTCATATCACGAAAATATTTGATTAATACACTGTAGCTTATCTAATACTCTAAGCAACATATTCTGCATAGTTTTCTCTCTATTAAAAGAACAAGATTACAGCTTGTAAAATTTTTATTGCACTAACAAAAATAAATGAATAATGTGTGATATACTTCAACTATCTTACTAGTTCACAAAACAGGTTTATTTGTTTTAAAATATTAACTTGTACTTAAAATATTAAGATTTGGGGGGAATCAAGCACACAAACAAAGTCAGGACTCTGAGGCAGTACTTCCCATATAGTCTTTAGTTATTATTTCCTTTTCATTTCAGCACATCTTTTGAAATTTTTAATACCTCGGGGGAGGGGAGGAAGCTTTCATTCCTTTGCTGAAAAATAGATATGGCCATCTCCCAAGTCTTTAAAATTCACCACATTGTGAACTGACTCTTTAGAGTCATGCTACTGTGCCAACATATAAAGAACAATAAACCTCTGGAAGAATGTACACAGCGAAGGCAGTTTATATAGAAACAAGATAATTTCATAAACCTATATTGAGGAGAAAGGCTGTGACGTAACATTCTAGAGGTATAGATCAGCTACCTGATATTTACTAACAAGGTTAAACTACTATCTGTTTGTCTCAGCACTCTTCATAATTTACTTTTTAATGGATGGACAGGAAAAGTCAGCAGTGTATGGCATGGATCATTTTAGAAATAGGTCAAGAGAGCTTACGGCAGTATCTATTTCAAAACGCACTCCATCTTTCCATATGATCACATCAAAAGTATATACTTAGCAACTACAATACTTCAAATATACTCATAAATCCTGTGAGGGGTAGATTTCTATTTCTAAGTAAAACAGCAAACTGGAGAAACAAAGAATCCTGAGGAGGAGGTGTCACTGTCAACTGGTAGCACATATATAGTGCATCAGTTCCCATCTTCTTGGTATCTTATGCCTGTGCAGGAGAAGGCACATGGGAAGCTTCCTTCCTTCCGTGAAGAGTTAGGAAATCAACCCCATTTTGTTACAGCTCCTCACACTGCCACGAAATGGCAGCAAGACCATATTCAAATTGACTGGTATTAGGCATAACTCGACACAGCAATGCAGAATTAACCAAAACCATCTTTTAAAATCCCTTGCAAGTGACTCTTGCAGCAAGAGGATGACACTGCAGCCAACTGCCACATATGACTCTCCAAATTAATAATGGATTTAGGACATTCATTCCCTGAGCTGCGAGGGTCCGGGGTGTGTCTGCAATTATCTAGATATAAGTCTGACACACATTATCCTTCTATCAATGTCATTTCCCTTAGTAGCCAATAGATTATCGGCAGCTTTGTGATATTCCAGGTGTCAAAGAAGAATTAAAACCACAACAATTGCACAAACAAAGGGACAAAAGACGGGATATGTGTTTCTGAGCCCTGCATATCAATTTAATATGTGCAGCTGACAATGATGCAAATGTCCTCGGGAGAGAGGCAGCAAGATCTGTGCCCAAACATACACACACCACCGTCAGCAAGATGGCAGGGAACAGAAGCAGTAGGATTCCCAGCCCAGGACACATGCCTCAGCAGGCAAAGCAACCCAATGAAACAATCCTCTGGTTGGGGAGAATTTTGGAAGCACCTGATATGGAAAAGGGCCCTAAACAAGCCAGATGGTACTTTTAGCTGGCAGCAGAAAGTAGGAGACAGCCAAAAACATTACAGCATTTCCCCAAGAGGCCAGCAGATCGATTTTTAACCATTTTTTGTAAAGTGACGCTATGAATATAAAAAATTATGTTTTGATACATTTTTAAACCATGAATTTATGAATAATAACACTTAAGAAGGCAACAACTGGAAGAGAGAGAAAACAATAGATTTTCACTTTCCCGGGGTGGTTTTATATTTGACATCAGGTTTCTATTCAGTCTCTGCCACTGTTTACTCTGAATTAAGTGCCAGTTTTTGTTCAGGGTTTTCCACATAACACTAAAGAGAAAAATCCTGCAGAAGTAGAGAATCATAGAATCATAGAATGGTTTGGGTCAGAAGGGACCTTTAAGGTCATCCAGTCCATCCCTCCTGTAGTGAGCAGAGACATCTTCAACTTGATCAGCCCCATCCAACCTGACCGTGAGTGTTTCAAGGGATGGAGCTTCTACCACCTCTCTGGGCAATCTGTGCCAGTGTTTCACCACCCTCATGATAAAATATTTCTTCCTTATATCTAGACTAATCTCCCCTCTTTAATTTAAAACCATTAGTGTCCTATTGCAACAGGCCCTTCTAAAAATTTAAGCCCCCTTTAAGCACTGAAAGGCCACTGTGAGGTCCTTCTCTAGGCTGAACAATCCGTAGATAAACAGCACTGTAAAATCACAACACCAATAGTCACAGGACATGGAAGAAATGTTGTTTGTAAGACTGCTTTGCCCTCTTAAAACTTGTTCCCCCTGAAATTATTTGGTTTCTAGATACTAGCTTTTTTAACAAAGGAAAAACGATTTATTTAATACTTAAAAGTTCTCATTTGGCTAAGGATTTGCATAAGAAAGAGAGGTGCTTTGGGGATCTTTTTAATTTTTAAAATCTCCAAATGGCCAGCATTTGCAATTCCACATGGATCAGAGGATTCTTTTCGGGAATCATTTCAATGTCCGATGTTGAACTTTTACTCTGACAGTCAGAAGCAGGTCCTTGCACAGTATGTTCAGATTAGGTGTGGCCAAGTGGTTTTCACTCAAGGAATGGAAGACAGATGCAGGTTGCAAGAACTGAAAGGGCACAGCAAGGCAGAGTCATGAAACAATTGAGAATGATCACTATCTTTTGCTTCAAAGATGCACCTCACACCTAGGACTGGCCAGAGTCAGAGGAACAATCAGGATGATGCTTTACTTTCACTTGTTGTTATTTCGGTTAACAGTAAATGCAAGCCCTAAGACAGGGTTAAATCTGGACTACATCCAAAGTGCTTTCTCCTGTTTGGAGTAAGGTAGTGCCTTAGTGTACTGCACCACAGATAACACTCCTGGAGACAAAGGTGGGCTGCTGTAATAAAATGGGACATTACACTAAGTACAAAGAAAGTCCATACATTTATATTTTTTCCCATGGACTGCAAATCCTTACTTTTAAAATAAAATGTATTTCCCTCCTCTAGGTGGAACCTAAGACTTTGCCTCCAGTGTCTGCTGATATAAAATAGTCCCTTTCTTTTCAAGAGTATTGCTCTTGGACATGAAGACTGCAGGTACCATCTCACTGTGCTGGCTTTTGGGTGTTCAAAGATCTGCACGGAAATCTCAGTGAGGCAAATGAAGACTATGAACAAAACAGTGAAACAGCCTATAATTTCCCAGCTAATTTTAGCAACAGGATCTCTATAATGTTTTGCTTTTTGGTGTATATCACACTAAAAATAGTGGCAGCCATTGATGTAAGAGAATAGCAGAAAGGATGATCTCACTAGGCCTGCGGGCTGTGCCAGAGCGGTGTGGGCAAGCAGAGGTGGAGGATGCTATGGATCACCTGCTCTCCCCTGAGCAAGACATCAGTGACATCAGAATAAAACTGTAGCCAATATTCACAATAGATGAAGAGAATAATGAACTTTAAGTCTTTGTGGAGCTGGAAAATGAAAGAAAGTTGAGTGGGGCTTGGTTGCATGGGGTAGCACTGCATTCGTGCCATAATCTCGGGGGTTAAGGGCCAAGGTTACAGACTGCCCGCTTTGGGTGAACAACACAGCTGCTGTCACAGCACATACACATTCCTGGAGATATAGGATGGCTCTGCAGCTACTCAGTCGAATTGTTACCTGATCTAACAGGCTGCTAGACAGATTTCTCTGCTTTCCTGTGCCCACAGGCTGCTGTGGTCAAAGTGCTGGGGCAGCACTTAACTTGAAAGACGGTAACCAGGGAATGATTCATTCACTACTTTTGGCAGTTAAAAAGAAACCAACCCACCAAACCAACCACTAAGGTGCATCAAGCAAAGTGATTAGGCGACAGACAAAAGAAGTGGTTCCTCCTTACACAGCACCAAGTAAAACTGGAACTCACTGCCATGGGATGCTGCGGAGGCTGAAATAAAGAATGGGTTAAAAACAGCTGAGCACATCTCTGAAAGAAAAGTCCACTGAAGGCTGTCAAACACAAAGACGCGAATAGAGCCTTTGGCTCATGAAACCAAGCTGTTTGCTGCCAAAATCTGGGAGGCTGTACTCTGAAAAGCATCACTGGATGTCTGTCCTGCTGTTGTATTTTTTTCCTTAAGTGTCCACTACCAGCTCATCAGAGACAGCATACTATGCTAGGTGAGCCTCTAGTACAGCTGAGAAGAGCCATCTTTTTCCTCTCTGTGGGCAGATCCATAGTTTTTGTAAGCTGGAATGTGCTCTACCTGGCAGCTGAGAAACAGGAAAACTGCAGTAATTATACAATTCAGTGAAGTTATGATTGCAGAATTGCTCCTCACTTTGTGCAGAACCAAGGGAACATCTAGAGCCAGTATGGCAGACCCGGTGGGAGAAAGGAAATGAAAAAAAGAGATGTAATATGGTCTGCTTCCTGGTCCCAGACCTGTAACATCTTCTCTCTGTCCCCTACCACCTCTCATTGCACGTTATAACTTTAGGTCAAAATGTTTCCTTTAAATTAAAGCCTGTGTCCTCCTCTAAAGCAAAGATCAAAATGTGTGCATGGTCTACAGTAGCCACACTGTGCGCTATGCAGTGGAGTGATGGCTGTACTGGGAATGTTAATAAACTGTGCCAAGAGCCGAACTTCTGCATAAAAAAGAGTGTATGCTATATGTCTCCCCCTCTTCTCTGTCTCATACAATATTTACACAGCTGTGCTTTGTAAAAAGTGTAGGGGAGGTTTTTATTATTATTTTTTTGGTAATTTATTTACCTAAGATAGCCCAGCATCTGTTTTGCGGTGAGCTTCTTTCACAAAGTTTCACAGTTGCCTTGACTGATGCAAAAGGAGGTCACGGTCCTTACTCAGTGATCCTAAAACCATTTGTTTCAAACTCTTAGCCATTCTATTTGGCTAATTTGTGTTCTGTTCTGTGTTTTTGGTTTGTCCTCTACTTGGAAATGTGCCTCCCTTGGGGAACCAATTTGGCTAGGTGCGTACTTTAGTTATCTGTTTTATAAAATGCAGAAGTGCACAGGAATTTGCAATAATATGCATCATTTATTGGCTTTCAATACATACTGTATATTGGCTCTGAAGATCATTAATATTTTCCAGCTGCCTCCAGAAAAAAAAAAAGAGTTCAATGCAGTCTTTGCAGTGGGTTCTTTCCCATGACTGCCTTACACAGGTGATGAAGACTTTTCCTGTGTCCTAAAGAATTAATAAGCCTGAACATTTCTGTACCAACAACAAACAACATATCACAGGAGATAAAGTATTGCTTCTGCTTCCCAAACACATTAGAAAAAGCAAGTCTGCTGATCTCAACTCCTAAGACAACACATGAAAGGAATGCAGTCCATTTCCTAATCAAGATCTAATCTATAGAAGAGCACATAGATCCAAGTCAACATCCTGAATTGGTCCCAGAAACAAACCAGAAAACCAGTTCAACTTTTGGGAGACAGGTACAGTGCTCTCAATGTGTTTAATCCCATTTTGCAATTAACCAGTCCCATGCTGCATTATCAGGTGATCTTAAGAATAACTGCATCAGAGGAGACTCATCTGGAGCTCACAAAGATTCATGCTTGACTGACTACAGTTCAGCAAGAAATGCACAGTCATATTCAAACTTCTGTCCTTCAGAGCTCACCTCTGAAAAGACACAGAAAGTGTTTGTTACTTCTGTTTCTTGGTGACAAAAGTGAAGCATGAACCATATCATTGTCTTTGCTTTATATGTATATGTTAAACAGAATGGACATCAGAATACAGCTCAGCCAGCAAGGATGCCTGATGAACATTATGTCCATGGGCTACTGACACAGCATTCCCATCCCAGGAATCACATCGTCATCAAGAAGCATTGCTCCAGTCTTTGTCAGGGAACAGCCTTCCATGCACTACATCTTCCCGTCAATCTGAAAAATTATTCAGATGATGCTACTTGTGGAGCCAGAAATAACTCAGGTGGTCTTATGGCTGCCACAGCACACAGAAGATGTGCTTTTAACTTGGTCATTAAAGTCAGTGAAAATAGTACGTATGGATGATGTTAGCACCAGTCCAGTCAAAAGCACAGCTTTAATTTGATATCTGAAGAAAAACACTTTTTTTTTAACTCAGAACTCCTACGAGTCCATATCCATTTCTAAATGATGCACTTCCTGACATCTGGAATTAGATGCAAGAAGCAGAGCCACAACATTGACTGACTGACTTCTCTGGGACTGTACTGAAGGGATATTTTCCTCAGGGGATTACAGCAAAGCTGAGGCATGTGCTCTAACACTTGCATGGGATTATTAATTTTATTAAAAATGGAAAGTATAGTTTAGGCTGAATCTCAGAGCCAAGTTCGTTTGTGTTGTCCAGTTTCTGGAAAAACGGGAGCCTTTGAGAGGTGTGAAAACACCTAGGACTTTTCAATCAGTAGTTCTTTCCCTGCCTTTAACTTCTTTCCATGACTTTGAGACAGTAATGTCAGCAGCATGGTATGTTGTCACAGGTCTCATGCTACTATGTGAATTGCCAAGAAAAGCTGAGCTATTGATCCAGTGGTAATTTGCTGTCAGAATGACTATGTCTGTTATAGCAAATGAGTAGTGTTAATCATTTGACTTGATTAATGCTATTGCAAAAGACTGACAACACTCAAAGCACCACTATTGACCTGCTGCATTTGCCTGGCTCACATTAAGTTCTTGATCTTTGCTGGCCTTGGCCAATTAGAGTTTAAGTTATCCATTAAGGTGCAGTTTTGGAACAGTTCTGTTTAAAATAAACAACAGCTTATATTGGTGAGTAACTCATCGACTATGCAGCAGTCTGATTCTGATTGCCTGGCAGAGAAATACACACATTTTGTGCAGTATCTGATAAAAGATCTATAATGTGCTAACACAAACCTATCATGTAGCACCTGTGACTAACAGATTGTGATATCAAAGTCTTGATGCCTAAGTGCTCGTGTAAATGCATTAAACTTTTAGCGGCAGGAACTGTAGACTGCCAGTGACAAGGAGCTGATATGGTATTTCAGTAAAAGTTGATAAGTGTTATTGCTCTCAGAAGAAAAGAAAAATCTTATGTTCCTGAAAACCACTGGGCAGCTTGTGTTTTGATGGGATACTGTAATGCAGAGAGCAAGGATAAGGGAACACACGGACTCCATGAAAGGAAAAAAGACATTTATGAAAAGCTTTGTATTCTGCAGAATCTGGAGTTCTTTGAAGTATGCTCCCATCGTACATTTAGTTTTGGGTGTCTACCTGTTCACCTGAAACCTGCTTTTCGGGGGCTGCAGGCACATGGGGCCATTTAATTCCACACCAGTAACGGAAGAATGAAAGGTAGCACAGGCCCAAGCATGCTCTGCTCCTCAGCTGTGGCAGAACATGGATGTTGGAAGACTCTGTAAGAGAAATATGGGAAACTGTGCATAAAGCCTTGCAGATGAGAAGAAGCATGGATCTGAAAGGGGATGAGGAAATGAGGTGAACAGGAGCAGCACTCCTAGTCATGGTACACACTCTAAGATAGCTCAGAAAAAGCTCTTCAGAGAAAATGACCAGTGGAAGTTTGCATGAACCTGGGAGGCAACAGGTTCTGCCTGTTGTGCTACACATGGCATCTCTTCAGCTTAATGGCACAAATGAGCCTGATGAAATTCTCTCTGCTCTAAACCAAAATGTTCTGACCACCAGTGAAACATGATCTGTTTCTGACCTCCCATTTGAGGAGGTAAACCATGCCATGGGCTGGAGGTTTGTCTGGCTGCAAAATGTTCCTACTGGCTTAAGATATTAAGTTCAATGGAGGAAAAAATGGCACTGGTGCCTGCTGAAAGATGAGTCAAGGAATGTAATGAAGCTACTGCACAAGGCAGGTACAATTTAATGGCTGCGTGAGTGTGCTGTCTGACTTTTCTTTACACACTGAGAATTGGAGGGCAAGACAATGTCACATACGGGAAGCACTGAGTAAATACAATTGGCAGGGATCCTGGATACAGACCTCCTCTGGTCTAAGGAAAAGAGACTTTTCCTTGTTTTTGTCTTTCCTGAATAGGTCTGTGAGTGTCCAAATAGTCCAGCTTAAGGAAATTAATAAAGATCATGAAATTCCTGTGTCTAGTTACAATCCAGTGAGAACTGCCCACTACAGCAAGTCACTGAAAAGTAGTGCCAGAGAATTATCTGATATTGAATACTCCAGGTATGAAGCTGATTGCTTCCCCAGTAAAAAGGGATTATTTTTCTATTCCATATTTTGCATAATGCATGGTTCTCATGTTTTTCATCAGATTTTCTACAGTCAGTCCCTTGAATCATTGACAGTAATGTACCGCAATCATTGGAAACTCCTCTGAGCTCTGAATTGGTTTGTGGCATCAAGTGTTTTGATGTGCCCATAGACCTTTTGCCTGAAGACAGATCAGATGCACTCTGCAACACTGATCCTGGGACATACTATACATATTTTACCTTCTGGGTAGTGCCAGGTAACAATTGTGTTTAGGGCAAAAAGAACACAATCTAAGCTCTCCCCTATACCACTTTCTCTGGCATTTCCAAGATGTAATTCCAAACAGACTTTGAAAACAATCTCTTTTGGTCATCTGATCTACGCCTGAAAGAGCCTTTCCGATGTGTAAGGCATAAACAGAAGTTTCTTAGTAAATATGAAGTTTTCTTGCATGCTGAGAATCTGCTAAGAATAAAATCCCTGCCAGATTTAAGAAAAACAGTTTGGACTGGTTGCCTGCATGTGGTTGTTTCATAGCCAGCAATGGGGAGAGAAATGGTGCCATTAAGTTAGGGGTCACTGTCACTGCAAGGGAAATACTCCAAAATAGAACCTCAGCTCGTCAGCCACACAAAAATTGCTCAGAAATTATTTTCAAACAGTCCCATAGATGGTGGCATGAGAACGAGCAACACGAGCCTGAGTGGTGTAGTGAGCAATCACGAGGCTGACTTTAATAGCATCTTTACTACCAACGACATGCCCAGCAGTCTAACAGGGAGCTCTATAGCTTACTGCAGGTTCATATAATATTACCAACTTCATGAGCTCCTGGAACTGTAAATATGTCTTTCAGTCATGCAGTGCAAGTGTTATTATTAATTCCTTAAGGTCTCTGCACTGAAAGCCTCATTTGGTTCCTGGGGTTTTCAAGGTGAGGACACACAAGAGCCTAGCATAGTGTGACTGGCAGCACAACAGCTGGGCTGGAGCTGGGGCAGGGAAGGTGGATGACCATGGTAGGAAAAGCCTCATCAGTCTTTCAGTGGACCTGTTTGCAAACAGGTGCAGTGCTGTAAGTTGGTCAAGACCACAACTGAAGCAGAGCTAATTGTCCCTTCAGATCTCTCAAGAAGCGCAAGGAGTAAAAACATGTACCTTTCCTGGGGTTACTGTCCTCTAGGGGCCAAACTAACCCGTGGAAATACAAGTACCAGGAAGATCTAAGTAAAGAAACTCATAGGATACTCTGTATTTGCACCTTAAACATTTTTCCATGCCATGCTGTAGAAATACAATGGAAGTAAAATTGGCAAACACCATCCATATGCTACACTACAAAATGACTGAGAGAGCACAATGTGAACATTATACTCCTGGACTGAATCAAGCAAATGTATTAAAAAAATGCATAAGTGAATACTGATATACTTTAACTCACTCTTCCTTTATTGTGGAATTAAAAATCTTATACCTGTAATTATGGCTTACCCCCACTGCCACAGAACTGAACACGGGCCAGCTTTGTATGTGAGTTCCAAGCCAGTGTGATGGTGCCTTATTTTTTTACTAACATCATCGTTATCCTCTTTTGCCCTTCTTCTCAGTTAACAAGGGTTACGTACTGAAAGTGCTGAGATAAAGTAATGGTAAGGAGGATAACGCAAAAGGTATTTGAAAGGCGGAGTAATTTACTACATGTCTGCTTTGTTTTACTTCCTAAGCCTTCCTGTTGTGAAAGGAAATTCATCTTTTTCTGGCAGACTCCAGCCTTTTTAGGCCTGAGAGCTCCCCAGGAGCTTTCGAGTGCAGGTAAATGGATGTGAGAATCAAGGAGTACAGTACAAGGAACATTGAATTAATGTTGGGTTCTACAGAGGCTGTCACATCTGACGTATAAGGAAAGTGCTATATCCTTGCTTAAAAGAAGTATCTAGATGTAAAAACCACAAGGCTGAATCTTCTGCTCATTACTATGGGTCTGAAATGCCACGAATGGAAAGATCATGTTGCTGGTGGGTGAAGCACGTATGATCTACACCTAGCAAAGTCTCCATGTGAGACAGATGTCAGGGTGCTCTGAGCCCCAGGGGCCCATGACGTAAAAGTAGAGAAAAAGGACTGTGGATGGACAATAGGTGCAGCTTGTATTCTGCACACAGCGGAGACCCCAAGAGTAGGCACAAGGGACGTATCCACTGCCTAATCTAAATAGCACACAGAGTGGTTTTGTCCTCTTCTGTTCTCCTGCCAGTTTGCACATATGTTCTGAGTATACAGCCTGCCCTCCAAAGACCACTTACAGGGGCAATCACAGGGAAGCAAAGCAGGAAGAAAGTATCCAAAAAGGGAATTTTTTCAAGAGAAAAAAATGGAGACAGATGTAGAGAGACTAGTCACGGCTGGCGGTAAATAACCCTCTGCTTGGAGTGCTCTCTAAGAGCAGTTCACATATTCCATTTCATATTTCCTTTCTAAGAACTCAAATCTTTGTTTTCCTGGCATTTGTTCCTTTATAATTTTTTTTATTTCCCCTATATACTTTTTCCCTTCTGTATGATTTAAAACTGTCTTCTCATTTTCTCTTTCTCTTCTACTTTGTACTCTCTTTCAAATGCAACATTTCTCCAACCGCCCTCTCATGCAGACCTAATTTCCCTGCACTGTCCCAGGCAACATCTTTCTCTACAACCCTCTCGTAGTATCTATGCCGTAAGCACTTCCCTCTTCTCTACATGTGCATTAACATATGGGTCTTTCACACCTGCTCCTGCATTACAGTCCCCACTTTTTCTCATGTGCACACCTCAGAATTAAGCAAATGCAACACACAGAGACAGAATATTTGTCCTCTTGCTCCCATAAACCTGTCAAGGCACATAGGCCAAGAAGCTATCTCTGCATAAATCTGGATCTCCTGTGAGGAAGCAATCTACTCAAAGGCAATAAAGCCAAAGGATATATTATTATCTTTGGTGTGGATCCTACTGGGCTGGGAGTCTGACTGCTGGCTCCTCTCTGAACTTTCCTTCCCAGCCAGAACAGCCATCCCACAGACAAGTCTAAGCTTCCTTTCCTTGGTCTGATTTCCTCCTCCTGTTGTTTGGCTGGTAACCCAAAAGACAGGGTTTAATTATGGAGTTTGGAAACCTGGCTTATGCTACTCTGCCAGCACAGGATAAAACTTCAGCCTGCCTCCGAACCAGCATCATTCTGTATCGTTGATACCTGCATTATCCCACGCAGCATAAAATGAACCACATGGAAGAAATGCCAAGTCAAACAAAAGGATGGGTTTAGTCTTTAAACTTCTACTGTGAATTTCACTGAGAAAAAAATGAAACACTGATAACACTGATTCTCAGAGATTACTGAATGTTAAAACTGTGCCATCATTTTGGCTGCAGATTAAATAAATGGCAAGGCCTTTTTCTTGATAGAAGAAACATTGGAAAGATTGGATCTCAAACAGGTCCAGGCTCCAAAGCTCCCCTCTCAGAGAAGAATGCTGCAGCAAGCCACTGGGTAATACAGGACATTAACATCATTTGCACAGTCTTCTGATAACCAATATATTTTCTAGTCAGATGCCCCATTCAAGGCACATGAAAAAACATTTTACGCTTCTGGAGATAAAGCACCCACATCAAATACAAAGGGCCAGATGTTAATACCAGACCTGTGTGTGATTTCTGAGGTAAGGCAGGGTGCTGTGCACAGCACCACAGCAGGATGTGTCCGTGGGAGGGGAGCACCTTGTTCTACTGCCACCCTGGCAGGAAAGGACACTTCAGTACTGTTCTGTCCTTCACCACTGATGAGCTGCAGTTCTTTCATTAATCTCTGTGCAAGCCATTCTCTGTTTTACAGAGAAGCTGAGGCAATGAATTCAGAGGAGAAGCTGCTGGAAAGCCATGGCAGAAATCTTGGGGTGGGGCTGCGTGGATGGTTTAAAACTGCATCCCATGCACACAGAATAAAGCTCTTTTTCCTCACAGCCGTGACAATGATAGATGGCTTGTTGAATCTGAGCTATATCTAGTTGGTACCTGGCTTGAGTCCCTGATGTTGTAAGGTGATTTTCGGCCATTTTACAGGCAAGAATAAGCAGAATCTGGGATTGTCTAGTAAGTAAGGAAGGTCATAAGGAAGGAAGAACTTTCTCTTCTCTGACTTGTTCTTCCCTCTCTGAGCACCTCAGGAGGTTTGACATGCACAGTTGTGCTTGATGGGTGCCCAGTGGTGCCAAGAGTGGTGGAGGTGCTTTGGAGATGTAAGGCTTAGGTACTTCTCTTGTCCACCTCATCAGCTCAGTGCTACCATCTAGTCAGGACTTGGATGAGACAAAGGTTATGACCACAACTGGGGAAAACCACCAGAAGCGACAGCAAAACTAATAGCCAACCTCTGGCTGTTGCACAAATGGAGAACATTTGTCATTAACAATGAGTACCCCAAACTTTGGGGGGAGTTAGCTCCCAGTCTGACTGTGATATAGAAGCAGTGACCCAGTCAGCTTTTAGCCATCTGTATGTGCAGAGGAGGTTGTGATTTCTCCATTTCAATGGATGCTGAGCTTTTGTTTGTGTTTTTGACGCTTCATGAGCAGACTAGTTTAGTACTACATCATCTGGAGCCTGGAACTGATGGAGAAAACAGCCCCTAATGTCTACAGAGCAGGACACCTCACTGAAAACACTCGAGCCCTGGGGACGGCGGCAGCAAAGCAGTCATGGGGACCGTGGCACTTGTCTGCCTGCAGGTCCACCCTCTCCTCCTGCCAAAGTGCCACATCTGCAGTCAATAAGGGCCCACAAGCTGGCTCCTCCTCATTAGAGGAGAGAGGGCAGCTGGCAGGGGATCCTCCAAGGGCTCCTAGGCATGGGAATCAGTCCCCTCCCAGTCTGGAATAGCCCAAATTTGGTGACTTTCTGGGCATGCTGTAAAGGACAGCTGTTTGACAGGGTCTCCAGAGAAAGCTGTGGGTATGTTTCCTACATGATGAAGGATATAGGTGGCTGGCCAAGTGCCCACAGAACTGATTTTAATGCTGTTCAAGTTGAATTTCCTTTTCCGTACTGTATAGTTCATTATACACAGAGCCCTGGACAAGCAAGTGTTGTTTCTAAACAAACCAAGACCATACTATTGGGAAAGATCCTTTGGACTGTTTAGAGGTCCTTCTCGGATACTGGGAGGCTGAAGATGAAAACACTACTCGCCTTCACCTAACAAATAAGACTTCTGTTATTTTTATTGGCAATAAATATTGAATATTCAGCTGTAAGCAAAACTGAGGCATTAACTTCACCTACGCATGTAGCACTCACCCAGAAAAATATTTTCAATAGTATTAAGCACCCAGATGATCAAGATAAGTGATCAATGGACAGTTAAGTATGTAACATAACATAAACCAAAAGATGATCAACAAGAAGCATCACACACAACAACTAACTGAGAAAAGGCAGAAGAGCTGTTTCCTAAATCTTATGAAGTGTAACACCCAGTGATATCTATTTCGATATGAAGCTTCCAATCATACCTCATGGCATTACAGATTAATAAAACAACTTCTGTAAGTTTCTTAAAAGCCATTACGAAGTGAACTCAAGTGTTGTATAATGCTTGAAAAGTCCCTTCTACCTTATATAAATTCAAGGATATTTATTTGAACAATAAAAATGGCAGTCCTCACAGGTACTACTTTTTGTTAAGTGATTGTTACTGCTATTCCAGAATTGAATCTGGATGTTTTGACAGAAAAACACTGCCTATTTTTTTCTGCATTATTTAAATACTTCACATATTTGGCTAAAGTACAGAAATGACACACTGCAGAAACACTCACAGCTGCAGGAGCAATAAAACCACTACAATATTTTCATTAAACTGACCTTTTCTCAGAAGAAGTTACAAGACATTTAGAATTTATCACCTTTCTATACAGAATCCAGTATATTCTGATAACGAAACAGAGCAATTGGAGATCAAGTTCTCAGGCTCCTGAAAGCCATGACTTACCTGGCTCCACTTCATGCCATCCACTTGACTGGCTGCCGCTTCCTGGAGAGCGCCCTTGGCTTGTATAAAACGGCTCCTCACCAGGACTGTCCATCTCATCCTCCACAGACTTGAGACGTTTTGTAGAGCTGAGAAAGTAAGACACATAATAAACAACTAAACATCAGTGAGATACAAAACAACTTCCCACGGAGTCCAGACTGAACCCCTAAACACACGCTAGTTTAACTAGAAGACGGTTTAACATTTAGGCTTTTACAGATCAAAAAGGGGGAAATTTTTCAAAACACAAAGAGGTCAATAAAAAGGCAAGAATTTAAGTTGTATTGCATGAATTTTGCAATTTGAATGACTGATAATGACACACAAGACTTATTTTAACTGTCAATTTTTTCCACAGCTTAGTCTGAAAGACAAATTATTTATTAATTCGAACTTGTATTTTCAGTCTTTTAACTGTAACCATTAAATTAACCTAGGCTTCGGTCCCACAAGAAGCACAGACAAGTGAATAACAGAAGACTTCATTCTTGGTTCAAATGTTCACATTATCCTACAAGTACATTTTACTCTGAAACTGTATGCCACCAAGCATGAAAAGCCCCCAGCAGGTATCTCTGGCCAGTGTCAGTACTAAAGGATTCCCCTGTGACACGTCACACCTCTCTCACCAAAGGCTCAGGAGGCAGACGACTCTTTCAGTGGTCCCTGGTGGCCACTGAGTCAGATTCTGGTAGTTCTGCAGGGAAAGGATCCCCAAGCCAAAGACAGTAGGTTTGGTTCTGGCTTTTTGTAATGAGTTGTACAGACTGTGTACGGACGTTACCAAGAATTGCTCTTCTAAGTACTTTTCCAAGCTCACTTTTTTCACCAAATCTGTATTCTATTAAGATTTAAGGCATTCGAGAACAGGCTCCTCTGTGTAGGTGGAACACATTTAACAGACATAAAATATTCCACTGCAGTTTCTATTGGTTTAAAACTCAGAGCCTCTTGGCAGCTCCCCACCCAAAGCTCTGCACAGGTAGGAGCTGGCGGGTATGCAAAATCAGTTTGTGAGAAACAGGAAGAGTAAGTCTTGTGGTATGTATGGAATGCAGGTTTGGCCATTCCTTAATTTAGAGAATTGTTATGTGTCAATAGGGGAAATTGTGTGCATACAATATAATTACCGCCTGATAATTCTGCTGAGTCTGTGTATTTAAGGAATATTTTTTTTTCCTGACTGGGAACAGCCTAATGAGAGGAAAACAAACATATTACCAAGTTATTAACTACCCATGCTGTTTATAATTAGCTCCTTATCAGTGGCAGCTATTTGCAGAAGAATGGAAGAGCAACAACTGAGCTCTTAAGTAACATTAATAACTTCACTTTTTTGCTTCTGGAGTCACAAGTAAATTCTACCTGAGAATGATTCTAATGATGAGCATTGTAGGGTATGCAGTTTACAAGCAAAAAAATAAAGTGCACAAACTTGTAATTGATGCTTAATGGGAGCTGTAGTACTCACTGAGCTTCATAACGTGCACCCTAAGTGCAAGATGCAGAATGTTCTTCCAGTCACTACAAATCGTAAGAAGTTATTCCTAAGAGCCTCTCTTCAAAGATTTTATTTTTTAAATAAAACCAACAGCTATATTCAAACTATAGAGATTTTTCACATGTGTACTTGCTTACTGCAAAGCTGGTGGCCCTGCAGACTGAGATTAAAACGCAGAAGAACCCTGGACTGAAGTTAGACTTCCTTGTCATGTCTTTGAAATAAGTGATCTATTTTGGCTGTGGGGAAAAAAAAATCAATCTGGTTCCTTAATAGCGTTCAAGACTACTAGAGTGACTGGGCTTGTTTATAAATCTAATCCCATGAATGGTTGAAGTAAAAGGTAAAAAATAAAAAATATCCTTGTTTGGTAGCTGCCATCTAAGCCAAAATCAAAATCAGACTGGGTAGTCATCTGCATTAACAATTCAGTTCTCCAAAGGCTGAGTAACAAATTTCTAAATGCTTATATGGAAACTAGAATGCATTGTAGGTCAAGGTCTAAAATGATGTTAGTCTCACAGGTAGCACTTTTCTGTTAGCACAAAGTGGCACATCTCAATATGCTCCAAATTCTCTTCTGTCACAAGTGAAACTCCAGTAATTCCAGTGGAATTTTTCCTGATACACCAAGATACAAGCCAAAAGTTGTACAAGTCAAGGCAGCAGTTTTTCTTCAAAGCTTGTACATATAAAAAGAATTTTTAACAGTAATCCAGTTGAACATTCAGCTCTGTGAATCTAAAACATCTTGAGGCCCCCAAACAGCTTGTCAAAGAATTTGTTACTTTCCCAGATGAGTAATGACGCTGGCCTGGGTTTCCAAGGGACGTTGTAGTAGACAGAGATTACATTACCTGGTAGAGGATGTGCTAGGTAAAGACCTCCTCATAGCTCCTGGGCTCATGCTGTAGTATGAAGAACTTTCCAAATCTGAGAGAGAGAAATTAGGGCCTGTTCCTGCAGCTATCGGTGCTGGGGAAATAAAAGAGATTTCAGTCAGTAAGTCATGTGAATAAGGCATGAATTGCATTTTTTTCCTTCCTTAAGATTGTGTTTAGTTTCATGATGAGGAAGGTGGAATGTAGAAATTAGGAAATACTAATGGTAACTGGCATTGTAATCAAGAAGATGTCCATTTTGTCAAGAATACAATGCTCCAGGACATAGACTCTTAGAGACTCCACGACATTCCTCCAAAGGTATTCTTCTTTTTTAAAAAAAAAATTAAAAAATGAAGGCAAGACTTTCTTTAAGCACTGCTTTTCTATTAATATCATTCTAAAATTTAATTAAACTTGTTGCTTTTGCTTTTAGGAGAACATTGCATCTATTGGCACAGTTACAAATAGGCTGAATCACCCCTGTAGTGTGCTTGGCATAATCTATAAGCAGTACAGCCAGGGAAATACACAGTTCAGGACCTTTGGTATATACGTGATGTACATCCACAAGCACAGAGGTTACAAATGCTTCTCAGAGAAAGCATAAAAGCAGATGAGAAACCTGAGTTCTTTTCTGCCTGTGAACATCTGAACTTTCCTCTGCCCTCTCCTCCAGCTAAATCAGAGCTAGAGACATATGACTGTCAAAACCGTTTATCAGCAGTTAACTTCCACTGGTCACCTCTCATTACCTTATCTAGCACCTAAGTTTTATTGAAAGGCATATGAATCCTATCCTAGAGCTTGGTTTTACATTAAAACGTAACGAATTCCTATACATCCTGAAGTTTGTAGGCACAAATCTATGAACTCCATGTGTTACACGCTTTTGGGAACAGAGGCATTTAATGCTGAAGTCAACAAATAATGCTTTTCACAAAGACATGCCACTATGGCAAATAGTAACATATCCACTGTTGCTGTTTCAGTGCTATTTAACAGGACAATACAACTTTGGGAGCTGACAATTACAGATCATGATTTTTTCTCATATTTCAGAGACATCTGAAAAAGGATGTACTGCGCAATAAAACGCACAAGCTTGGCCTGGAACGTATTGTCTGAGAGTCCTGATTCACAGCAACAAAGGCGAAGCAGTCTCAATGCCACACAAGGATGCTGGGCCAAGTATAATCTCTGTCTGAGAATCTGGCCCACTTTCAAACACGAAAATATCTTTCACTCTGATGGGGCAGGAGTGAGGAAATGAAAACAGGATAGCTTCTACCACCCAGCTAACATGTCTGGGCTAAAACACAGGCTCCTGAGAGTGATGCCATTGACTGTAATGGCGTCAGTATTTCACCCCAAGTCTTAAGGAGCTCACCATGTCAGATTTGACAGAGGAATAATGTAGCTTTGCAGCTGCCTCATCATCCCCACAAGACAATTAGTTGTTGTTTGGCATTGAGACAGAAAGGGAACAGCCTGGACAGCCCCACATTTTTAAAAGCATGGGATGGAAAATACACAACACTGTTAAAACTCAAGAAAATCTGGAATGATCATTAAAAGAAATTAAGTTGGAAAGTAATTTATGACAAGAACACTCAAATCCTTTGTTATCTTCTCTTAACGATCATACACTTCCTGCACACGGGGTATAAGACAGGGTATGTAACAAAAAGAAAGAAAAAATTAAGCATAGTAAAATTAACTCATTTTATCAATTTGTGCTTTCTGCAACAGTTTCCTGACAGCAGCTACAAGAGGCTGTAAAACTGATGAATTTGCATGGAAAAAGAAACCGGTGCAAGTAATTTGTGTAAAAGGTAACACGGACATGGACTGCTATAATTCAGACACCCTGCAGATAGCAGACTGCTGCAGTGTGAGCAGTTACGGGTTAGAAAAATGACCACACTGCAGTCAGTCTGACTTGAATGGAAATCAATCATAAAGGTACTCTCTGCAGCATCTACTCCACAGTTTTCAGCAACTTCCTTGCCAAACAGATTTGTGCTCTGTAAACCCTTTGCTGATCAATTCCTCTGTACCCTCTACCCACCAAAGCCTATCTTACAGGTTAAACATACTATTTTCAAAACAGGAACATAAAAAGGCAAGCACTAAATTAAAGCACAGTTCCTTTCTGAGGCATGATGAATTTTCTAGAGATTTATAAAACAGTTTTATTCCAAGGAGATATGGAAGAAAACTGTTATCTAGATAATACTTCTCTTCTTTCTCTCACTTCCCTGTTTATTGCTCTTTCCCCGAATCCAGGACATTTCTGTTCCAACCCTTGAACTTGCCCTATAGGAAAACAAAATGTATCTCTAGACCTGGGGTGGGGTAGGAACAACATATTTCTAACGCTGTTTAAACTCAACACAAAGCAGAAAGGGCTAATCACACAGTAATTTCCGCCCGGGTAGCAAACATGAAGGATGCTTTGTTTGTCAGATGCCAAACCACCTTGCCGCACTCAAGAGACTGTTTGCAAACTGAAGGTTAAAGAACAAAACCTACCTCTAACATACACTAATAGATCTAAGCAGCAGAGGTTAAAGTGCCTGGCTGACCTATGGTGGCTGAGTACCTGAAACCGTTTGGCAGTCCTTTCACAGGACCATGATCCTGCCACAACCAGCTCACGGTCTCTGGCCCTAGAAGTGTTGTGGCAACTGTTGTGCAGGGCTAAGTTGTTCTGAAATCCCTCCTCCTGCCTACCTCTCAAGCACATTTTCCATGCCTGTCTTTCAGCAAAGTGTATTTGTACCTTTGCTTGCTGTGACTCCATTTACTATCATAAAACACAGCAACACATCAATGCATAGAGCCTACCCTGAGACTGTTAGGAACAGGTTAATATTTTTCATCTGCATGGCGGAAGGTTGCTTCCTCTTCCTGGCTGGAATTTAGTTGTGTGTATTTTCTGACTCTGCTTCAGCCTCAGTGGAGCTGAGCCACACCTCGCACATCCTGCGCTGGGCTTCGGCTGCAGGGAGCTTGCTGCCTGGCATCTGCCTCCTCTAGACACACTGGTGTTTTGCAGCACCACACCCAGCTAAGAGGCACCCAAGCCTGCTCCAGGAGGCTTTTCACACTGCCTTTGTGGACTGTTCACCTTGCACGGGCTCAGAAGGCTGGTGGGAAGGGAACACTAGCATTTATTTGTAGGATTCCCTGCGAAGGCTGCTCCTCTGGAGAGTAAGCAAAGGGATCAAAGTGGTGCAAACTGTGGCAAAATTTTGTCTAAAATAAAACTCTTGATTGTAACATCTGACAATCCACCATGCAATCTCCTTACAGTCCTGTTCCTGTGCCCTGGGGAAAGGCTCTGGCCCCACACAAAGCAGCGGCATGGTTGGGAAGCTCCATTCCGGCATAGCCGGCTGTTTACACGTTGCAGCCTGCAGAAACTCCAGGCCACTGACACTAAAAACACACTGTTTCCCTTGTAAGAAATGCTCTGCAGCAAAGTGACCTTCTGATAGTTCAGGAACATCTCCCAAACAGGAAAGCATGTCAGAAATTGCAGTTGAGAGTCAAAACAATTGTCTCCACCTATGTGGTGGCATCAAGATGCCATCCAACCCAGGGCTCCGACCTGGCAGGGGTAAGGTGGAAAGACCCCTTTTCCACTAACACCCAGTCCGCTGATGTGCACAGGCTTCCTAAGCAAGCAAACTGATGCTCCCATTTCAGCTGCTTGCATTACAAAAAAAATCCCTGTGCACATGGGACATGTTCTGGTCTCTTTAGGGGTAGGAGTAGCTAGTTTGCCAAAAAGGAGGAGGAAGAAAGTGGGCACCTCTGCCTGAGCACCAGTGCTGCGCTATGCACGGGGACACAGGGCAGCACCATCCCCGCTGCCAGCTTGCTCCCTCCGCTGCCAACTTAGCTCAGATCTTCACCCGAAATGTCAAGAAAACTAACAGAGAAATTAAGAAAAAGCCCTCTGACTTAACCCAATTGGAATATTTATTTTGAAAAATTTATTGAATTACAGAACAGGAAACCCACTAAATAAAACCAGCCAGGCTGGCATTTGTCCTCCTTGGAATACAGCACTTTCTTTCAGTCAAGCTAATACTTAGTTTCTCTTTTTTCCATTTTTATGTATTTATTTTTACAAAGGGGCTGGGATGTGACTAAGATCATTACATGTGTAACACTGCAGCAAAGTGATAATGTGTTTAAGGTTAAATGGGAGAAACATGACATTTGACTAATAAACTTTTTTCCTGTGTTGTGACTTTATAAACAAAGGGAAACACACTGCGCTGCTGCCGAGAGGAAAGGGGAGCTGGGATTTGGCTTTTTTGCAAGGCCTTTGTTTCCTACACACTGTATCGTTAGATTCAGAGAGGTTTTGCCGAATACAACAGATATGAAATGTGTGATGTTCATTTCAAAATTACAAGTACAGCCTGCTATTGACCATCTAATTATGCTGAGTTCCATTTATAAACATAGCTAACCACTAAGTTTATAGAGACTTTTTGTGCTGCTTTAATAGGATATTGATCGAGAGCAAGGTTTGAGTGGACTGCCATTGAATTGTGTAATGGCATACAAAAGGCAAGGTCACGGCAACTGTTCACTCTATGCCTGCAGTCTATTTTTTATTACAATCTTTTTTTTTCCTCTCATAGCCAAGCCCAAACAGTGTGTTTTGGACAGCAGTGCTTTGCTAAGTACTATGGAGTTATCTTTTTAAATGTTAATTTTCATGCTGCTGACTTTAACTGCCTTCGCTACTGTAATGCTTAGTATAGCAGAAAACATACAGGCTGCTGTTTAGAGAAAGCTGTTTTATTATACCTCGGCATTCACACATGTGGTCTGCATGGAGGAGAGCCTCTTCTCCTCTCCTGGGCTACGGGGAGGGAGCAACACCCTCCCTGCCCCTTGCAGCTGCCTGCATGGCCCAGATCCATGACAGGAGTCAGGGCACCCCCCACCTTGCCATCGGCATCCAGTATGTGCTGGGGCTGGCTGGGTTTGCCCTGCAGCTTGTTTCAGCTGTACCTGGCCACCGGATGAAAGATGTGAGGAAGCTGTGTTTTCTCTGTCGCACCCATGCTCCATGCCTGGAGTGCTGGCAATTACTTTTTCTAGCACTTGTCCACCTGCCTCATGGCAAGAACAGCTTCAGCCCCTGCCCCTATTGGCAAAGCAGCCGCTAACTATGGCGAGCACTACCTGCAAGTCTGACACCTGCTGCAACCAGCAGACTTGGTGTTGTAGCATCTTGAGCTTTTCAAAATGCCTTGGCCACAAAAGCACATCTTACCTGTGGAATTAGTGTAACTGTCTCAGGGATAATTAGCTGGATCATTTCTGTGTTTATATAGGAGTGGTAAGCAACAGCATATATGTTTGTGTGCTGGTGGGTTCACTGGCTCATTAAAAGGATTAAAAGTCACCCCACTTGCTCCGCACAGCTCCTTACTGCACATGGCTAATGTTTTAAAACTCGAAACATGGCATTTTCAGCCCAGGGTGCAGTCAGAATTCCCTTGTTTATCAGCACGAAAATGATGTCATTTTGACAAATAACGCAGCACAAAACAAATATGTTTGATTTGGCTCCAGTGAATGTTCATAAAGCCTAAATCTTTCTTCACATCCTGGGCAGTGCAGTTTATCTGGCTGCCTGAAGGACCTCCAAGGGAGGAGATCTTTCCAGCAGCTCTCTGCACAAGAGCACATGGTACAGACTCAAAGCCAAGAGGGGAACAGCATTCCCGGTCGCTCTCTCCTTGCTCCAGCCTGCCCCAGCCTCCCAGCCTCTGCCATGCAAATGGGACTGCACACTTGGCAGTGGCTTGACACCCCAGCCACCCCTCTACCAGCACCTTTTGCAGAGGGAATTCTCCAGTGCCCTGCAGATAGCTGCACACAGTGAGTGGAACATATTCCTAACAAGGATAGAGAGGGAGAAGGTTTTGCTTGGCCAACAGCTGGCTGTCAGTTCACAAAACCCACACATCTCCAATGCTTCTGCTTCTGAGCCTTTTGCTGTCAGCCCAAACCTCTCTAGAGATGGCAGAAGGAAGTCTCTGTTATCTGAAGGGGTCTTCCCAGTATCTGGGGTGATAGACAACATCTAGAAAGGAGTTTGCAGCCTTTGCCTGCTAATAATGTAGAACTGACAGCATGGTCTGCAACATCCACATCAGATGGGCTGGAGAGGGAACTATCTCTTTTTCAGATGAAAATTTATGATCTACTTTCTCTATTTTACTAGGCTTTGCAAGATTCAGCAGCTGGGTAGCACTTTGAAAGAAAATCTGCATCTGTAGGACTGAAGGAAGCAAGTTTCTGTTACCAAAACAGTCGACTTGTTCAATAGCTCACAGAAACCGTGATAATCACCACTGATAGGTAAGATAGATAATGGTAACAGCTGACCTTTTGCTTGATTAATTCATTCCCCAAATTTGCATGATGGAGGCAACTGCCTATTATTTGAGACTCCCTGTCATGTGGACCTCTAGGAACTTTACTAAATAAACCTGGAACATAATTGTTACCAACATTCATAAGAGTCATTTTAAATAACAGCAGCAAACCACAGGCCAGTTAAAACTGTGGGAAATCTTATTTCTACCTTCATATTATCAAAAGCAAGTATGGGGAGAAGCATGACAATGGCCATACGCAGAGATGACCTCTTTGTAAAGCAAATAAGGCACACTCAGGAAGCGAGCGGAGACTTAAGTGTGAGGGCTCACTATGGACAAGCAGGCTTGTTCCTTCCCATGCTATGGTGGTTTCTGAAGGAGCAAAGGTTTTTTAGAAAGTAAAAACAAGACAAAAGACTGAGGACATTTTGATTACTCAAGCCACAGATTGTTAACAGCTGCTGGTGAGTCTGGATGATGGCTGTTCACAAGCTGAGCTCCCCAGCATGAAAGCAATCCATGGTCTCAAATCAAGACACAGTTACACACAGACAACCCAGCAAAGGTTATACTGAAAAGCACACTCTTTAAAGGACCTTGCCTGCCAATTTAGGCAAATATGCAGCAATCACTTTCTTGCTCTGTTATGTTAAGTAATCCTTTGAATATTAGCATGTGAATTCACACTGACTTCACTGAGAATTTGTTGCTAGACTCTACACTAAACATATCCTACTGGGCAGCCTCAGCATGTCAGGCTGTGGGCTTCTCAGACCTCACAAAGTAAACAAGGTTATGGCTGGTCAGTACATGTCTGGGGCATCTCCAAGGAAAATCCAGGGTGCTCTCAAAAGCAGTGTAGCTAAATTAGTAGCTGGCACTCTTCCCTCTAAGTCAGTTCTGCAGTGATACTCCGATATGCTTTGGGAACACTATCTCTGGTAGAGGTGCTGGTTTGTGGACAGGATATAAAACTGAGGTCTTGACCTCCCAGGATTATTAAAGAGCCCATGAAAAAGAGTGCATACCCCTGTGACTGGAACAGATAAAAGGTGAATCTTTTTTTTATTTTGTCCACCAAAGCCTTCTTTCTTATTTCTGGTGGAGTTCATGCCTGTCCTGCTCTTCTCACGGGCAGATGCCTCATCCTTGGAAGAGGTGCACTTCAATGGCAAGCAGAGGGAACACCTCAGACACAGTTCATAGTTTGCAAAACATGCTGAACGGTAGGATTTCTGACACAGAATGTTTTTGTTTATTTACAATAAAGTATCATGGAAAGTTAATAAGCATGAAACATGATGATCCTCAGGTCAATGCCAGGCTTTCAGGGAGGCTGGGACTAGGGCTGGCTGTGAAGTTTGAAGGCCTGAGTTGGGTCACTTTTCTAGCAACCCTGTCCTGTGCACACATGAAAGCTCGGCTGACAGAGTCCAGAGCCAGTTCTGCTGTGTAGGGCTCCTACAGTGAAGATAAGATTGTGGTAAAGTGGGATGCCTTGCAGAGGGGGAGGGTGATTCCTTTAGGCTTCAAAAACCTTATGCTGCCATGCTGAAATAAAGTGACACAACATGTCAAAGGCTGGCAATGACTTCATTTAGTCCACCATGGCTGCAAGTACCAGCCAGTTAGTGCATACAGTACAGTCAGGAAGATGTCGAAGTCCCTATTTAAGCACTCCAGTGAGTGAACTGATTGCAAATGTGCTGAGCACTCAGCAGCTCCTCTTAACTCCTAAGTCCTCTTAACTTTGTCCTTCCCACAAAATTTCCACCAGAAAATTTTGCCATGGAAGAAAACTCAAGAGAAATGTCTGGCTCAAACTTTTTTCCCCTCCAGTGCATATTGCTTTGACATTCATGTATCTCCCACTTGCCATGCTTTCCTCATAGCATTCTATTTTTTAATATAAAGCCAATTTCCAAAAGAGGAAATAAAACAGGAAAATCCTTACAGAAACTCTGTTCTGACTCAAACCCACAGATTCTCTGCTACGTTTGTGCCAGTTAGATTCCATCCCCAGAAGGAAATAAATGACATGTGCAGAGCCAATGCATGAACAAATGCTCCAGCTACCTAGAAGGAGAATATTTTTTATCACTGGCTGTGCTAAAGAGATCGGTTACAAACTTTGAAGTTTTAAAGGAGCGTCTAGTTGAGTGGTTCACCTGGAACAGTGGTAACAGATGACAATTTGATGTTACTGCACAGTTCTACACCAGCAGTAGGAAAGATCTCCAAAGGCCTAGTACCTACGGCACTGGCTTACCAGTAGTCTCTCTGCAAGAGACTGTTTGTACTCTCTCCTTGGACTATCTGGATTATGTCACAGCAAAATGCAATCAATGTACCTCTGATCAATGGAACAGGCAGTGACAGGTACTCTTAATTCACTGTTGTTAGTGAGTATCGACAAGCCTGTAATGATCATGCTGCAGTGTGTCATTCACGCTGGGGGCATTAGCATTCTTTAAAGGTCAAAACCCAAATCCTTCTCGAAGACAGAATTCCATACAGTTAATGGAATACACAGGCCTTTGCAAAGTCAACATGTTTGCTTCTGCACAACTGAGACTGTCAGAGCTGGAGTTGGCAGAGTTGCTGGCATTACCAACAAGCTCACCAATTTGCAGGTGTACAAATGCATGTACGTGTGGCATGGATTAACACAATGTTCAAAAGTGGCAGAAGAACATTTCCAGGCATACGTGCACAGACCACGTTATTTTTAGAGGTCTGTGTAAAATACAGTCCTTGGATCTTGCAAGGGATCCACCAGGTAAGCTGATCTCTGCAGACATTTATTTGCACTCTGATACAGAGTCTGCCTGTTTCAGTTGGGTACCAGACAACCTCATCAGCTTGCACATTCACGTCTGCAGAATTAAAATATTTTCATTTAATTTTTTAAATAATGCTATTTTATTTTCCCAGATTAGAAGATGTGGCACATAAAACACTATCCACTGGTGAGAAGCAGGGAGAAGAGGCACTCAGTTCTCAAGATGCTGTTTCTGAACTGGGGAAGATGAACAGTAAGAATCAAAGAAAAAAACTGGGAATGAAGAAACCATACAAACCAGCCACAAAATAATACTTACTTTGTGAGACTCTAACTAGCTCAGTCACACTGAAAACACCTGATGTGACAAAACTGTCCTGGAAGCCCAAATGTCCTACAAAACAAACAGAGTGAGAGAACTGCGATTAGCTTTAAGCATTTAATGACAGTATTCTGAAATGCTTTACTTTCATTTAGACTTAAAATGTGACATCTAATTTCCCACTTAGCAGTAATTATTGTTTATGTAGGTGGGTAACTAGTCATACAGCTATGTAGGCTGCTTTGTGGTTTCTATCTAGAGGTTAGGAAAGCTAACATGACACATCAGCAGGGAGATTTTTACATGTTAAAGCATCTCAACAGGAAATCTGAAACAAAAGAGGACTATTTTAATAAACGGTTACCTTGGATGACCCCTAATGACTTCACAATTGAAATGAAAATACTGTACCTAGGAAACAGACAGGACAGCTAAGTTCCATAATCATTTTAAGCATTATTCTCTAAAGAAACATCTGATCAGGATTATCTACCCATTCATTCAAACAAAACAAGATTTAAAGATGTACTCTTCATTTTCTGAGGTTACACTACAAAAATCTTAGAATAGCAGCTGGTTAAAAAAAATAAATGAATGTCTTTTCCACAAAAAAAAAAAAATACCCTAACACTTAAAACTAGCTTTTGAAAGAAAAATATATCTGTGCATAAGAAAAGTATTAACTTCGAGCTTTGGACAGTCTTTGGGAATTAGGCTGTACACTTCCACACTCGCCACCCTTGTGCAAGGAATCCCTCTACACTTCATATAAAAATGTTATTACACTTTACATAAAAGCATTTTCCTTCTTCTCTGAAAACGTCTACCACCAAATGTTCATTTAATTTTCACGGGTGTGATCAATTACAAAAGGAGTGGCTTTCGGGCTGCAGCCCAGTGTAAGCGCACAGAGTGGGATACAGCAGTTCGTGCAGGACATATCCGGACTTCAGTTAGAGGTCTGCAGTTAGTTGGCCAGACTGACCTCCTGCTTTTGAAATCAGGGTCAAAGGAGAAATCTCAGGATAAAGAGATTATTAAAAGAACTGTAAAGTCCTACTTGTCCACGGGATAAGTGGCATACCTTTTTAGGTTGTCCTACTTAGAGTCACTGATTCCAGCGCACGCAAACATATATTACTGAATGTTTTGCTGGGGCACCATCTGCTCCGTTGTTAATGGTTTGTCAGCTTCAGCATCATTTCTTTATGTTCAGTATATTCTGTGGTACCCCGTGCTCATCACAGCAATACCTGTGCACCTTCCTCTAATGACCAGAGGAACAGGACTAAAGCAAGCTCCATTTTTCTTCTCCTGGCTTGCTTTTGAGGTTATTTGAAAAAAAAACAAAGCCATATCCCATTGTCATTTCTGCTGCAGAATGGGAAGTAAAAGAAATACATCTTGTGTGCAGGAGAGGGACTGTGTCAGAGAAAGGTTTGGGAGAGATCTGGAAGGACATCAGCTGTTCCTCTCCAGCCAAGATGTCACCAAATTCTACTCCTATACAGAACTACTTTCCTGTGTCTGTGAGCATCCTACAGTGCCAGATGAATGCAGTCGTTAAGCTAACAGACTTGAGACAAGTTTCTACATCAGGCATGTTTTTATACTTCAGCAATAATGATGAGTTTTCAAACTGTGTATATGTATATCTTTGGGCGTCCTTGTGTATGTGTGTATACATATGTATTATGTACACAAACATATAAATATACACAAATCTGTCATGCTCCAGCTGTAGATAAATGTACTATAAAATATTGAAATTGATGCTGAAATTCAACACAAACAAATTCCTCAATCTGCAAACAAGGTTTTTATTTACATCAAGAGAATAAATTTTTCTCTACTTCAAATGAAAAAATGTTCTTACAAGCCTTTATTTTGCCTTATTTTCAACTTGGAAATAGCTCTTGGATAATTGTAAATGCTTTTCCCTGATCTGCTTTATATTTTGCCATAAGAAAGGTGATGATTACATCATTCTGCTTTTTAGAAATGCTTGCTGGCCATACACAACGTTTGTTCATTGACAATTTCCCAAGTATTTTTAATATGAAGATCTACTTTTCATATGCTGCAGCAGACCTGCCTATTGAATTAAATGATCTGTGAATTAAAAATAATTCTCTTAGGTCTTCACTGAAACCACTCATGTGCCTAAAATTAAGCATATGCTTAAGTGCCTTGCTGGATCAGGGCCAGGATGCTTACTACTCTGCAGAGCCCTTCACGGGGAAGCCAGTCTATGCTATATAACTTCTCATACTGTGCTCATCATGGCAGTGTGTGAGCAACTTCCAGAAGAGCACTCAGCGATGCTACGAACAGCTGTCACGTGTTGGTTTTCCACAGTGCACCACACTGCCCCTGCTCTGGTGTCCACTTCCACTTGAATTTCTTAGGCACTATTGCACTAAGAGTGAAGGTGAAATTTAAATATGAAAGTAAAATACAAATTACAGCTATGGCAGGGCATTTTGCTGATTTTTTAAAGGGAAAATCTAGAGCTCTTTATAATCATCCAGTAAGAACATGACTGTCGCACAGCTAACTGTGCTACCTTAACCTAGCAAACACAGATAAAACCAGAAACGAAAATGCTGTAGAACGATGTTAAATACATTCTATGTCTCAAGGTCCCATAGGGCATGAGAAAAGTTGAGTAAGTTAGCTTGGGCCTGGTAACTTAAATTATTCTTATTTTTGCTGATTATACTTGAAATGTCCACTTGCTGTAGGAAATTTTTTTACGTGTGTGAAGTAACAGTAAACATTAAACAACAGTATGCAACAAGAGTGATTAGATTTTCATCCCTCAATACTGAAAATAAACATTTCACAAATGTAAAGTGAATTACACAATTCTCCTAATTTGTTATTTACTTATAAATATTAGGAAATCAGGGGCTTGTCTCACCAATCATTAATAATATCTTGATACCCATAAAAGCAATGCCCTTGGGTTAGAAATGTATCTTGAACTCATTTTGATGCACAGTTGGTCTGCGAATTCGCAGTTCAGTAGAACTGCATGAAAGATTAAAGGTTTGCCTGGATGGTTCAGATTGCAAAATCCAGGACTAAGACTGTAGCTTTTGCTGAGCTGTGATAACAGTGCAACAAGAAAATGAGAGAAACAGGACAAAGAAGCTAGACATGTAAAAGAAGAATGACAGGGAAAAAGCAGGATAGACAAAATATGTGAATGAAACATTTTGCGCCTATTAACAGGGGTCAAAATGCAAAAATATATCAATTTTCCTGTTCCACCTAATTCTGAATGAGAAAAAAAATAGGTAAAGTCAAGCAATTACATATGCAGATGTTAGCATTAATGAGCTCTTTTGCTGAAAAGATGATTAAACGTCTTGAAAGCTTGCAAGATTTACTTTTCATACCGCACTTTGCTGCAATATGTGCACTGTGATACTTGTGCTAAATATCCCAAAGACAGGACATGGAAATTGCTGTGCATGATCAGGTTATCTCTGCAGCTTTGAACGACAATCACACTTTGGTAGTAAAGCAGGTGTTCCAAATGAGGATGAGAGAATTTTAACTCACTTTATAAAAAACTAACAGAGCTCATTCACTGAAGTTCTGGGTATAAATCAAGACACCTGGCTAGCCAAGGCAGGCCCTGACTCAGCAAAGCAGTTAGAGCATGTGCTTAATGCTTGACTAAAGTACATTTTTATTTGCCCTGCCAAATAAAGATGGGCTGACAAAGTTATGCAGGTATTTAAATATACTGTGGAATCATTGCCTTCAGCCCAAGTCTAGGTCCAGCTAGGAGTTAGTTTATTATACAGTCACTTCGGCTCACAAGGATGATTGTTTTTCATCCAAGGAGGAAAAACTCCAGGCTAGTAAGACTGAAATGAATAAAGCAGAGCAGGATAATAACTAATAAATAAAAGGCTATTACCTAATCCCACATTCAGTATGGTGTACAAACACAATGCAACGCTATCGTAACAAGTACTATGCGAGAAACACCTTTCCATAACTTGATTACTGCTTTAATTGGGGAGAAAATTCATAATGAAATTTACATATTCTTCTTTTAGAGCCCAGTAAAGGAGCTAGAAGAAAAGGCTTGACTTGCTGGAGCCTAATTCTAATCTCAAAGAAGTTTTAAACAAGTCTTTCTACGCTGATCAAATAGAGTTTCACCTAATTTTCTCCTAATTTACACTGGCAGAGGAGAAATCAGGATTAGGACTTGTTGTCTAATGCTATTTGTTTTGAATTATTAAGCAAACATTCCTATTTCAATGAGTAAACGTGTACAAAGGCAACTAACCTTCGTCCTAAAATCTAGTTTACAGGGAGAGTATTGTCTGCTTTCCCAATTAATGCTGTAAAAAGGATCTCAGACGTTGAGCTACCAATCAAATGCTTGTGTTGTAGCTTGAGAAAATCATGACTGATGCAATTACTTTTATGTAGAAAGTCTGAATATGGTCTACAGGTTAAAGTTCATTGGGTTGTTGTTCCTTAATTGAATATCAGAAGATGTTTTCAAGGTGCTCAAGGTATTATTGTTATTTAATTAGCGGGCTTCCTTGGGTAATCCAACAGTATTATTTTTATTATAAAATAGTTAGATTACACCATAAATATAGAAGGTATTTTCTAAACAGCAGTACAGCTGGTTTCCTGAAATTCAAGCTTAAATAAAAATGAGAGTCACAACTTTGAAGACAAAGAAGTCTGACTCCAGTTATTTCTCTTCCACTGCAGTCCAAGTGACAATGTATTAACCTTTGAAGAACAGCTTTTTGGGAGACTTTGATTCCTTTTCAGTGTTGTGAAATTACACAAGTGCCCCAAACTAGCACTGAAGCCATTTCGAAAGCCCTTTTCATGTTCAGCATCTCACTATACATAGCCATCTTAAAACCTTAAAATAGTAACAATCAATTAGGGTCTCAAGCCTAATGCCCGATTAAAAGAAAAGTACAACTTGATTCCTTTTGGTTTTATGCTCTATCTAGATAATCCTATGTTTCAAAAACAATGTAGAGCAATAATATTGATTAGAAAATTCACATCTGTATCACACAGCACATGCAGGCCTTGGGAGAGGGGATGTTATCAACGGGAACCTGGATCATCTCGAGGTCTCCCAAAACCTTAGCTATTCTGTGGCTGCACTGGCTAAGGAGATGGGAGGGACAGAGTTAATCCTAACCTGTGTTTTCCAGCAAAAAAACCCCAAAACAGAATATCAAAACTTCAGTCAAGACCTTCACAACATTTACATTCTGCTTAACTGGAGTGAGTTTATTAAGCCTGGGCTGACTCAGCTACACAACCACATGACTGCATTCCCTTCCAGAAACACACCCCTCTGCACAGACACTGGGTCCAGCAGGCACAGTGGTTGTGTGCCACGTGCAAACACAGGGAGGATGCTGCACCTCGCTTCTGAGAACCACCCGCCTCCAGAGCAAGCGTGAGTGTCTGGGGGGAGCACCTCTGGCTGACAGCAGCCCCTGCCCAAGTGCTCCTACGGGCTCACCCTGCCTGGGGCAATGGCAGTGAAGCTCGCCAAGAGACAGCTGGTCACTATCTCATGCTGGAAATGGAAAGCTACATCCATGAGGCCAAACTTCACAGCCTAACTTTGTATCTGAAAAAAATGTGGAGATCGAAGAGACCATTCCATACCCTGTACAAGTGAAGGTCTCTTCCATTGAGATGGAAGGCAGCACCAAGAAGCTGTACACAGGCCTGAATATTGCACATAACTGTAACGAAGTTTGCATTTACCTACAGACACCAAATACCGATCTCCAAATCTGGCACAATGGCCTAATTTTAACTGCTTTGTACAAAATGCACTCCTCAAATTTGCAAGTGATAAACCTTTAATGGTAAATTAGACAACATTCTTCATTTATGGATGTTTTGTAGAAGAGTTAAGTAAGATGTTACATATAAAAGGTGATACAGAAACCTCTCTTGTTCCCTGTCAAATGCTCCCACTTCTATTTTGGCGCTTTTTTTTCCAATTTCATTTTAATGCCCCAGCAATAGCTCACCTTGGACAAATTAAACATTTTCTTTCAAAATAACTGTTAGGCCACATGTCACATACGCTGTTATTCTCTCTGGCTTGCCTACCTGCCTTTGGCTGAGGTTTTAAGAAGCACCAGAACTTTCTTTGTGGCCCATAGCAGGATGGATTAGACCGTCCAGGGCATGTCGTGTTAGTACAATAGAGGAACACTTTTAAGACTTTAAAGTCATGTAATACAATTCTAGGCTGGATCTTTCTTGTTAAAAAAAGTAGAATGGCAGTGATTGAAAGAGAAAAGGGCCAATATTTGACAACAGAAATCAGCATAACCTCCTAACAGCGGCAGTCATGGATGACTGCCCTTTGACCCGGGGAGATTATGTGGGATTTCAATGACAACAGCTGGAAGTGAGCATGTGAGAATAGAGAACACAGATCTCAGGCCTCCTACAAAAGACTGCACAATCCCTGCCCAGATCTGAGTGTTGATTAGAAATTGTTTCCTGGTCCTGGCTTAATAGAGTGTGATAATGAAAGTTTTGTTAACCCTTCACAATATGCAAAACCATTGGTAAATGATTTTGCCTTGTTGGGTTTTATCTAAAGTCTGTATTAGCAGCCAGTAAAATTGTGAAGTGCTGCTAGCTTTCATGGGTGCGCTTCTGATACCAATGCTCAAGTTCAGCTCCATTTCCACACAGTTTGTACACTCCTGATGCTCATTGAAAATAAACATCTCAAGGCGCTGGGAGACAGCCTGGAGGAAGGACTCCCATGCCTTCATTAGGGAATCCAACCGACCCACCAGCATGGGCATTCTCCCACGGTGAATCAGAACAGAAATACACATGTGAAGTCTCACTGTGTGTCTCCTTTCACATTCATGCCATTTTAGAATCTCTAAGAATAACAATGCCTAATTATTATTGCGATATGTGTCATATTGAGCTCCAGAGTCTGGGTAGCAAATTAATAAACATGGACCAGAACAAATGTGGCATCAGACCAGCTGTGTCACCAACAGCCCAGTCCTGCATGGATCCACAGCAGATTCAGATCATTTTGTATTTAAGTGCAGAGATAGTGGAATTAATGGCAACTTATTAATGTTAATGAACCAATTATAGATTGGAATTAATCACATTAGGTTTTGTCCAAACAGAGGGCACAAGGATAGTTCCTTTCACTTGAAGACAAAGGTCTTCTTGAAACACTGAAAGCCCTTCGAGTTCATGTTAAAGACCTTGTGCAATGAAAACCATTCCAATATCTAAAATGCCTGGTGTGGTTTTTCATTTGTGATTACTCCTAATGTAGGGTACTTTTCAGTACTAATATTAAAAATGTTAAATACAGTTTTTTATATAATGATAAAAATTAAGAATCTTCCTCTCTATCATATACCAAGTTTGATAAATAACTAACTGCATTAATACCGATAGGTACCTATAGCTCAAAAAACAACAGATGTCTTAAATTAGCATATTTCTGTTTCAGGTCCGCAATCCAAAAAGCAAATATTAAAGAAAAGAAGAAAAATCAATATAAATGGTCATATTCATTTGGCAGCTTATAAAATAATGCGCTCCTCAAAAGCCTTTCAAAGTAAATGAGATGAAATCTACCCTGGGATAATCATTCTGGAATATTTATGGCATCCAACAATAAAAAGAGTAATAAAAAGAAAAGCCAGCCTCCCTGAAAATAATAATATGAAGGCGTTATTTATCTTCATATTTTCAAATCAACCTGGTTACAAGAGCAATGACAGCTGTGATCTCCAAGGTCTGTGGTGATATTGCCAGTTCGACTTCGCAGTTTGAAGCATGACTCAATGTCCAAGCGAGCCCAGAGAAACCACTTGGTTTCCCTGTGTTTCCCAGGGATGCTGATGGCATGAGCTGCCGCAGGGCACTCCCCGGGCTGCCAGCGATGGACACCCACCTACCCTCTCACCCTGACAGGCGAATGATAAATACGGGCACTGGAGGGGGAGATATGAGAAGGTGGGTACTGCCATCCCTGTTCCTTCTCTCCTGCAAGGCCTTTGTAAAATGAAAGCCCCAGAGTCACGAGCTAGGCAGCACATTAGCCTCTGGACCCCCAGAGAGCTGAAAAACCTCCTAAAGAGAATAATGTAAAGATAATTTCTTTTCAGCTGGTCAGTGTTTGATATCAGTATCATATTACTGGTACAGCCTGAAAACCATTTTTCTATGACTTGTTTTTGGGAGGCAGATTGCACCACTGTCAACTGTCCTTTCTCCTCTTACTCCTCACCAAGTATCAACTGCAATTTTGCCTCCCGAATTTTATCTACTGACTTCTAGGATGCTGCTGGCAGAATTAAGGGCTTATAGGGGCTGATGCTGGAGCTGCAAGCCGTAAGCGTGACATGTAGCCACGTTCTGGTCTTCACTTTGACAGAGCATACCTTGGTACATGCAGAGTTCACTTGGGTTTACACTACTTCAAATTAGAATTTAGCTACTGCATTAATGCCATAAATATTATTGTTGATGCTGTGTGAAGAACATCAGTATGAAAATAAATGTAAGGATATTTAAAAACTGGTGTGGAATACTTACGTATTCAGACTAATCACGGGCTGAAATAAGCACATTTGTTTCAAATCCTGTTTATAGCACTGCAGCCCCTCCCTCCTTTAAATCTTACTCTTAACCATAGTGATGTTTATTGAATACCTGTCATTTCTCCAGCAGCATGTGCCAACAGCAGCTCACCAGTGCCAGGCTGCATGAAAACCCTTCTGTCTCCTATTCTCCAAGGGGCTTCCTTAGATCAACTACTCACTATACCCAATACACTCAAACCCATAAATTTGCAGATACTGCAGTCAAAATTCTTAACAGGAAAGTGCACCCATTTTGCCCAGTGTAGCATACTGAAATATCACATGGTGAGAAGCATTTCTCACCATGTGTAAACTGTCAATTTGATTTGAAATTAAAATTTTTGATTAACATGAGCATTTCTGAGTCTCCCGCTGGCAGCAGCCCTATTGCTGAAAAGTGACATGATTTGTGACACACATGCTGTACAGAAGCCCCATGCCAGCAATTGTTAAACCCATTTTCATTCTGCTTTAATACGGTATGACACTCAGGAAAATAATTTTAATATGTAGGAGAAAGAGGGTAAAGGCTTAAGGACTGAAGTCCTTTATGGGTATAAAGTAGGATTAGAGCAGCATGGAAAAATGGCATGGAGGTCTCCCTGTCTCACAAGTCATGTGTCTTTTCAGCAATACGGACCATCTGCAGGAGGCTAAGAAAGGTCCATGGTGAAGCACAAAGCCTTCTTTTAAATCCAGTTGATATTTCAAACACAGCATGAGGTACTTTCCACCTATGAATATCGAGATGCTTGTGCACGGGGAAATGCTTGCAACTTCAATAATTAAACCCTCTCGTATAGGAGGCAGGATTTTTTGGTTTCCACAGTGTTCGGTTATTTGTCCGTGTTTATCGTTTCCCTAAAGATATCAGTGGTCACTGGAGATAGTAACATTTACACAGTGAATTACTTATGAAAAAGAAAAGTTGTGTGACTATTAAGACTTTTAAGCCCAGGAATCTACCTATTCATCAGGGTGGTGGGAAGATTTTTGTTAATTTAAACAACTGCCAAGTGAACACAAGAAACGTGGCGCTTCTGAGGCGACAGATTTTCAGGCTATGATATATGCATGCAGAAGACAAAAGTTCAGTGGGGATTTTTATAAACGTAAGCCTGTGTCACTGTTGCAAGCTGCTGACTCAACTGTGTCACCTGCGTATTTCTCAGAGTGGATCATTTTTTTTCCAGTAACATCGTGTTCTGAGGAAGTTTATCATGAAACAAGTATCACGAACAGTCATTCTGAGCAGCAGAACAGCTTTGATAAGTGTCGACACTGACTTTTCTTTGCACTCCCAACACTATTCATCACACTAAACACTCAGCTCTGCTGGACTCTCTGTTCCTAGTAAACACAGAGCCATTTCTAATTGCCATAAACCAGCTAGATAAAAAAATGTAGTATTTTAAAAATAATTTTAGATGGTGAAATGAAATACCAGGATGATTCAGATGCCCTGGAAATATTCAGTCCTGAACATAAAGCTGTAGGCTCATTTATGTTAATAACAGTGCTCAAGAATTCAATCTGCATGAAAAACATGGTTCTCAATAAAGCCATGATATATAGTTACTATAAATACGTAGGTTCTTTTAGAAGTCTTAAGTTTAAATAAGCATTTTGTGTAAATATCTAGTTTTAATTAGTATATTGCGAAGAAATTATACAACCAGACTCAGCGATGCTGTAATTTTTTTAGGATCTATAAAACCCTCCCTCGGCTGCTGGTGGCTAAGTGTACCCTCCAAGGTTACTCTGCAGACACACTCAGAGCTGCACGGAGGGAGCTCGAAGCCCAGTGGACACAGAATTAGGAGGCTATAAGAAGAAGTGGGGTTTTTTTTGGTTGTTGTTGGGTTGGTTTTCTTTTTATTTGCAAGTCAGTTTACAGTTATAGGAATAATCCATGTATTTATGGAGAAAAGCACAGTGTCCAGGAGGAGCCAGTGGGGCCAGGGTCAGGCAAGGGCGACAGCTTTCCTGCCCCACTTTGCTGGGTGATGTGGACACAAACCCTGGCAACTTCATCAGCTGTTTCCTCTCACCCTCCCCTCCTGGCACTTTTAAAAGACTGTGACTGAACACCATGATAATGGAAGCTGCAGAAATATCTGCTGAAGATTAGATAGCATAAATGCAACATGAAAATAAGGACGCTGGGCATGGAAGCTAAGTCACAAGGATCAGCCAGCTCCACCTTTCCCCACAGGCCTTCCTCTCCCTTCAGAGTTGCTTCTTACATCTCCTCTACTGACATCACCAGTGAGCAAACTTTATTTCACAATAAATCCCATGAGAATGATGTTACTCTATTTACCTGTTGTCCTTTCCATTGTATTGCTTGTAGCTTCCTCTCCAGGAGGCTACTCCTCTATTCTTTGTACTGACTGATAATCTCCTAACTTGGATAACTTTTCATTTCAAATAGACTGACTTCCACTGGGTTTACGTGTCAGTTAGCCTTGCGGCTTGGGAGGGAAGGGGCTTTCCACTAGTCATGGCATGACAACACACGTACAGTTTGTCCTTGATTGTTCATGTTACTGGCCTAATGGAGTTCAGTCAGGGCTCCTGAGAGATCCCTGTATGGAAGATGGAGGGAACCTTTTCTCCAGCAGTGCCTGGGCTGTCTCACCTTCGGCAGCAGGGCACCAAGGTAAGGCTCCAGAATAAGGCTCTTGATATACTGGTGGCAGAGAAGACAAAAAAGGATGGGTCTGGGAAGCACAGTAACGCTTATCCTAGGGACAAGCTTGCACAAGACCTACAGCACAAAACCTGATGCTTACGGCTGCAGAGAAGGGCGCTGTCAGAAAAACACCATATGCCTAACACGTACGGGCTTGCAACTTCTGTCCAGATAGCAGAGTGACACCTAGTGCAGCGTCACTCTCTCCACAGAGGTACTGCAGACTGAGGGCAGGGAACTGAACAGATTGTCCTCATTGACTGCTTGAGAAGAACAAAGTGCCTCCACCAAGCACAGAATCTCTGGATGGCCACCAAGGTCTGCACAAACTTAACCTGAGTTATGTAGGACATCTCCAGAGAAGAACAAAACGGTGGAATGACTAGCACAGGCAGTGATGAGCCTCCATAAAGAACATGTTGCCCCCACATCACGCCTTTTAGAAGCAGCACAACCCCTCCACTGGATCACCGAGGATTTTCTGTCTCATAACCCAGACTCTGCCCTGGCTGTGCTGGGTCTCTGCCTCCTCCAGGTATTGATGAGGAAGTCCCACAGACTTATTGACTGACTTCCCAAGGACTTGGGGTTACGCAGGCAATTTTGCTTACAGACGGCAGCGGAGAGCCCACAGTGTATTAGTGGGTAATTCCCTCAGCCAAGTCCCAAACTAGCAGCCTAAGTCCAGTGGGAAGAGACTGCTAGATATGGAGACCAGCAGCACAGCTCTGCACAATGACTGAGACTTTGTTGTATTCTAAGTTTGTGTTTTGTAGGGCAGGATGCCCTGTCTACATTCCTTTACTGACTAAGAATGGATATTTATTAACAAGTACTTGGGCGGACGGCCCAAAACTCTAGACTCCTGGCCTGGGACTGTACAACAGAGAGGGCCAGTGACCCTCGTTTGTGTTTACTGTACTTCTACAGACACATGCTGGTGTGACAGGGGCATTCACTTTCCCAGGTTCAGGCCAAGGTCAGGCCAGAACATGGACTGAATTTATTTTCTCTGTTTAACATGCTCAGACTGTGGCCCAAAGACAGTCTTGGAGTTCACTAATTTTGAGTGTATTGTGAAGATTCAAGATTAAAAAGTAAACAGAAGGGGCAGAGATGTGCTCATACCATGTGTGGCAGATATGGTGATTCCAAGGGAGGTGCCTCAAAGAACTGAGATGACAACAGTGTAATGTCTCGTCCTAAGAGGCTGCTTCCAGCAACTTAAGACACCTTCTTGGTATAAATGTGAGGAGGACCTGAGAAGAATCTGTTGCTAGAGGCTGGGTTGGTCAGCTAAGCCTATGCAATCTTCTTCCTACAGTAGAAGGCTTCCCTCTCTAGACCCTCTTAATCCTCCCCAGCAGTTAGCCCTGTGTGGCATAGTATAATAAACAGGGGTGCAGAAATGTGGCAGTGGGGTGCAGTCCCTATGACCAATGGCCTGCCCGTACATATTTGGGACAATTTGAAGATACCGCAGGAGCTAGGACTTAAAATCTGGATCATGCTAAGCAGCCTGGCTCATCTGCCCTGTGACAGCCATCAGGATTGTTCTAAAAGTAATCTGCATGTAAACTATGAGACTTTGTATGGTGACTGACTTTACAGGAAAAGCAGATCTGTTGCTGATGAGCAGCAGTCGAGTAGGCAGGAAGAATAAAAATGGAAAAGGAACTCTACTGACAGGGACCCTTACATTAAACTAAAGCAACTCAGGCAAAAAGAAAGTCCATCCATTATGGTTTATAATGCATAAACATCCATTTATTCTCAGTTCCTTTTTTTGCCTGCATTACTGAAATACAGAAATAAAGGAAAAAATAATGATGGATGGATTTTGGAAGTCTCAGAGTTCAACTCAGGATGGATGTGATCCCAACATTTCAGATTCTTATCTGATTGTAATTGGAATAGCTGAACCTCTCTTGTCTGCAAAATTAGGCAAGACATCCTGTGAGAACGGGCTCTTTTTCACCGCAGTTTAGTCCCTAGACGCATAGAAGAATGAAAACAAGAAATGGAACAGAACATTTTTACTTTTGAATAATGGCTTCATTTGGGCAGTTTAGAAAAAACCTTCACTGGAAGAGCTGAGGAGGAAGTTCTTGCTGCCAGTATGCCCATCCCTACACACATTCTTCCACAGAGCACATAAACACTTCTCTAAAATGATAATTTATCTAAGAAACTCCCATTTTGTAGAAGTCAAGAGAAAAACAGAAAGGGAATAAAGTACACGTGGGCAGTAGATACACTGTCTTACTCTTCCATCCTGAAGAAATCACTCAGCCAAGTCAGTGTGCCTTGCTAGATCTACCTTTGCTCTTGCAGCAATCTCTTTCTTTGTCTATTCTGGCTTTTCAGGATGAGCAGAAGAGGGGTGGGTGACTTCCTCTAGCAGTAAAATCCCGGGTCCAGAGCAATTACAGCATTAAGCTGCAACATCTGAGTTTTAAAACTCCCTGAGGTTCAACAAAGAGAGAAATGAGTTCCCAGAAGACCCAACATCTCCTCTGATTATAGAGGGAGAGAGAGGATTTTAGGTTCATAGCTGGTGCCTCATTTTAATGCCTAATGTTAGGTGGGATGAGATCCAAGCCTTAGTCCATATATCATGTTAGCAAAGACCTGAAAGAAAATTTCCTTTCCCCTCATATCTTGCAATACGCGATGTCTCCCGACATGCCATGCTTCTTTATCCTTACATTTTTATCTGGCTACATATGTTTGCTTGCTTGCTTGTTTTTTTAGATTCGGAAGATTGTAAAATACAAGTATTACTGAGTTATCCTTGTGTTCCTGTCCTTCATCTCGTTCATTTGCAGTAGGGAATAATGATCTGTCACCAAGGTAAATTCATTACCCAGCAGATAATGCCACACTGTTTCTGCTGCCCATTTTACAGTAAGACATTCTTTTTCAATGATGTTGCATCTCCATTCTCATGGGAACAGTTTACGGCTGACATAGCAATAGTAGTAATAACAACTTACATTTATACTGTACACGGGATGATTTTTACTTCTCTCTCCTTTTAACAGTGGATGGCTCCCTGTCCTACTGCAAATGCATCCTTCATGGATGGAAATCTGGATTCACTAATACTGGATTGCTTTATTCCTCAGCTGTTTTCTCGGTTTGTTACAACCTTTCCTTTTATTATGGCTTTAAATTAAGCTGTGGGCTACTACCATAGCACTGCTCTCTGTCTTCTCTCACAAAAATCTCTGGGGTTCTCTTCCTGCCTCAAAACCACAGCCACCCCAGTCCATCAAGCTGCCGTCCATCCTGTCCTGCTTCTCACCTCTTTTCTTCATCCTGCAGCTCAAGCTATGGCATGCTCTGCTGTACTATAAAAATTAGCTCCCTTCGGCATGGCACTGGGGACAAGGCTGGGTCTATGCATTCTGCTATGGAAATTTCCTGAAAGTGAATTCCCTAATTTTTAAGGACTCTGAGATATAACATGTGGGAAAATTGCAGGTGGTCTGCACCGCAAAGCTGGTCAGGTGGGGACAACCCCCAAACACCAGCAGGCTTTCAGATGGGGATGCAGCTGTCAAAAGAGCTGTTTCTTCCGCTACGGATTTGATTTTAAGACTAGGAAACAGAAACAGAAAAATAACTAGCTAAAAGATAGTAGGAAACTGCCAGTCTATACCCCGGCTCACCTAGAGAGACACTGCACCACCGAAGCAGCACTTCTCCCTCTGTCCTCTGCAGTGGACTGGGGCAGGGGGAAGACTGCAGGGGGCAGCAGGGCAAGTGAGCCCATGAGAGGGCACACCACAGCCAGGGCTTGGGGTGCCAGCCATGCGTTCTGCAAAGACCACAGAGAGAAAAGAAGAATATTTGAATCCCCTGTAGCAGCCCTTTTTCTTGTGCCTCTTTTTACCAGTGACAGGAGTGAGGTGCCAGCTCCTCATCCCAGAGTGTGGCTTGCAGTGGATCCCCTGGCTTCAAATACAAATGAGGGAGGGTGGAAGGTAATGATTAGAAACACTCTAAAATGATTACATTAATTGAATCTTATGAAAATGGAAAACAATGGCAGTGTGTAATAATAAAACCCACTATAACCACGTACATCTCTTGTAGAAAGTGCTTCACTGGCTTCAGATTTACTCTGGGGCATAGCAGGAAACTTTTCTCCTTTAAATTTAATCAGCCCATTTTTGCCTTTTCTTTTTTTTTCTTTCAGAGAAAAATACCAGCTATCAGACCTGCGTTTTCCATCCACTCCTAAGACTCCTTAGTGCAGTGCCTGGAGGTGATAGTGTGAACTCACTCAAGAATGTGAAGGCATTTTATAAATCATTTGGTTCCAGCAGGAGGGGGAGAAAGGGAGAAGACAGAGGGATGATATAGTTTACAGCACATACTCGGCAGTAACTCCCAACTGTCAAACTTCAGCATTTTCTTCAGTTGCAACAGTGGTTAACAAAAAAATGTTAAGACAGCAGACATGAAATGCACATAGTAAGCAGCACATTTAATCAACTGGCACCCTTCTACCACCCCACCACCAAAATCTATCTGGACACTATCACAATCCAGAAAAAATGCCCTATAACTGAAGATACGGCGCTGACAGGAGAAAAAGGAGCAAAAATGAATAACACGAACTGCTGTAAACAACTTGCGGTACCCTTTGTGTGCAAGATAACAATAGCAAAGTTAAAGGAGTATGTTTACAAGTGTGGCTTGCTTGCCTCACCTTCCTCCTGCCCTCTTTGCCAGACTCGCTACGTCGCTCCTGCTAAAATATTTGCGAACCACTGCAAATAAGAGTCTCCTTTTCACTTTCCAAGAAACGGTTCTGGTACTTTTCCATTTCAGCCACACTACGGCCAGGCTTCAGAGGGGATTTTATTCTTGCAGCTCGGTAAGAGTCGAGCTAAACTTTCTTTCCATTTCCTATCTAGCAACTTTTGCAATTAAAAAGTAGTATCTGCAATTAAAAATTAGTATCTGATTAGCTATAGCAGTGACGAGGCTTTTTTCTGGGAACCTCGTCTCTTAGTGAGATGCCCTCCCTTGACAACAGCAACAGTTCAGCACACAGCTTTCGAGAGCTGTGCATTGCTCTCCATGTGTACCTCTCTGCTCACATACACAATTTCAGATTCACAAAATTAAGGCTACTTGGAAAGCACCTGATTAGTCCATGAATACGCAGTACACACAGACATAAAGATTTTTTTTCTGATTGTGCAAACCAACATACATTTTCACAGTATATATGTACAAAGGCCTAGAGTCAACAGAATACCTCCTGCACTGGTCAGGAAGTCAAAACAAAAGAACACATGAGCGCGAGCAAGAAAGCACGATTCCTTATTGCAGCTCTCGGTGGTGCTACACTTTGACAGTCACGGCTGAAAGGACCAAGTCCTGGCTGAAGCAGCGGAGGTTTAGGTGATGATGGTCCTAAGGTTAAGTGACTACGAAGGAAGAAAAATACAGTGTGGCATAAAGTGCCAGGCTGTCTGGGACTTAAATCATGGGGGACCTCTGATGCTCTGGCTGGACTTGTTGAGCAGCAGGAAGGTATCACCCTCAGCTGCCAGACATGGGGAGTCTTCCACCCACCAACGCACTGCCAACCACCTCCACAACAAGAGAGTGAGGAGGATGCTGCGATTGGTCAGCAAACACTTCCTTCAGGCCCTTTTGTCTCCTGCAGCTTGCACAGCGAGAGATCCAACAGTTCACCAGCCCATATGCAGAGCACAACACATTTTTAACTTCCACCAGTTTGACCACAAAGGGCAAAATTTTGGCCAGGGAGTGTTTCTGATCGCATGAGAGCAGCTACGAGTTATGCTGGATTTTGCTGTTGCAATCCCTAAGTGCATGGCTCCCACTCACTTCAACAGCCGACTGGCATTGCTGCAAAGAGACACTATCTAAATAGATGTGAAGTAATGAATACTTCGGATAAGCAACTGATTTCAGAGTGTGCTTTTATCCACAGGCCCTGTATTTATAGTTCAAGCCTTCTCAATTAATACGCACACCCTAAAAGAATTAAACTACTAATTATCACATCTTACCGTGGTTCACAGAACTTTCATCAGATCTAGTAAATGAAATCACGAGTTCAGCAGAAGAAGCTTTACTGCGCCAAATTATGTCAAGGGTATATCATGTTGATAATAAAAGATCACTTGGTTGGAAGCCTAACCTAGAAGGTTGGGGAGGTGTAAAAAGTTCACATTTTGGATCACGCTGCTCTGGTGTGGGCGTTCTGTGTGTTTTTCCTTGGTTATTGTGGAAGGCAATTTTCCTGCAAGTAAAATTTTCCCTTTATCTTACATTACAGGCATTAGGAAATTCTTACATTAAAAGACAAATAGATAGGTCCAGGGTTTTGTTTTGCAAGCTAGGCTTTGGCATCACGTTATCTTCCCACTAATAAACTCCCCTCTCTACTGGACAGAAAATTAAAATGATGCCCATACCACAAATAAAATTCCTTCCCTAAGTGCCCAGCTTCTTGGTGGGCAAGTGTGGTAGTGAAAAGCATCCTTCAGCCTTTGGTCTGCTTAGACGGTAGCAATTACTGTGATGTAACACAACTCTCAGCTGTTAATTAAACAGCAAGTCTCTCAAGAAAACATATGAAAAAAACTCAACTGTAGTGAAAATTGGAGACTGCTCACAGCTCCAGCCTCCCTTTCCAGGATCCCAGAAGGACTGGTTAAAGTTAGCACCAAGGCACCTCTCACCACGCAAGGGTGGGACGCAGTAGAAGAGGCTGGCACAGGGCACAGGCTGTAGTGGCTACCTGCCCCCAGGCTCTGCAGCAGAGGAGGGAGCAGCAACCTGGCACTGCCAGGGCAAAAAAAGCCTTGACCCTGCAGAGCACAGAAGAAAACTTGCCTCGCCGGGAGGGGGCTGATGGCCAGCCCATTTCCAAGCTGCCCTCTAGAACACCCTTGCTGTTATCTTGTGGATAAATATACATGGAAAGGAATGGAACAGAGCAACAGAATAAAAATGTATTTTGAATTTACTTAAAACAATGGCAGCTGTATTTATGCTTATCCACTGGAAAGGTTCATTGCCTTTTTCCTGTACACACATATGGAGAAATAAAAATACATACTCAAGCTGCATTTTTATTTCTCCTTTCCTTTGCAGCATTCAGCCACTCCAAGCGTAATGAACATTTCATGTCTTTCAAGCACTGCTTTGTCATGCTATAAGCATTCATTTCATGCTTTGAATATTTCCTGTCATACTCGCCTTGGATGAATTTTTTGTGGGAATGCTTTGCTTGTGAAGGTTAATGGTTAGTAGCAGTGAAAACTGAAGTCCTCTGGCAATCCTCATGTCTCCAACACTGCAGGTCACTGATGAGAAAGGCTCTCCACTTGGCCCCAGCAGAGGCTGCAGAACTGACCCTGACTGATGACCGTGTATCTCACCCAATTGACAGTCAACACCCTTTGGTGTTACCATTGTAAGGTCCCCTCAAGAGAGTGCCAGCTACTGATAAGCAGGCTAAATCCTGAGCCCAGCAGAGGACCCGCTAAGTCCTGGAAATAGTTTAACTGTGTCTTGTAATCTGGACCACAAAATCACTTGACTTTGAGCGTGAACCTCAATGAAAATACAATAATATAGGGAAAAATGGCGTTTTCTTTCCTAATTATTCAGATGTTCTTCATCGCAGTCATGAAACTGGCTGGGAAGTACAGATGGATTCTGCAAAGTTTCAGTTCTAGTCTATCATGATTAAAATACTGCATTTTTAATTCTTGTTGGAATCTATTTGTAATGAAATAAGATGAAAACAATGCACAACTAAATCACACCTAAGTTAAATTTACAACCAGACATATCTGCTTTTACTTCCTTGGGAAATGCTGGCTCTCAGACAAGATGTGATAAAACACAGGTTGGACCCCACCAGACCTTTGTAGGCCTATGGGTCTTGTTAAGAGGCAACAGTTGATTCTGTCCAGCTTACAGGAAGGCAGAAGAGACCAGACCCACCAGGGCTCCTCTGCTTGGCCAGGGCTCTCAGGCCTGGACAAAGGCCCCCACTGAAGTTCCTAGCAGACAATGTTATCTGTAAGGGTGCAAATCTCTTCAGAATTTGGCCCTGGCAAGTTACAAAGGTGCAAACAAGCTGACATCACCAGGACCTTTGACTTCAGCACCAGCTATGAGATTCCTTATTGAAAATGCTAAGGGATTTTTTTTAAAGCTTTTTCTGAAGCAAAGTTAATTTTAGATTAGTCCCTCAGGCTGTGATAACTCCTCAGTGTTGCTCTGTAAACAAGAGAGGAGAGTCTTCTTGCATTTATAAGATTCTGATGCAAATGATCTCACGAACAAGAACACTAATACAAGCTGCCATTACTGTATTACCCTGTTTGCAACTGTAACAGAAAACTTTCCCTGCAAGGCTCAGTTATCTGCTGCAAATGAGGGGTTTCAGGAATGTTAGTCATCTGAGACGTCATACTTTCTAACAGTACCAGTTTCAGCATTGTGTGTTCAGAGAACTGCTCAGGCCCATGCACTCTCCAGGTGGGAATTATGGACAGATGACCCTATAGACACCTCAAGTCCTGTTGCATTTGAAGCACCTCCTTGGCGAATAAGTGTGAAACTGGTTGGCACCACACGCAGTCACAGCTGAGAGAGCCCAGGAGGCAGCTGGATCTCCTGAAGTAGTGGAGATGAGAGGTTAGGCACGGCCTCAGAAGAAGGGACGGCCTTGGAAGGCAGTCTGGTTTTACTGGTTAAAAACTTGGATGTTGAAGAAACTGGAGGTCTCTTAGCTACCATTTAACTTACAGTGTAGTTGAGTGGTCGGGACAACCACAACCACTTCTTCTGCCTGTATCAGCTTGAAAAGAGGGTTTGAATGGTGAATTCTGCATCTGAAAACAGTGACTAACCCTCGGGCCAGGCAGTCCCCACTTCCACTGGCTGAAGCTGCAGCCCACTGCATGAAACAAGAATTCCAGGTTGTGGGACCAGAAAGAAAGCATACAAAAAGAGTCTGGACTCTGCAGCCTGTTAGTTAAGGCACAGAGGTCTTTCCACAAGCTGCTTTTGCATTTTACCAGGCTGCCTGTAATCCTCTACTTCCTTTAGCCAAAGCTGTATTAAGCCTGCCATGACCAGCCTCGCGGTGAGAAGAAGAAAAGGAAACTTCTCTTTGTGTGTGTTCCCTCTATTGCCTTCTCTTTCCTCTACAGCTTGAGGAACAGAATTTCTCCTTTATGTTTTCAGACATGGAAAAATAAGCATATACTTAAACATTCTTTAAGGTTTAATACTCAAGTCCAGCCCTACTTAAGCAAAGAATCCACAGATGATATTTATAAGTCCAGTGTAATTACTGCAGGGTTGAAAAACGAGTTCTGTGAGTTACTGTACATCATTGTTTTTCTTTTTTCTTTTTTTTTTAATGTTAGAAAGAACAATGTGCCTTTCATTTCCTGCAGTGCTGTTAAGGTACTTGCATCTCAAAGCAGCAAGGATACATTAAAACTAAAAAGCATTTGGTTTGGGCATTAAACATTTTTGGTTTTTTAAATAAATGCCTCTCCCTCTACAGAAATTGTTTAAGCAATGAATTTGGCACATTTTTGTTATCAGCTGTAATAATGAATACTGTCTTTCTCCCTTGCAATGGGAGAATTTACCAACTTATTTAAAAAGAATTTGCTAATCTACAATAAAGTGGTGTGTTACCAACTTTGAGTTATCAAATCACAATACCGCATGCTCAAGAGACATCAATTGCCTGTAGAAAATGACACAGCACTCTTCTGCTTTACACAGCAAACTTTACGTGTACCTTTACGCTGCAGTTATTAATTCTCCAGTAGTACCACATCAAACACAAACATCGCCTGGTGGATGTCTGACATCCATTTACTGACAGCAGTAATACAGCGCGGTACCGCAATTATTAACCAGTGTGTGCTACTCTCTCCTTGCCTCTCTCCAGAATTAAACTCCTGCTGGAGCAGGGCAGAATTTGACTTATAATTTTCAATGAATCTCTGAAAGCTGGAATCACAACTATCTCCACTTTGCAGACAAAGAGATTGAAAAGTTTTCCTGTAAAAATTTAAAGTAATCCTATTTACAAAAAGAAAATCTATCCGATAGCTCTTTCCATGACTGAAAGAGAGAATAAAAGCCCTAGAGAGAGTCCATGGCAGTGCTGAGCTGGGAATTCAGTTGTTTCTGATCCCCAGGCATGCAGTCACTTCACTACATCAGACTAGCCATTTTGTCATCCTCAGTTCACTGAAAACTACTTCGTTTATACAGTACAAGACAAAACCAGTGCATTTAACAAGCTTTTAAAATCAATAACCTTTTTTTTGATTGGGTGAATTGCAAAATCACTTCACGGTGCGAACTGAAATGAAGCTTTTACATACCATTAGGCAACTACAAAAGTGGGAAATTTTCCACATGGGTGTTCCACCCAGCTGGTCAGAAAAAAAACTCATTTGAGAAAATACCAGGACATCGCGACATGGTCCTGACTTTCAGATTAAGTTGCTGATCTCTTTCGTCATCCCTCCTGCAAATTTCCTCACCCACATAACAAACAGACAAATTCTGGGTTTTCCTCCCCAAGAAACTCTTTCCCATTCTAACGGACCTGAGAGACTGCAGCACTGTGTACACCATTTCGTTATCTGTTAGCTTTCCCTCTGGTTCCAGGACAAGACGTCTGGACCTTGGACCACACACGCATGAATGAGCCCTGTCATGCCTGCATGTTTGCTTTTCATGACCATCATACCGGATCTCTCTCTCTCTCTGGAAAAAATAAAATTCTTAATATATCTGTAAATTTTTGCTGGAGTGACTGGATAAGCGACTGCCTGAAAACTATTACGGCTTAATGAAGGCTGAAGAAAAGGATAAAGTTGGTGTTAAAGTCATCATTGAGAGCAGAAGATGTTACCATCTTTGTTAATGATGAATCTGCTCCAGTAAAGCCCACTAGAAAAAAAGGAGTGGCTCTAAAAAAGAAAAACATTTTCCCCGTGAACTTCAGTTTAATGAAGGTTAGATGCACAGGCTCTCTGAAATAACACATACAATTTAAAACGATAAATTAAAATTTGTAGTAGGAGGCCTTCTTTTTCAGGGCTGTATAGTTGACCCTTTTGAACCTGCATTACTCAAGGTATGCAAAATATATGTGTATAATAAATAGCTCTAGAATTTATGGAGTGGAACAGAAAGGATATTAACAGGCAAGTAGAGAGGCTGTATAACCCTCACAAGGCCTTTAAAGATTTATTTTTTTAAAATGAAGGAATGCATGCATATAAAAGGTAGTACTTAATCGATACTCTTCTTTCTGCCTTCCAGAAACACATACAAAGCGATTCCAAAGCTGCTCTCAATCTGGTCATTCTGCTGTCATCATCAGTAGGAATAATATTATTCACAATACTATTTTTCTTACTTAAAAAAAAAATTCCTCGCTGTGTGGGCTCATTCCCAGTCTCAGTAAAATCAATTACGAGACTCCCATTGACTCCAGAGGGATTTGGATCAGGCCCTGTGGAAGTGGGTCTACAGCAAGTGTAGAACAACGCAGTTAATATGATTTATTGTGTCCGTTTCTGTGCGTGCAGTCTTTCATTTTCTAAAGCCTGCAGTTTTGCTTTCATCCTCATGTTCAGTAGATAAGAGCTGCAGATCTGTGTTGATCTACACACTGGGTACAGTGCAAGCCAGGGGCTGTGTGTGCGGAGAATGAGCTCAGCATCTGCCCCAAGGGAACAACCCCTTTAGGGCCAACAGACAGTGTTATATGCGTTTGTAAAGAAAATCTCCCACACAGGCACTGCAAAAGGTGCATAATAGTTGGGAGTCTTATGTTGTCGTAGGGAAAAATACCCTACAGTAAAACTGAGAAAAAGCAAAATCCTTCTCCTGTTCATTAAAAAAAAGTACCTTTTGCAGGTCCCCAGTAAAGTTCCAAGAATTCACTAAAAGCTTGTTTTACAAGGAAGACTCAGTCTCCAAATCAGAGATATTTCACTTCACTAGGCTCTTACAGATTTTACATTATTAAACACTAACATTGCTGCTTTACAGGGCGGTTGTTGAGTAACAGGCTTCCTTAAGACTAAGAAACAGCAGGCTAAGAAGAACTGTGCTTTAATAGCTGCGAAAGAGTATTATCGAAACATGAAATAATAACATGCTTGCTGCCTACATTCTAAATTAAAATATGGTTTAATAAACACAGGCAACATATTCCCCACCAAAAAAAAAAAAACCAAACCAAACCAGAATTGGCAGAACAAAAATCACAGTTTAGTCAGTTCTTCTCTTAACCTCACAATCCTTTGGCTACAAATCAGAATTTCTATGAACAGGATTGATAAGGGAAATTAGGCACTGTCTTTCAGAAATGTTTTAAGATGGACTGTTTAGAGATGAGCAACACAAAACCTATCAAAATATGAAACCTTTCACATTTCAGTGGGAGGAACATAAAGGAACCCCAAAAGCCAAAATCCTACCAGTCCAATGAGCCTATGTTTTATGTCCTATGATATATGCTTGTACTTTGAAATTTTATGTACCCACATCTCTTCTTCTTCCCTTAATTCTATCTGCCATTTAAACCCTGATCAAAATGGAGCCTGGGTCTGAACGCAGCCCTTCAACCTCATCCCACTTGCACCTTGTTTTGTTGCTAAAGAAAGTCCCCAAAACACACACTGAACACATATGCAGCTGTAGGGATGACTGCAAAGGTTTGGGGTAAAAGCAGTTAGTTGTTCTGTGAAAGTGCAATCACAATTATTACTACAGAAACAGGATCTGCACATGAGACGGATTTAAATGTCCCCCAAATGGCGACAGGTTTTAGAGACATAAACAGTTCACATAAATTTTTATTTTCTGTTCATGAACTGTAGACTCCTGTACAGTGGATCCTGCGTCTACGTTTAGCACTTTTAAAAAAGAATCTGCTTATGGACAAAAGAACTAAAAAACCCCTATTAATAATAAACACTTTCATTTTGGGAGATATTATTTCTAAGTCCTAAATACGAGTAGCAAAACAAAACTCAGCTGCTGCTGGGCCAATGAAAATTGTTGAAGTCTACCTTACTTAAACATAAAAAGGAACAGAAGTTGTTCCTTACACACATAGTTATCCTTTCCCATATAATCCCTATAGAAATTCCTTATTATTGAATGACTTTTTTCAGGTTGCTTTACAATGCAAACCATTGATTCAGTAGAAGCTATTACTTCTACTAAAACTGTCCCAGTTCAAGAATATCAGTGTTCCCAAAATTCACAGTCCTGCTGCTACTTCCAAATAAGCTCAAGCCGCTGCCCCCTGAAACAATGGTATTGCAAACACACAGAGAAGAATGAGCACCAAGCTCTAGCTGACCCTCCCTGCCCTGCTTACCCATGATATCTACAACTCTTAAAGCATGCCAGTGAAAAAATACAGAGAATGCCAATAGCATCTGCGTCAGCCGTGCAGTGGGACAGTTGGGGTGTTCATCACTGTGCAATCCTGCCCTGAAACTGCAATGTTTGGGAGTGTTGCTGCTCAGTTTTGCTTAGCAGATTTTTGCAGTAGAGAATGGGTCTGCAGAAATATATTTCAAAGCAACCACTTTTTTTCGCGGGACTATCTGAGATCCTGCACTCTGACATGATGGCTGGCCACATACACAAAGTTAGGTACTTCAGTGTGTTGTGTGAGAGCATCAATAAACTAAATGAAGTTAAAAGCACATAGATAAAAATGAAAGCAATGAAGCACACACCCCTAGGAGGTCATGACTCACAGCCCAGGGACTGAAAGCCTTTGCTATGGAGGAATAAGGATAAGGTTGCATACAGGAGGCTCTTTAATGGCATCTCCCTAATTAAAATTATTTTTTAAGGAAAAAAAAGTCTCTTTTCAGGATTGGAGAAACAAATGCTACCTTAGATCAGTGAAACACTAGTATTTTAACTATGAGGAGAGTACACAAGCTACTTCTAGCCATCGCATGTCAATTATTCTGAATAATCCTTTTATATTAGACATGGGAAAAAAAATCTTTATCAATATGGGCTTTTTTAATATCCCAAAGCAGGAGCAGCAGGTAAGAACTTACCATTTTCTGGCTGGTCCTTAATATCAGCTTCACTTGGCTGGCTGGGACTTTCAGATTGACTTGAATCTGAAAAACATAAAATACAGCCAAAAATTACAGGGTTTGCTGTGGAAAATAGATCAGAGGCGCCAGACTTCCTCAAAAGGCTGAGAGTACAAACTAAGGATGGGAGTGTTGCACTAGGACACGATAATGCCAAAGTCCCGTGCCTAGGTAATATTTTTGCTAAAAAAAAAAAAAAAAAAAGGGAATCTTGTTTACGGCACTACACAGAGTGCTTGGTGTGTATGTTAGCATAAATTAAGCTTTGAGAATCCTTTGTTTTAGAGAAGGCATATTTCTACTACTCTCCTACATGTTTTTTTTTTTAATGCAGCCTCTATGTTGTATACAAACCAGAGCCTTAATCCAACACATAGTAAAGTCTCAAAACATATTTTGGAGCAGGCATAGAAAGGTAACTAAGCAACACTACAAAGTCGCGGAGATTGTTGTCTACACATTTCTGGAACAAAATCTGCAAAACTGATAGAAGAGCTGATTTTTGCCATACTTTTGCAGTGGTTACAGTGCTACGAGATCACTGAAATCCATGGTGTTGTCCCTGATTTGCAGGGGTATAAATGAGGCCAGATACTGGATGAACTGCTTTAGAACTTGTGCAAATAATGGATCCTACGAACTCCCAGCTAACGTTCTCCAATGAACACAATTTATTTGCCTAAAGTAATAAAATTACCTCTAAAGGGATATGTGTTATTATGAGTGTTTTGTAGTTTTTACACTTTATTAAACTCTACTTTATATGAAGATGATCACTCTTCGGTTCAAAAATTGTTCTTAGTTGAAGCTTTAATCAAATATTATGTTCCTTCTTAATTATTTCTATTACTATGAACTAGGAAAAAAAGGTCCCCTCACCTGTGCGAAAAAAATATTTTTAAAAATCCCTCAAATTCCTTTTTCAATTAAATAAATAAAAAAAAATTTTCCCCAGAAATTGTTCTGTAATTTATTGATCTCATTCTAAAAGTTTTTGCTGTGAAACAAAACTTAGGAAATGAAAACACTTGCTACCGCATCAAAACCACTCCTGATCGTGACAAACTGATTTTCTGACTTCACCTTGACTTTGTGGAATTTAGAATTAGCTGTCTGAAATTTGACCACGTTTCAGTGAGAAGTCAATGCAAGATCAAAAGGTCATGACACTTAACTGTGATTAAATTGAAAATCTTATTTCTATTGCAACAGAGCGATAACACCACCCCTTCTTTTTCTGTGAGGTATTAATAGCGCTGGAAGAAGCAGTACTACTAGTGACCTTGGGTCAAGGAATGCTAATTTATTGCTTTAAAAAGGTTTCTTGCTTTTAAGCAAATGAAGATTTTAATTACAGCCGAGCACTATAAAGAAAATGCCTATTTTAAATATTCAAATTTTTTTTTTACCTGCTGACTGTATGCATTAGGTCTCATTCAGAAGCTTAGAGGACAACCTTGTATTAATTAAAAACTACAAGTAAAAAAAGTGCTCATAAAACAAATTTTGATAAATTTTGGAATATGAACATCCAGAATATAAACATTCAGAATATTTAGCAAATAAAGCTTCACTCCTGACACTCCTGTTTAAAATCAATGAAATGCTCCTAAAAAGTGATAGGTTTCCTAATATGCCCAGAATCTGTTTCCTTTCTTTTATATTTATTATTTTTAATACTTCCTCCTAAGAAGCTTACTGAAAAAAATATTCTCAATTTTGCAATTTTGTTTTAAATATTGATCTTCTGGGTTGTCTTCAAATCAATGACAGCAGATAGAATATTCGATAACATGCACAGTGCTGTTATATTCTGGATGCTATATTTTTGGCAAGAAGCTTCATGTTTCCAGTACCACAAAGGTAGAAACAAAGGTAGAATATTAGGAATGTAAAATAGTTAGTTAACATTCAAAGTCAACATTCAACGGACTTCATTTTACAGGGCAGGCATTAGGCTTTTGCTTATTTTTCCGGCTTTTCTTTTCCTCCAGCAAGCCATGGTTCAACTGGCGTTTGGGCTTTATGTTGAAAATAGGGTCAGAATTCCACAAAAAATTATATATTTGAAAAAATTACTGCAGAAATATGGGACTCAAAGCAATTTTTCCTTTCAATATTGTAAATAATCCAGTGAAACAGCGAGAGAGACGAGGGCTCAGCGGCAGGTGCAGGAGCTGGGCTCAGCATTGGCGCTCTCGGCTCCAGCCTGGCACCTTCATCCCCCAGCACAGCCCTGCAGCCGGTGGGCAGCACGCTGAGCGGGAGCTGCTCTTAGGCTCTGAGAAACAAAGTACTTTTGTTTGTGTTGAGGGCTGTTTTTCCAACACCAAAGCCAGTGGCACAAGAGAAAGTCTACTGTCCATAGGACATATGTTTGCATACTGAATCTTAACTTTCCTCTTTTACTATTCTGGCTACTGCGATAACATTTTTCCTAATTCTGCTTTCCTGAAACCTACCCCTTCCGCTGAAATTAAATAGTAATTTCTAAAAAAGACAACAAAGGCTTTAAGGACTATTCTTCATGGAGAGGCACCGGGCAATAAAATGCAGGACGAGGTAGAATTAAAACCAATCTATACTGCGGTACAGAGATCACGGGAGGCTACTGAAAACATGTACTGGGCAAGCGTATGCTCAGCATTGTTATGCAAGGTGGCATCTTGTGGAAACCCCAGATAAGAAGACTGAGTTAAGGCACTTAGCCAAAATGTTTATATGCAGAATTTTGCTTCCCTGATTTTATTCAGATGCCGCAGATGATCCGGTACATATAAATGTGCTGCCACATGGTTAAGGGATTGGCAAAATCAGAGCCGTTGTATTTTATCTCTTGCCTAGGACAAGAGAGTCTTGCTCAGCCTCCACCGCTCACACTGCTTTTTCAGCAGTTGGCAGTAACTCCTGTCGGGGCTTTTTTGTTGTTTTGCACATGGAAACTTAAAAATTCCACTTTTCTGAACGTTTAGCATTTTGTGGGCTTGTCTACAGGAAGGGGAAAGTCTGTCCTGCTGAGTCAGTTAGCCAAACAGGTGACCGGAGGAATAATTTAATTTTTGCCCACACATAATTGATATAAATGGAAGATCGTTTTCATAAGCATTTGCATTAAATCAATAAAATCACTTACTATAGAGCAGTTTAACAATTCATTTGATTTTCTCTTTTCTATATATTTGATAGCCACTCTGCAAAACAGTATACACTTTATGCCTATTTTCTTTAGCAACAACACTGCCAGTTAAATTCTACCACCTGCAATAATTAGAGCCATTGGAAAACATACAAAACAAAATATACAGTAGATGCGAGCCCCTCTTGAATCCATGGCCCCCTGCGGCAACGAGTTTCATTGGTGCCTTAAGCTAAGGCTGGTAGGAAGCCAAAGAATCTGTATATTACAATAAAGTGCATGTTATTAAGGGGAGGATTTAAATGATTTCAGATGGAGTTGGAAATATTATAGCGAGGAACCACTATTAAGATTGCTGATTTTTAAAAAAAAATCACCAAGTAAGCTTAACTTCGAAGAGCACAATGGGTTTTATTTGGGGGCTTTTTTAATTAAAGAAAAGTTAGTGGTTGGAAATTTTAACCCTGAACTAGCTGGAGTTAGCGTGAATACATACACTGGAGTTGAGGTTACTGGACAGGAGAAGGTCAAGGGGATCTGGCATCAACCGCAATCATGATGAAAGAGGATAAAAAGCAAGCCGAAGCTATTTCACTCTCTGCTTCCAAGAATCAACTATGATTAAGGGATAAAGCAAAACACCCGCAACAAAACAGGCAAGTTTTTAAGGAATTGCCATTTCCTACTTTGTCTCTATTCTCTGTTCCTCTTTGGATCTGTTTCTTAAGCATAAACTACAGCAGCACGACCGAGGTGGTTATGCCTGAGACCCAGGTCTGCCTGATCTCACACCGTAAGCTGGCAGGGACCTTCAGCTCCAGGACAGAAGCTCTGGACTTTTCAATACACAATTTTCCTTTTCAAGCTGCAATGGGAGCACAGCTCCAGCCAGGCTGTACGATGGCTGCAAGAAAGCAGGGCTCGTAGCACTGGAAGGGATCACTCCATTGTTTGAAAAGAATAAAACCTTCCCAGGAAAGTCTGGCCTGTGGACAGGACCAATGTCAACAGACTGACAATGCTGTTCTTTTTTGTAGACCATAACACAGACAATAAAGAATTGTCACACTCCTCCACCAAAAAAACCCACTTTGAGTGTCATGGCACTTCTCAGTGCTAAACCTCTTCATGGCTACCCAGCTTCAGAGAAATGGAACACTTGGGCTCTCACACTTCCCTGACTTACTGAATCCAGCCCAGGGTGGCAGTGACCCACAGGGACCAGCCTTATTGTTTGATGGTCTGCACAAGCTGAATTAATGGGAGTCAGGATTATTTTTTACCTATGCAGAGCCAGCCCCCACCAGAAACTGAGATCTCACTAGCAGGCAGCATGCTCACTCAGGTGCAGATGCATCTATCCTCTAAACATTAAAGGTGATCCCCGCATGGTGGAGAAAAAAAGTTGCTGGTGATGCCAGAAGAGCAAGGCTGTGCTGCCACTGCCCATGCTGAGCCTGCTCTGCAGCTAAATAAAGCGGGCTCTCTCTCCTCCGCTGCCAATCCAGCACCTCACAGAAGCACCGCAGAAGCTCCGCAGAAGTTAAATTTTCCATTCATATCATGTTTTCGGGGGGGGGGGGATATTGTATAATAAACTGACATATTTTATTCAAGTTTCAGAGTCCTATTTGTAATAAAAAATTTATATGGCTGGGTTGTGTTCATGCAATAAATTTTTCACCTATAATTTTGGGCATGGATTCTACCAGAGATTTATATACATTAAAAAAAAAATCTAAATCATGCTTCTTTATATACAGACTTAAGTGGTGAGCTTAAGGGACTTACAAACAGAAACCGGCACCAGGAGTGAAGCATTTTTACACTCACTTTCCCTTCATTATACATTATGATATAAACACATAGGGATTGTTCCATATATGCTACAATTATTATTTATGGCTATTTTGGTGACTACTACTATTTCTTTTAAGGAAGGCCTGGCTCTCCATTTAACTCCAGCCATTGCTTTCAAGTCAACTTTTATAGGAAGTTCAAAGTGCTTCATTATCATATGCCTCACCACCACACATGTACATATCTGTACCAGATTCCCAGTTTTATTTTATGCCCCCCCTGTACGCTGCAACCCTGCAGCTCACGAACAAGGTTCTGCAGTGGTAAAATCCCTGTGGTGCCAGCCTGGTTTTTTTTATAAGGCGAGGACTCTTAATTCCTGTACACTGGGAAAGAGATTATCTTTGATAATGGAAATGTAAATCAAAGCTTGCTGTTGTTTATTCCAGACAGACATTTGTGTGTTAAGTCTGTTTATCAGGCAACACTTTGTCTAAGCCAGGAAGTAGTCAGTCTTTGTAACAAGACGTATGCAAATGATTTTCCCATGAGCCCTTGCCACAAAACTTTTGTGGCAAAACCCCTCCTTGTTACTTCACCAGTAAGACGCTACTAAGCTACCCCGTAAGTAGACTAGCAACAAAACAGCTAGCTAGACTATGCTGATGAGTTTGAATGAGACCAAAACATGTGCCCACAGTCTGTTGCTCGGTATTGTAAGCAGACTTTGTGTATTACATCTGTTTATCAGGCAACACTCTGTCTGCCAGGGCGGCTTTGTACCAAGGTAGATGCAAACAAAGATCTCCACAACTCCCAGGCTAACTTTTTTTGGACGCTGAAATTCCCGATTACTTTCCTCCTCCTAGGAAATAAGAACACAAAACTTCACCAAGAGGCTGCAAGACCCTACAGCTGTATCAAAATGGTTTCATTTTAAATCAACTTTCTTTGTTCTCACAAGCCCATAAATGATTTACTGCTATCGTGTGATAGCCTAGAATGTGGGGAATCTATGTATTCCCATATTTGTTCCTTGATATTACAAACAAGTATTTGATTCACTTCTAAATGTTTGTTTTTAAAACAGTTTACAGCCTTTGATTCCTGCTTACTGATTCATTTCTGGAACACTTTCTATTTATTCCTTTGCAGTAGCAAACATTAATTTTGACTTAATTCAAATTGTCATCAAAGGCTTCCTTAAGAAATCCCATAGCACAGATTTTATTTGTTATAATAAAATATTCTTAAAGTAAACATCATGCGACTGTGTTTTTTTTTAATTCCAAGAGATACAAAAATCCATTACCCAGAGGATTCAGATTGGTTCAGCCCTTTTTCCTAGACAAAATAAACACTTTAGGACTTTACTTGTTTGTATTCTCCTCAGTGGTGCTGTATGCATCACCAGCTAAAAACAAAGAAACTTTTAGCTGCTCAGACAAAATGCAGAAGCTCCCCAAACAACGAAGCGGGGGGGTGGGGAAGCATTCAGAAAGTCTGACAGTCCATTCAATATAGGGATGATGGCCATAATGCATCCAGGGTCCCCTTGCTAATTAAATATGCATTGGCACAGTTTTGATCGATGCAAGCCATGGATCAGATGACACACCTGCAAAATCTTGAGCCCAGAGCTCCCAGGAAAAGGAAAATACAGGCTGTCTCCTTATCTTTGTTTTCAAAGGCTCTCAATTTCTGTGCTTAGATATCTAATTTAATTCTCTCACCCCTCAGCAAACTGGATTAGGAAAGTCAATACTGCCATTGTGCATCGACAGGAACACACAGCTTTCCTTTTATTCAATTTAGCCATGACCTTTAGACAAAGATAATGACAACTGTCTAAAAGTAAGGTAAGGCCTCAAGGAAGACCCTGCAGAGGGGCCCCTCTTGCTTTCTGCAGCTTCTCCACCTGGGAAGAGCCCACCAGACATGGAGCAAATTCAAAAATAAATTTCGTCTGCAGACTACAACACTAGCTTGGAGGATCAGCACCCATGGCTGCGAAGGGCTCTGTCCCACCTCAAGGATCTGGGACACTTTGCTGCCAGTGCAGGATGGCAGCTGGACCCTTGTGAGTCGATTGCCGAGAGGTGGCAATGTCTCTGGAGGAAGCACGCATGCCAACAGCAAGTGCCGAGTACTTGGACGAAGAGGGACAGCGCTGTCCTATTTTTCCTGTGTCTGTAAGGGAAACAGTGAAACGGAAAGGTCAGGCAAGTGTCAGCGGTAGCACTAATTTCTAATTTTTGGCTCTGACCCTTGGAAGGAATTGTAATCCTAGAGCTAGGTGCACAGCGCGGTGAGCCACGCACAACCATGTTTTGCTGCGGCAGAAGGAGGAACCGGCACGTGGATTTTCCTGGAGCTGAGCTGAAGCCAATGGAAATGACATTACCTTCCAATAGGTCTCGCATCAATATTTTTACCAGCCTTCCTACATTAGATAGTATCTTTCTAATACATCTGTAAGGAAAGGACAGAGAATGGGTTCTAAGCTAACAAACAGCTACCAGAGAGTAATCCACCTTGCTACCAAGAGATACAGGTCGTACCTGAATCAGTGATTCGGGCATATCAAAATTCATATTCATTGAGCAGCCCAGCTCCACAAAATGTTAGCTTCCACGCCACACAATGTTTTAATCCTGCAGTATTTTTTTTAGTTGCATTTAAAAATATACTTGGCATTTCTAGCTGTGGACCAATATTTTTCTCATGTCTTTTTATACAGATTTGGAGGGAAAGATATTTGTAATGGAAAAAAATATGTGCAAAGTTGGATTGCTAAGTTTCTGCAATCTTTGGAAATTGAAAAAAGCAGCCTATCTTAGAGCTACAAGAAACCATATGGATCAACAAGAGCTGCCCTCATATCCATGGGAAATATAAATTAACCTACATTTCATCATCATAAACCCCAAAATAAAAAATCTAATTAGAGTCTCTACCCTCAGATTCACTTCTAGAAAATTTGCTTATCCCCCTCACAAAATGATTTACTGTACTTACATGCATTTCTTCAGAGTGATTTAAATTTATTGAATCATTTCAATTTTTAGAGAGCTTCCATTTGGATCTGTATGGGTTTCTAGACATATGCAGTGCTCAGTTATTTAAAATTAATTGCACTACAATAATTTTAAATTGCTTCACACTATACGAATCTCAAGTGCTTTGAAATATTTGAACTATTCTATTTAGAAGCCATCAAACTTCTGAGCACATGCATCAAAGAGTTGTTTTAAAAGCCGAAGAGCCATACTGATGATCCCAAAGTGCAGGTGAACATGGCTCTGGGCATGCTCAATGCACACGGATCTGAATTTATAGAACAATTCAACAAATTTTGCCCGAATGTCAATCTTTAATTAACAAAAACGGATTCTGTAATAATTTCAAACCACTAAAAAATTTCTAAAACTAGAAAAGCACTGTTATAAAATAATGGCATACATTAAAACTATTATTACTTCTAATGTATATTTATAGAACATCCTTTTATCCTGGAAATTAAAACATCTTATTAACATTAAACTAAGCTTTACAATACCTCTGTGGGAAAGGTGAGCATTACTATGCCCACTTGACACAGGGATGAAGGAGGCATATAGAGGTTAAGCGATTTACCTTCAGAGGTACAGTTACTAAAATGAGTAAAACGCACAGAGCTCAGCCCTCAAGTCGTTGCTCCAGATAATAAAGTATCATTCCCACCAACGCAGCCATTACAATGGCAACAGCAGTGCCCACTTAGGAAGCCTTCAACTACATTATCTAGAAATTACTTGTTAAAGTGGATTCAAAGTCACCTAGAAGGGATATTTCCAGTCACTCTTAGGTTCTCTTTCACTTGCCTTTTTTTTTTCTTAACCAGGTATTTTGGGAAACAAGAAGTAACTTCTACATTCCTTTCTGGAGTATTTTCTAACTCAATTTAATAATAACAGAAACAGCACTTAGGGTGACTGAATAGCTGGGTTTGTAATGCCTGACTTCATGTATAAAGGCACATGAAGATGAAACTGGGCAATGAGCAGATCTGGTAGCTTTGGTCAAAGCCTCCAGGTCTGCTTCCATGCAATTTTACACTGGTGAGTAAACCAACATCAGCAAAGCAGGATTATGTCCACCATATGGTGAGACTCCATTGGCGGCAGTACAGTCACCCAATTAATCTCTATCTCCCACCATCCTCTTGTTATTTATTTATTGTGACAAACTCATCCTTATGGGACCCAAGGCAGGGAGCTGCGTATTCCCAGGCTATTCTTGTCAGTGCCCGTCCTCATTCTTTATCTGCGCTGCCCAAGCAGTAGCTGGCGGTCTGGTACTGCTCCTCTCGCCAACACGCACGGTGCTACAAGGTCATGACCAAGGAGGCTCTCTAGATTTTCTGTAGCAGACAGGAATAAAGAATTGTTCAAACCTGCCCTCCATCAAAAAGCCAAATAGAACCCACTCCCTGACAATGAGCACAGCCGCCGTAAACTGCTTTCCAAAGCTCGTCTTTTTAACATCACACAAAAAAACTTGCTGTTTCTGGAGACCATCAGAGTGTTCATATATTTCAGTCTGTGCCTCTTGCTAAGGTCTCTCCACAGCTGGAGCCATTCCAGACTTGTCAGCCAGCAAAAACAAAGAAAAATTTACCAAATGAACAAACTGGGAAAAATCCCTGACCTCCTCCTCCTTGTCCAGCCTCTCCCACTTTTCCTTCTGCAGAAGGACAGGTGTAAAATTTTCCTATGATTAACAGAAAATTCAAGTTGGAATTTATACATCAAACAGAATAAAGAATACTTAAAAGAACCAGTATACTGAAGAATGGGCCCATTTTCTGGTTAAGGATTATTCTGTTCCACACAGGGAAAAAAATACATTGATAATAAAAACGTGTGATTATTTAAGAAATAAACAAAAAGGGAACTAATATTCCATGGAGTTTTTGTCAGTAACAGATTAATATGAAGTTACAGATGGGACAACCTGAACCAAGTTTAGGTACTATTATTTTCGTAATGAATCTACACTAGCAGCCCGATTTTCACAACTCTCTTTCATTTTGATGGATCTGACACTTTTTCTCTTGGCCCCTGTTTCAGCCCCTGATAAGTACATATTTGCCTGTAGTGGCCAGTTTTGGGTTTTTTTTCTGGAACTTGTTCTGTGCGCTCTGAGGAGTTCCACGTGGCATGTGAAAGATTTCCATTTCAGTTTCTCTTAAGCTTAATGCAAAATTAAACTGCTGGCAAAAATAAATAAATATATAAAAAATACACGGCAGAAAAAGCTGTTTGATAGTTTCTTTCCTTCCTCCCTTCCTCTCTCTTGTCTTTTTTTCTGAAAATAATTCCAGAAATACGCCATCAGCCCACAGCCTTTCTCAAACTAGAAAGTCAGAGGATTTTGCCCACAAAGAATTGCCACCAATCGCTGCTCCATGGATATGTTTCTACTCTCACAATATTGTAGACTGCAAAGAAGAACAGAGAATTACCATAAAAATCAGGACATGTTTTGTTGCATCAGTATCATGTTGGCATCAACAACACAGACTCGGGCAGAAAAAAAAGCAGCCTTTTGGTAGGCAGCCTACTTGTTCTGTGTTTCTGCTGCGGCTCTAAGCCACGCGAGTGGAAGATGAAGTTAAAACTGAGAGAGAAGTAACATCCTCCAGCTCAGTACAGAGCCACCACACAGAGTCACAGCAAAATCTAGGGTAGAATCGCCATGAATCGTGGAGAAGTGGAACCGTATCTACATCTCAAAGGGCAGCATCATTACAAATATATGAAAGACTTGGGCTTGCATATATATATATATATATATATATATAAAAAAATAAGGTAGGATTCTCTTCCCCCCCTAACACACAAACTGAAAAAGATTAAGCTTAATGTGTTGACTTTGAAAATACAACCTAAAGTTAATTTTTGCTTGGTCCCAGTGCTGCAAAACTAAATTTTGAGGAAGAAAATTAAAACCAGAAAACTCAAGAGTGCTCAAAACCTGTAACTACACTGTGTAGACGAAATTTTAATCAAACTTTTAAAGCCATGGTTATGATCTGATGAACAGACAGCTTGACTTGATTACATTTTTAAGTTTCAGTTTCTATTTCTGTTTTAAGATGAAAAAGATCATAGAGTGTCAGAAATTTGAATACTGAATAGCAAAAGCTCTTGCAGGTTTAGAAAGCATATAGAAAAGCTGGCAAAAGAAAACGCTATTCCATTGCCACCATCTGCTTTCTGGCATATTGAAGAAACTTTACTAACAGCAACATTTTCTTGCATTAGAATATCTGCTAATTAGTTTTGTTGCAAATTTTTTTTTTAAATTACCTTTTACACAGAAGGCAAATAGCCAGTTTTTTTGGCTGGCTAACCTTACACCATGTCTGATAACATTTTCACATTAAGTTCAGTTTACCTCACATTTTTTTCTATCAAAATCCTATCTTTAGTGTAGCCAAAGACTGAAAAAAACTTTGCCTTGCTGAGACTAAAGAAAAAAACATCAAACATACGAAGTGTTAAAAATCGCTGAATAACTCAAAGGAAAAAAGATAATTTTGAAGGCGTTTTGGCTGAAATCTATTTTCCTTTGAATTGCATGAGTGTTTTAAAATGTTAAAAACACTACAGAATGACTAATGAATGTAAAAGAATGATAAAGAGTATGGGTCCAGTTATCAGTGATGTGCCTAAAACAAAATAATTTTGGACAGTCTGCCATGCAAATATTGACTAAAATGTCATAAATAATGTCTGCAACAAAGGGAATCCTGCAAAGGAATATTCTGTTGTACTTAATGCATTGTAGAGTGTGCATTTTAGCAAGCAGTGAGTTACAGAGCCTAAAAACTTCAGTTGAAAAAAACCCTAAAATTTCTCAGATAAAAATATTACTATTTTTTTTTTTTAGAACCAGACCTTCCAAAAAATTAAAGATATAGCATCCTATTCGGAAAAGGTCCACTTAGAAGCTTTTCTTCGAAAAGAAACAAGTTGTCCAGAAATTAAAAATAGACCAAATAGGACCAACTTACGACTACTTCCTCTGCCATTTTTAACAGTATTTTCACCCATTTTTTTTTGCTGGCAGGTCTTTATCATATTGCACTGAAATAAAATGCAAAGACATTAAGTCTACCACTGCCCTGGGCCAGAGATGAAAGATAGCAAAGATTTTGTTCAAGCACTTCTTATAAGCTAATTCTGTATAACTGCACTCTGCATGTAGGGTTGGAAATGAAGGTGTAATCCTGCAAGAACGATCGCAGCACAGTTTTGTATCTGGCAAAGTCGGCAGGAAGGGCTCCAAAACTACTTTCAAAATCTAAGCATTTTAGTGATTTTATTACTTTTTTAATAGCATTAAAATATTAAGTCAAAAAGAGGAACAACATCGGAAGTTGTATTAACAACTCGAGATTACTTGCATCTACGCTAACATATTGTGCTGTGTGTAATCACAAACAACCCACTTTTTCTGAAAGTCTACTAAAAAAAATTAAACAAGTAAGGCTACACTGAAAACTGTGTTTTAAAAAATCTAATTTCTGAGAAAAATTTCACAGCCACAGAGATGACAAATAACAAAGATATTTTACATTTCTAAAGCATCTTTCATCCAAGATCAAAGAACTTCATCAACATTAATTCTCAAAATGCTCCTTTGAAATAAAAGGAGTAAAACCTATTTTATCTTTATCTAACTTGATCTATTTTCTTTATAAAATGCTAGTTACTGTAGTATCTCTCAGACAGAGCATGACTCCATAGGTTAAGTAACTTGACCAGAAATACTTACTAGATCAGTGGCAGAACTGACAACGATCGTGTTCAGGAGTCAAGAATCCTAAACCTCTCCTCCCTCCTACGCTCATAAAAAATATCTATATGCAAAATGACTTAAGGAGGACAAAAAATCCCTCTCCACCGTCATGGGATTGAGGTGACACCAAAGCAAGTGAAGTATCTGGAATAAGAAGGCAGATCAAACAGCTGGTAGGAAATGCTGTCCTAGCGTAGGATAGATGGAGGGATAGATAGGTGAGTCAGGGTAACAAACTATATACGAAAAGAACAAGCATGCATTCGCTGTTTTCAAAACCTTTTGGAAAAACTTAAACTTTCTTTACAAAGATGAAAAGGCTCCCCACAAAAACATGCAGAGCCTGGTGAGATAGGGAAACGCTGGCGGACAGAAAGCAGTGCTGCCTGCCATCCTATGGAGGCTGTTGCTGCGGAGGGCTGGTGCCCCGAACCTGGAAAGAGCAGGGGGTGACTGGCTGCACCATGGGGCAGCCACAAAAAGATTGGCAGGGTTTGGGGCAGGGTCTGAGGCTGAAGAATTTAACACTAAACTTATGATTATTAAAAATAAATTACAGGCTGTGTTACAAACCATAATTCAGTCTTTGGGTCAAGCTTATTCTTGACACAATCCAACTGGAATTGCACTGGGGATAAATTTAGCACAGTATATTCATAAGGCTCTTTTTCTTATCATTCCTGCAATCTGGTGGTATGTGTCTGGAGATGATATTCTCATGTTTGCTTTGTAACATGATTGTAATGGTATCGACTGTCTTCTGCCACCTCAGAAAACGACGTGCACTCTGTGACTGTGCATGGTACCTACTTTTGATAAAAGCAGTCCAGTTTTGAGAGGTGTTTTTTATAATCCTTTGTGGTTTTGCAGCAAAGGAACTGTTGGACAATGAAGAAAAACACTTCAGCTCCCCTGAAAGTTTGACTGTTCCTTTTCAAACAATACAACACAAGATTTGGGACATACTGCTGACACAGCAACATCAGTGCCTCAAAGAAACTGTGGGAAATGTCAAATTTACGGTCCTATGGGTGATTGGTGGAAGGTTTTCCCCCCCCTTCAGCAAGCCTCTGTCAAAAACAGAACCTCTAGAAAGTTTTTGGCTACGTCCCAGCAAAGCAGAAGGAAGCTGTATCCCACACTTCCCTTGGGACTTAATGAAATATACAGCCTCTGGGCTTCTTTCAATTTGGTCTTTCAGATTGCTAAACCAGTGAAAGAAGGATCCTAGCTGTCACAAACGTCACATGTTTGGGGTCACCTGCTGCTCGGGGGTTCTCATGCCAGTTGTTGACATAATAAGCACCCCTTACACTTTAATTACAATTCACAGTGTGCAAACTCGGCAATCTGCTTTAAGGCAGACAGTCTTTTAAGTCAACACTAAATTCTACTACTGTTCAAGCAGAAATGGGAAGAAAAAGATGTCCAGCTGACTGGATAACTGTATTCAAATATTTGTCATCCCAAAGAAAAGTAAGCACTACCAACTCTGTTGCCTGTTATACTTCAGAAAGCATAGTTGAAACTAGACTTGCTTCTCGCAGTCACGCAGACCACGCACGTGAGACATTTTCATTTGATGAGCTCCTTCCATCGGCAGCTCGTTCTGAAGCTCCTGCAATTGCAAACCTAAGCACCCAGCTGTGTTTACCGCCAAGCGCGAAGCAGGCTGGACACAATGCCGGATGCTGGGATCATCTATGGCAGGGAAATTCTCAAGCCCTCTTAGCACATATTTCTAAAGAACTTGTGTAATGAAAGCCTAAATGGGAAGACGTGCTTGTTTTATTCTGAAATGCTTTATTTAGTTCGGTACAAGAAACATTCGGTCTACTTAAAAATACTTATTATTCGTCCTTCAGTTTCCTTGACCACTACCTCTTTTTTTAACAGTGGTTCTTACGCCTAATAAAGACATATCAAGACCACCAAACATAAATAAACTATACCATCGGGAGAGGAAAACAAGACTCCTCTCCTTATATGTTAACGAAAATCCATTTTAGTATCCATGCATGTAAAAACACCTTCAGTCAATTATTTACAGTGGCTTAGTCAAATCCATCTTTTCCCTTGGAAAGAAAAAGAACATGAGAGGGGACAAGCACTCTGGGAGTACTTGTAGAAGACTTTCTACATTCTTGTTGTTAGAAACAGTTAACTTTTGGGCTGACGGTTATGGTTCCCACTGTCCACACAGGAAAGGATTCCACCTTCCTGGTGACAGCATAACCTCCATCAGCTGTGCCCCGCACACATACACCCTACATGCTCTTAGGGGAAACAAAGGAGAAGTCAATAGCGTGATACAAGGGCTTATTTCTATTTAAATCAACAGGAGAGAATTTGGCCGTAGGAGAAGGCTGCTGTTGTCCACCTGACTTCTTAGAGAAAAAAGCCCCGTTGGGTTTTCACCAGTTCAATATCCAAGTGCTGGCAAGCTGCTCTCTTCCCCTTGGCCAAAAGGGATGCAACCTCCTCCTGCCACCTTTCCTGTTGCTGCTGTTCCTCCTCACTCATGGTATCAGTGACCTCAGATAAACTCGAAACGTTCTGAAATTATCATCAGACTGTGAAGCACTTCAATGAAAATCTATAAAACAAATTTATAGTGTGCATTCACATGTATTATATATACACTTAGAACAGGATTTATCATTTAGCTGACCTTTGAAGCACCGATATTTTCAGATCCAAAAAATGTCTGTTGATTGTACTTCAACCAGTTCCCTTACAATGTACCAACTCCTTGGTATCTTACTACAGGAAAGATAATTGCAATGAATTTTTATATTTCAGCACATGGGAAGATAAGATTAGACAGTAGGGACATAAAAGAAAACTGCACCACATAAAAGATAAGTTTCTGAAAGTTAAAATTTATACCAAATGTTACAGATGAAAATATTCAAAGCTATTTATAGGGCCTCGTGCTGGTCCCATTATAAACCATGGGAAGACTGCAACGAACTAGTAATACCTTTTATTTTAATATTTCTTCCCGTAACCTGTAAACCCTTTGGAACACAGAAATTATTAATGATATTAATCAGTAATTCCCATTACTACCCGGGTGCCTGAGTAACCTGGTCCCAAGGCTGTATGTGCTGCAAAGACCTCCCCATCCAAGAGGATTGTTTCTACTCTAATAGGATTATCTACAATCTGAGCAACTCATCCCAAAAGGTAAATAAGCATTTGATTTCCCCCTGTCTTCTTGTACGCCCCTATTCATGTCTGTTCACTGAGAGTCTTACCGTATTTTTTTGATGTGATATTTTTATTCTTTTTTCCCTACCATGAAGCTGCCACCAATGGTAGTTTGTACAGCGCAAGAAATGAGGAATAACAGCAAGAGATATGTTTACTTGCACACACAGTATAAAAGCTTAAAGCTAAAAAGCAAATTAAAACTAGGGAGCCGCCAACAGACACAACCATTGCCCACTAAAGGTACAGGTGCAACAGCAGAAAAATAACTCAGTGCAAAGCAAAGTTTCTACCACGGTAACTAAGAAAGGACACCCTCTGCAAAGCTGTCCTGATGGCAGCCAGCACACGGCATTTGACGCGTCTGAGTGAGCCCTCAGACTGCTTCTCAGTGCCACAAAACGGAAGAGTATTATCAGTATAAGACAAAACTCCTATGAACACGCTCAGAAGTGAATCTTCAGTCACAGCTTAAACATATTTTCTATTTTCTTTCCTCTTAACCTCCTCTAAGGACTATTTCTATGAATAGTCTCAAATTTCAGCCGCTTCTGATGACGTCCTTTGCAAAAAAAAAGTGTTGCTAGAAATGTCTGACAAGGGAAAAGTGATTTTTTCCCTGCTATACAACTACTAGAAACATACGGTAGAAGAGATTCCATGCAAACCTAGAGTGTGGTCTGTTTTCCACAAAGATGAGGCAGGAAAGGTTGTAGCCCCAACCACGGGATTGGTAAAATAAAGGGCTGTGATGGAAACTATTTTGAAAACTTAACTCTGTCAGTCAATGCAGTAAAGAGTAAGCTCCATACACTAAATTACATGTAGACTGAGTCAGCCCCACTCTCAGTATTTGTGGGTGTGAGCTGTATACAGAGTGTTTGGTAAAGCCCAATTCATGTTCAAAAGAAAATTAAACCAAAGAATAAGTTATTAAAAGGAGGCTTTGAAGCAAAAAGCAATGATGTGTGAAAGACAGAACCAGAAGAGTTTGTTTAAACACACAGCACAGAAAACAGGGAAAACAGAAATTAGGAAATTAGAAGAACAGTCATGCAGGCACCCAGCAGCCTTTTCCTGGTACTAGAAGTTCTTGTATCTATGAATATTTTACCCAGATTCAACTATCTTTTTCAAGTCCTTCCTATCAAAATTCCAGACATTTTCTTCAATAAAATCAGAAAAGTGATTCAAAATATATTGGTAGAAGATATAAAATGAGCTCTGTGTGGATATTACAAAGGATCTAGGAACCTTGCACCCTTTAGATCTGCTTATTTAACTATTTAACAGCACAATTTAAAATTTGCATATGACTGGTTTGATGCCAAACCATAAGAATAAAGCAGGAATATCTCTCTCCTCCTATGAATTTCAAACTAATTTTTTTAAACTTACTCGTCAAATGTGAACTGTGTTCCCTTCCTTAAAATTATTATGTAGCTCATGATCTAGCTAGAAAGTAAGTAAGACTTCAAAACAGTCTGTGGTTTTGTTCCCTTAAACTTCCTATCAAAAGTAAATCGTTTTGTGAACATGCTCAGAAATCAGATATTCCATGCTGGCTCCAAAAGAAGAAATGTTCCATTTAGCAAATGCAAGTCTAAAAACAAGTGTCTAAGACTGAAAAAAGTCAGTCATAAAACCCAATTCCTCACTGCATGGCAGAGCCCAACATTTGGCCCATCCTCTTACAAGTCTTCTCATCCTGATGAAGTTGCAAAAATAATCTTTGTGATAAAATCAATCCACATAAGTACAGATCCTGCCTTCAAACATCTCCTAATTTCTCCCCATGTAACTTCTGGTATTGCTATGCCCATCCCAGTGAGTAAGGTGGGAGTGCTTATCCTATTGACTAACCAAGGTATCTGCAGTCCTGCGCCAGCACACAATTGCAGATCTCTTGTTTGCCTGGTCTCTGCTAGATACTAATTTTATTACGGCAGGCTAAATAAAACAGGAATAGCAGGGGAGAGTAGACAAGGGCAGCAGAGGCAAGGCAGCCAGAGATATTACTTAAGTTTATGCAGTTGTGTTTTTATACGTGTGCCCTGAAACTCAAACTTCTGGGCAGAAGTGATGATGCCATGTAATCCCAGCTGTAGCAGTGGACTTTGTCACCAAGGTTCCTCTTCATTTCAGACACCAAAAATCTACTCTGAAGAAAAGAAGAATGTCCTTTCTTGCTACGCATGCAGTTTGGTCCAAATTGAGGGAAGAAGCTGAAGAAAAACAGTCAGTTTAAGTGTCACAGCTCAGTTAATAAGGGCTGAATCCATTAGTTATGACAGGCAAACCTGCAATAAATTATGACTGTCTTACGCTCCCCCACTAGGCAAAATCCTTTTCTGATTCTTCTCCACTCCTTATTCAAAAGCAATACTCAGTATGTATTCCAGCACAATTTGCTGTGTGCTGTTGAGATCAAGAAGCAAGGACACTGGAGGGGTGAATGCACCAAAGATCTGACTTTGCAGGTTTATCAAACTTACACAGGTACCATAATACAAGCAGAAACTCTTCCCGTATCTGAGGCTGCAGGAATGCCTACTAACTACCCCTGCTTCACGTGATCGAGGAAAGGACTCTTATCCTTTAACCCTGTACAGGGACCTCATCGACAAGTCCAAGTATCACTAATTATTGCCAGTACTGCACCTAGGACTGCCATCCTGCAGATCCCCATTTTGTTAAGCACTGTATAAGCAAAGAACAAAAAGAGAGCCCTTGCCTCAAAAGAGCTTATGATTTACTCAGCCTACTAGGAGAGCAGGACAAGCACAGCATCTTATTCTACTGCCAAGCGTAAATCTTCAGAGCTCTGGCTCCAACTAGTCATAAATAAAAATGGGAAAAAGTGTAAAGTAATTCTGTTCACTTTGTTTCATTTCAAACCCATGAAGAAAATAATATATTTTACGCATCTAAGTCCTTCAATAAATATATAAGCCACAAAAAGATATGATTTAGACTTAATATATCACCTCAGCTCTAACTACGGTGTCAATAATGCAATATGGTAAGAAATGTAGTTTACTGTCACCCTGTTTTAGGCACGGATAATGGAGCACATCTAAAAAGTGCCCAAAACTAATGCTGAGTATGAACAACAGCAAAAATAATAATTGCTGGCTGAGTATTTATGTACTCAGGACTGAGTGGGTTGAAATTCATGGCTTGATTAAGCCTGTCCATTTTTTACAGAGTCCCCCCTAACTGACACTCACACACTTGGGATCAGGACCAGGCTGCAAACAAGCTGTGGCACCCTCAGCCAGAGATCTCATTTTTATGCCCCTGGCCAAAGCTGCCCTCCCCACTGTGGCCATGCACGAGTATCCCACCAAGTCAATGAGCTTCAGAGATGAAGAGCAAGACCTTGGAGCCGTGATGGGCACTGGAGGGTGTGCTAGTCCCTGGGGCTCAGCTTCTTTAAAGAGGGCAAAAACCAGCTTATCCTGTGAGCATCAGCAGGCTTTAGCACACACGCAGACTTGAAGACAAAGGATCACCCTTTAGAAATATTTTCTAATTGATCCAAACATGATCTTGAAGATAGAATTTTATTTCCCTTTTTTCCTGCAGTTAATTTCTTTACCTAGTACACATGTGAGGAGACCTCATTGTCCAACTATTTTATTAGTTGCTACAAAAAAAAATGTATTTGTGAATGGCTCCATTATTTCAGCAGTTAGCCTTCTGGTGCACAGAAAGTTTCCCTTCTGAACAGGCACTCATTCATTCTGCTCACCATTGTACATTTTACCAAAAAAAACCAACTTTTCTTTTTTTATTTCTTTCAGTGCTCCTATTATTATAATGGTCTAAAAAGTGGCTTCCACTTTATTTGTACCACATCACTTGGGTAAAGGATAGCTACCCACAATAAATCTAGTTATTTTCCAAAGTAGACTGCTCATTAAATAGTGTATATAAAAGAGCCCTCTGAGATTCAGAATAATCCACAAAATGTTTTTTAGATATCTCTTTCTACTTAAATAAATAATTGAAATCATGAATGTGAAACAAGTACTGTGCTTATGAGGCTGAATTAATAAAAACTGAACTTTATATAAGCCTTGGCTACAGAACATTACACTGGTGAAGAATTTCAGGTGCAAATAATCAGAGATTACTACACGCAAGGGAATTCATCGGTGGTCATGAATACCCTCAATCTATTTCCGCGAGGTAAGCAATATATTCTCTAATATGATATAGTACAGGCTCTGTTATTGTGTTTTAGAAGTTTTTACTGAACTGAAAGTTTTTTCCCTGTTCTACTTGTATTGCTACTTATCTGTAGGTAAAGCAATCATTTCTTTAACTAGTACATTTACAGGATGGAGACTATACCACATGCTCTTAACGTTTTTCTGTCTCCTGACTTCTCTACTTCTGAATTAGAGCTATAGTACTCAGTGAACAGTTTAAAAACAGAACGAATGAAAAAGGGAATAAGTATATATGGTATCCCTGCATCTTCCCTGCTCTGGATGACTCAGTCTAACTGCTGCTAACTCACTGCTGCTAACAAATACAGATCAGTGAGTGAAAAATTCTAATTTAACTCCATGGCAAAGTGTTTTTTTGCCTCTTAATTATAATAAGTTCTCCCAGTGATAATTATGTGCTAGGTCCCAGAATTTACTTGAATTCACCTAAACTTTAGTGGTAATTTTAAACGTGGAATGCTGTGTTGCAGTTCATATCCACAGCTAGATCTGGAGTAATTCCTTTAAAACCAGTGGAATTAGAGTATTCTATCAGTTGTGATATCACTATAAACCTCTTGTAAATAAAGCCTGCATTGTTAATGCTGTCACTGGCAAAGCAAATTCCGTAACTCATGGTACGCCGACAACCTAGGGAAGTGGCTGCTCAACTGAACCATACAAATCATCTCCTAACTTTTACTTAAAGTTGAATTCAGTAGCAATTGTTCTGATTCCACATAAAGCCGGATCATTATCGGAGTAAAGAACACCACATATTTTCTGGAAAAAAAAAACAAAGGAATCTATTCTTAAAAGAAAATGAAAGATTATTAGATTCATTAGAAGTAAGAAAGCGTCTAATACAGAGAATGTCAGAATACTTGTTCCTCGTACTGTGTCCAAAGACAGGGACACTATATGTCTCTGGAAATTTCCCCGTCACAGATCTTTTCTTTTTTTCCCCTTTCCCTTCCTCTCCTTTTATCTCTTTCCCCTTTCCCTACCCTTCCCTTCTGGAGATCTTCTAGTCCAACTAGATTACTCAGGACACAAACCTGTACCTATCTTCTGATGTTGAGTAACATGGAAAAGAAAATGGCCTAATCAGTTTACCAGGAGTTTAATTTGGATTGTAAAACAGAAAGCAGTCTCTTCTTTCCGATTACAACTTCAGTTTGAAATCTGCAAACCCAAAACCAATCCTAAGAAACTCTGGTCAGGTGTAGCCACCAGGTTATGCCTGGAGGGACCCAGGATCACAGTTTTCAAAGGAGGTACAATCTTATCATTTGCACTCTAACTGCAGATAGTGAGTGACCCAACCTGAACATTCACTACTAATTGGCAATAACAAATGTCTTGGATGAATAAAGTGCTTCCAGGCAGAGGAATTTTATCTGCACGGACTCCTGCTAAGTGAACTTCACCAGGATTCATCATTTTTGCCAGTTCCACCCTCTGAATACACTTCAGGTACTGCAAGAGACAATGATTTGCTGTCCTGTGCCTGGAGAACAAACTAGCAAAACTAAAAAGAGAGAAAGAAGGTTTTGAAATGTACAGTACATATACAGATGGTCACAACAAAATAAAAATGGGCAGCCGGCACATGGATACATGAAGCAAATAAAGGAGCGATGTAGAAGGAGACAAAGGGAGAGATAAAGAAACAATAAGAAAAAAACCCAGCAAGCTGGAGAGGTGTGAAGATGAAGGTTAGAATATTTCCTGGTATGGAGAGGGTATGAGATCTGTGCATTGTTAAGAACACAGAAAATTCCTGGGATTAAATTGTTTTCTGGGTAAAGTTCACCCTAAACCAGACTGCCAGGGAAAGATGTACATTATTTATGGGCTTGAACAGGACTGAGGGCTGTGCAGCCTTTGTGCTTATCTCCAAAGACGAGTAGAAGGCAATCAAGAAACACACAGCAAAAGAGACTGAAAGGGATGGATGAAAATATTTCTCCTGATTTGGCTCTGCTCCATAACTATACAAAGGACTACACTGTTTGATAACATTTGTGTTTTTTCAGTGTTTAAGTACATGCACTTAGAGTGATTTTGCTTGATAGCAAATACTGAGGAGCAACTGTAAACTCCCATGTAGATCATTACTGAAGAAAAAGGTGTGACACTCAGAATCCTGCAGGATCACCTCTATATATACACAGTCACTTAAGGGCATGATTTTGGGGAATGTAGTTAAGTCATTCCTTTAGGCCCTTTAAAACCAAGGTATGTATGTCAGTATTGAACTACCCAGCTGCCTGCCTCATAGTGCAGCAGTTCACTGACAAGGAACAGAAAATCTGTTTGAAAAGCTAATACTGCCATTACTCTTTAAAGTACCATGTGTTTTTTCCACTCGAATTTTTCTTAAGAGTTAACTGAAATCCCCGTATTGTTTTCCTCATTCATACCAAAACCTCACAGCACTAAGAAAACCACACATACTGTAATAAGTCATGACTCATATCATCCAACATCACCAGAGAAGGAATTATACATTTTACTGTAAGGATATCTAGGTCATCTCTACATCTAACATTTTATCTAAAATAAGGCCAAAACATATCACTTTCAGTGTAGCGGGAAAAGGAAGTTTTTGTGGTTAAAGCAAAGGCCAATGAGTCAGATGATGTGGGTTCTGTTTCCAGGCGTCATGCAGACTTCCCACCCGACTTCGACTGAATCACTTCACTTCTCTGTGCCTCAGTTTTCACATCTGTATGAAGGATGTCAGAATGTCAGATCCATTCATCTTGGTTTCTCAAATTTTTTAAGACATCTGGGTGGGACATGCAAAGTGTTAAGATAACTACCATGCATCTGTTATTCTGCTGTGAACAGAACGATTATCTGCTTCTGGGTGGAGAAGAAAGTTAGTAGAAAGCCCAACCTCAGATAACAAAAAACAGAAGAGATTTTTTCTGGAGGAGCACCTCACCTCTGATTTGACCAGCACAACCACAAGTAAAATAATTCAAAGACAGCCTTGGAGAAGCAAATGCTGACAGACATCTGAAATCCTTTGACCTTACTCTAGGTTATTGCACTGTGCTGTATCAGATGCAGCAGTCTTTTTTTTATTTATAATTCATAAGCATATAATTAAATCTTGCACATTCATTTTGAGAAGGCAGAATAGCTAAATCACTAACCCTTAAGCACAGTCTAGCAGTGGCATTTGGAGAGCAAGCCACACTCTCTCACCTATGCTGGCAAACACATTACTCTGGCTGTGAAGGAAACCACAATGTGGGAAGGAAAGCCTACAAAAGAATGAAAACAGAAAGTGTCTAAGGCCTTGGCAGAAGGACACTAAATAAAATAGAGAGTGGTGACTCATTTTGGCAGTGAATCCACCTCAACCCCTTCAAAGGCTTTGGCAAGAGTCCTCGGAGGAGACCCCAGGCTTTTGCCAAGCCACAAAACACCACAATTATTATCGCAGCAGTCATCAACAAAACAGATTTTGTAAACTGACTTGTTGGCACGTAGATTAAAGAAGCTATAAAAAGGAATAACAGCTGTTTGGGTTGCCCTATGCAGAAAGTTACTATATAAAAAGTACTTTTACACATATCATATATACGTACACACAGACACACACAGATGCACATGATGTGTACATGGAGAATACACAAACAAGCAAAAGTGCCAAAAGCTTAGGAAGGATTTCAGTTCTACTCATGGGAGACAAATTCACAAATTTGTAAGCTAAGTTGTAAACTGAAGACCTGATCCTCTTCTCAGTCTTACCAGTTTCACAATATTCACTCCACATTTCCATTACTTTCAATAGAGTTGTTTCCATTACACAAGAGCATAACATCAGAATCTAGAACTAATAATAGCTACTTAAAGCAAAGACCTAATTCTCCTCCTACTTATTGGTGTGTAAATCAAAAGAAAAATTTTATATGCAGGAGTTGTGCTAATATAAGGGGATAAAATGGCCCAAAGATTATTTAGCACATGCTACAACACAGGAGTGTCCTAATGGTTCCCAAATTTTTCGCATTGAAAGATTACGGTCAGTTTTCATAAACTAGGCATGTTTGAATATTTATGTAAATAAACAAATAGCCAACTTTAGTAATTTAAAATTAGATTTGCAGCAGATGATGAGGGTTTGTCCACTTACACAAAGGCAAGACACACAACAGAATAAACAAGATTCAATCAAAAAGTGGTGATGCACCATTTTTATGTTAGTGTGCGCACCATTTTTATTTAAAGCAGATAAAACATTATCCTTTAAATTCATAGCTTTTTATTAAAGTGGCAGAAAGAAAGTGAGATGAAATTGAAAACATAACACTAGTGTCCTGCTCTGATCTTTCTTTAAAAGTCTTCACTAAGCACAGAAGTGTTTACTTCTACTTTCCACAACAACTTTTTTTAATCACATTGGTAAGCAATGCCTTGACTGGTATCCATACCCAGTACCTTTTGTAGAGGCTACATGTCTTAATCTCATCTTTTCATCACAAAATCAGGAGTTCAAATGACATCATTAAAAATAATACCCTGTCTATGGAAGTACTACAGATATATAGGTTGCCAGTGAAAGAGGTTGAATCTGAACTAAAGGGACTTTTATCACCTCTATGAAGACATAAAGGCATAGGTTATGGGACAAATGTGAACATAAACAGCAAACGTGGCTGCAAAAGACATCTGCGTCCTTGTGAACTTCCTCAAGCACATGGTTAAGCGCAAAGTAGATTTCAGGGTCCTTGCCATTCCTGCAGAAGAAATGATGTGGCCTATTGACCCATCAGTAGTAGAGGATATGCAATAGCAGACACGAAGCATTTGGACTTGGGTGCTGATTGTGTTGCTGGTTTAATATCTTCTAAATGACTGACTGAGGGAAGCTGTCAAATCACTCCTGGATGATAATCCTTGCTTTTCTATTGTTTCCTTAGACGGTGAAAATACAGAGGAAATTCGAGACACTGAAAACTCCTAACAGATGAAAACTGACAAGTTGTGAGCTGAGAGTGAGATTATGAGAAATGGAATTTTTAGTAATGTAATCCACCTGAATACAGGTATTTCCTTTGAAAGACTCTACCATTATGTTATTGTAACTACAAATACTTTCCAGATGCATAAAGAACCATTTAGTAGTTTCAAAATTACTTGTCCTTAGGCAATCTGTTTATGTTCAAGTGCAATTCAAAAATTAGCTAGGACTGTATTTACTCTTCATATGCAGAGGCAAGTGTTTAGCATGGGACGGTCAGAATATAAATAAAAATCCATACATGTAAAGTTCTTAGATCAAACTATTTGCCTTTTATTCTTATCCTTTGCTTTTTTCCCTTGTTTTTTATGGCCACCTTGGACTACACAATGCATTACACAGACACCAAGTCAGCTAGCATGCCAGCAGAAGCAATAAGTTTCACCTATCCAAGTATTTAAAAAGCTTGCAAGCACACACTGTCTCCTGTGCAGCCCGGAGATCCCTGTTGACTCTATGCCAAGTCCCTGAAAAGTTGGACACTGCATCCGGTATTTACACTAAGCTAAAATTCTAATCAGCACTAACAGCAGTGTGTTTTAATTCACCCTTATGATTTTATTTCAATCTGCTAAGTAGCACAACTGCCAGAAAGAAACTGCTATAAACTCCAGTAAACAAATGCAGAGAAAAAAAAATAAGAAAAAAAAACATCTTAAACCTGTTGGAGATAAAAGTTTGCACCACTTCAGACAGGCAGCCCAAAAGGAAAGTCTGAAGCTTTGGTCAAAGCTGATTTCTTTCCAAATATCCTACATTCCACTTTTTTCTTTTTTTTTTGTTATACATTTTTTTCTTCCCCCAACATGTTTGGTACTTTTTAGCCAAGGAAGGAAAACGCTAATGTTATTTTACACTGGCTATTTCACCTCGTGTCCTCCCTTACACAGCTTTCTGCCAAGTGCTGTGAAACAAGAACACAGTAACTACTTGAATCTCTGGATGACACTATAAATCGTAGTGCCAAGAGGTTGGTGCCAAGTCCAGCATCTTCCTTATTTTGGGAAGGGAAAAAAAAAACCCAGCAGGAAAATTCAGAGAAGTTGGTCACCATTTTGGACCTGTTCAGTGCAGTCAGACCTTGGCAGCCATCTTACAGCTTGGCAACCATTTTGAGAATGTGCCTGGCAAGCTCTCAGAGCTCGCCGACACTGTTTCAACACAGCGCTGGTTAAATATAGTCCAAATTAAACAATACCATGTAATATCAGGTAAACTCGCCCTTCATAAATCCACCTAGCACCACGGTTTACGAGTAGATCTTTAAAGAGTGAGGGACAGGCACTCAAGCACCTTAACCCTTTTCCAGGTTCCCATGAAGCCCTGATGGAGGGGGTGCTCCCTCCGCAGCCGGCAGCGAAACAGGGAGACTATGGATGGCGTGATAGAGAAGACATGTCACCTTTCGTCGCTCTTTAATGAGGCCACGGAAACCTCAACAGGGAGCAAAGGCCCCTCCGGAGAAGGAAATGCCGTGTGTGGGGATGACAGGGAGTCTGTACACAACAACACGTAAACGCACAGCTGTCGTGTAAGAAAAACTACATTCACAGCTTTAATTTCCTGATGAACTTTTCCATGTGCTCCTCTCCCAGGGACAAAAAGAAAAAAGAAAAGTTTGAGGAGAACAAGGCATCCCAGCAGCCAGACATCTTTAACGAAGCCTGGTTTATTAAGAGAGCCCAATGCCGGTGCGAGTTGTAAACAAACACTTCCCTTCTTCTCCCACCCCACAAGATCAGCGTCTTTTTGGACTATGTGCTTTTCACTCTGACAGTGCCAAAATCCCAAGTAGGACTTTGTGCCAGTTGAAGAAAGGCACAGTTGTTAGAAACCACTTTGGCCCAGGAGTAGGAAAAGTATTTCACAGATAGACGCTCTGGTAGGGAGGAGGACGAAGCAGCTGGGGGAAGTGTCTCAGAACTGCTCCTCAGGGCCAGGGGGGACAGTGAGGTATTCCGGCCATATTTCTCCTAGTATTTTAAACAATCCCTTGGCTGAAGAAGTTCATTTTTCATATTTAATGTAGTGTAAACACATTTAATAACTTCAGGAGGAATGCGGGGTGAGTGTTTTTACAGAACAAACAGTGCTATCTCTAGGACTGCTTCACTAAAGTTTAGTCTACATGAGCTCTAACTCTGTCAGCCTATTTGAATAAAACTTAAATGATAATATATGGGTAAAACTCAACACTTGGAAAATGGAGTGTGTAAAAAGGCAAATATTTGAAGGTACTAAACAGTATCTGAGTATAAAAATGACATTTTTGGGAAGTATTTAATATCTGAAGACAAATGTCTATTGGAAATGCTTACTACACACATTATATTCTGTTCTTATCTTGAAATAATTTAGAGGGGAACAGAAAAGATCAAGTTTATGCTCTATTAGCATAAAGTTTAAACTATAAGGGTTTTTTGACCTTGAAGTCTGAATTAAATAATGCCTGGGATCTTTATTCTCCCTTTTTTTTGGCCTTTTGAAATCTCAATTTTTTGAGGAAAAAATGAAGAGCCAACTAATTAAGTATAATTTCCTAGTGAATGAAATAAATTAATTAAACCATAATTGAAATGACAATATTAAATATGAAAATATTAGGCTGGAGTAGATCAGAATAAAGTCTTGACACTGCTGGATATCTTTTATATTGAAGGACAGTATCTGCAGCCACATGACGTCAGCCATGCTGGAATAGTTGGGAATGCATTGATAAATTGCTCCATCGATTCTGTTCTGCTTCACTTACCATAATTATAGCACAGTAATGGATGACATGAGTGATATATTTTTACTTTAGAGAAAAGCCAAGAGTTTGCCTGTTTCTTTATGAGATTAGACCAAATCCTTTCAATTAATACAGCATGATTGATATCTAAAAGTGTACTGGGGTAAGATACTTGCTTCATGTGCACATCTTTAAATGTTATTGGTTAAATATTGAAATAGAATTCAAAGAGTAGTTTCAGTGCTTTAAATAATAGTGTCATTTTGGCAATATAAAAGATATATCGTCACAATTTTCAAAGACTTATCTAGGCCTGCTTTAAGCATTTTGATTTTCTTAGATCTGAAAATCACATTTGCAATTAGTATTTGTGTAAGGCAGGACAACCTAAACCTTTTCCTTTAAATCTACGGACCTCACGCTTTATAGGATAAGGCACCTTCAATGAAGTCCCTGCCTCAACTACCAACATTTATCCTGGGAGAAAGGCTGGGATGACTGGATTATGCTTTTCAAGTATATATGGTCCAGGCTTAATTTTCAGCTGCTCTCTATTGAAGTCAATTCCCACTGAAGCCAACTGATGAGGTCCACATGTAGACCCAAGGACAGAACTTCCTTCTGACTACTTTTGTAGCAACAGGTATTACTAAGGCCAAAGGCGTGAACAAAGAGTTAGTAGAAGATGAAGTAAAGAGGAGTCTGTAAAGTCTTAATGTTGCAAAGGAACTGCTACATGGTGCAGCATCGTCTATCCTTTCTCCAAATCTGCCAGCAGCAGAAGAAAGACAGCAGCAACCTGCATGGATTCCCCATTGAGGCACAGAGGTATCAGCACTCCCCTGCTCATGTTTTATCTCCCTTTCAATATTGTATTAGCATACCTTATTGTACTTCTAGGTAGTCATCCATACAAATAACAAGCCTCTTAAACTTTTTAGAGTATGTCACGAAAGAAAATCCCCCTAACCTTTGTGATTTAAGAATAAATAACTGAGTCACCTAAGAAGCAAGAGAGGAAATGTATTTTCGCAGAAGAGATGTGACAAAACACGAGAGTAGGTGAGGCCGAGAGACATCAAACCACCATTAGAAAAGACAAATCCATATTACAGAGATGCCAGGAGAAGACTCTTTTACTGATGCTGTTAAGACTGTCTCATTAAATACAGAGAAGACTTGCACATTTCTCACAACTCAAGCTTCTCTCATCAATATAGGTCCTTCACTCGAACAGAGAAAACATATGTTGTAAAATACCACATAGGTAGCATTCTTACTATTTCAACTGTTTTGGTTATGGAAGTGCTAACAAAAGAACACTGAATGGCTGCTTTATAATCCATAAAAACTTTTTTCAGCCAGTCCGTTGTACCTCCACACTAAATGATTTCTACATGAAGGTGAGCAAAAACCCAATACGCATAGAGTTTTGAACAAAGCCAGAAATATCTAGAGGGAAAAAATGATGTTACCAAAATGCAACCTATCTCACACAGCACTTTTTCAGCATATAGTTCAAAAAAGACCAAAAATCCATTTCTCTAAAAATTTTAACCTGTCCCCTCCCCCAGGCAGTAAGTGTCTAAGATTGATCTGTACTTATAACTGTTGAATTCATTCCCTTCTCACGTTACAAAGGCTGTCACTGGAAAGAAAGTGTAACTTCGGATGGCTGTGGCAGCTATCAAACCTCCTCTGACACATTAGAGCGCCTGAAATCCAGACACCTAAGGTTTACATCAGAAAACTCCAGCATGTAGCGAACAACTCAAAACCAACTATCGACCATCCTATTGATTTCTAGAGGGGAAACCAAGACAGGAAAAGCACCAGAAGAGATAGGGTTTCTTTTCCTCTCCCCATTGCTAACTTAGTGGCTGCCAAACTCAGGTCTTCTCAAGCTTAAGCCATCAGAGGTTTGTATTGCAGCTAGCCAGGATGTCTGCCTAAGATAATTCAAGCTGAAAGCAGACAATGTGCAGCGGGAGCTGATTAGCCACCGACTTCCAACGTGACCTGTCTCAGTCCCAAAAGAAGCTTCTTGACAGGAAGATACTGAGGCTACAGCACAGCTGAAAAAAAATATGGCTATCTTTTCAGATGGTATATGAGGACGTCTGACTTTCAGTCTTGAGCTATTGAGAGGCATTTTTTGCAACTGGCAAGACCCAACCATAGCCTTCATCAAATATTTGATCCAATAACAACAGGTTTAAAGAGATTATTTTCAAAAACTCTCTGCAGCCAATACGAAATATAGTAAGGATTAAATAAACCTTAAACTAATTCACACTATGGAAAGAACGTGTTAAAAAGGCCATATATTTTTCATCTCCTTTTCTTCATCAACAAAATCAGTCTGCTGTGTGTATCAGTAACTTTGCTGAAAGTATTCCAGATTTGCATCCATGTAGCTGAAGGCACTTTTGACCTTATGTGGAGACTGGGAAAATAATAACTATAGGCGTGATTTTGATCATTCATAATTGAAAAGGAAATATCACATGTTTGCTGCAGATCATGTTTCACTCATTATATTCATATCTTAGCTAGTATTTCCATGTTTAATTTGGAGATTGCATGGCCCCAGTTCAAAATGAAAGCTTGGTTCTGAATCCCATGGATTTTGCAGCTGAATCTCAGCCACGGGAACACCCTTTTCCAATTATAAAGTGTATGGCTAGGGTGTAAATCCTAGTGCATATTTTATACTGAAAGTCACAATGTTCACAAAGTACTCAAGAAACCTCTGAAGATCTTCTGTGAAAACCTGATGAATTTGTTGTGAAAAATGAGAAATGTTTTCTGCCTTTAAAAATGTGACTGTGCTATAGAATCGTAAGGCCATCATCTGTTACTTTTAATTTGTTACATTAATGGGCTGCAAGGTCCAAAGTATTTGACATATATGAACCGTTCTGCTGCTCCCCTTTGTAAAGCTCCAGCATTTTTTACACAGCTCTGCAGGAACACAGACCGTAACGTCTGGAATGTTTTGATCTTATCTTAAGTTTTTAATAACTTTCTTTTTTATATACTACATATTTTACATTTTTTATTGCAAAACTCACTTTGCAGCTGTTTATTCCTTCCTAACTTTACAGGGTTCTGCTCATCTCCAGGTCCCTGAAGGACAGAAATCTAAATGCTGGCTCCCAGCAGGAACCGTCCTGCCCCAAGGTGGTGCTGCGGAAGTGCATGGCACCTCCAGCTTCCTCCCCAGAGGAAGAGGAGGCAGAGCTGTGAGGCTGCCACACGGCCACAGCCAGGACACCCGGGAGGCAGCTGCTCGCTGGGCAGCCTGGCAGACACTTTACAGCTGCTTTCTTCATAGCATTCCCAAGAAAGTGATGTGACTCTCCCCAGGCGATGAATCCACCTCTGAGATGCAGGGATCAAATTGCACTGCACTTGGAACAGCCAGGACTTTATTTATTTCTTTTTCTCACAGCAAGGAGAAAATACAAGTGCATACATTTATAAAGCCACACCGAACTATTATGTAAATACTGCATGTTGGAGTGGGTATTTTACTTTTATGGTGGGACAGGAGGAGTAAGCTTATAAATCTAAGGCCCAGGTCAATGCGTAAGAAGAGATTACCTCTAAGCTTTACTTACACATTCTATTTTGGCCCAACAATTTACAACGTATTTCTGGAAAAGAGAATAGTCCCTGCTCATTGCTGTTGGCACAGAGCACGTGCTAAGATGCATCTTCCTGAGATGTCAGGGGCTAGCACATAAGAAGGGACAGTAAATTCCCATCGAAGCTGTATTCAGGCAATCTGACTTAAGCAGTGGGGATAAAACACATCTACTCGGCTTCAGCCCTGCACTTTTTCTGGCTTGTGACACAGGCTTTCATGCAGTCTCATCGACTATCGTACAGCTTGTCATGACCCTCACCCTAAAAGCTTCGTCTCAAGCCAAGATCCGTGAGGGCTCCTTCCAAAACAAATCAAGAAAAAGTTGCTCTGAAGTAATGTTTTCCTGAACTGAGTGAGATGCGACTCCACTTCCACCCACGTAGTAACCTAGGCACATGCCCAGAGGCCTGTGGCCAAAGCACAAGAAAATGCACGCACCAAGTACCCTAAGTTGCCAAAAGGGAGTGCAAAAACTTAGGTCAAGAAACAAAAAGTATGCGAAATTTTCAGAGAGGTCTCAATGCCACTAGCAAGCTATGTCTGCCAATCTGCACAGCACCATTTTTTTGAAGACACAAGTTACAGGTGCCATTGTAGCAGCCGCTGTCTGAAACAGGCTTCCATCTGTACCACCAAGCTCACAAAATGAGGCTGTAAAATAAGAATAACCTTATAACGACACAGTGTTACTTGAGGAATGAGGTTCTTAGTACACAGACGGTATCAGAAAGGATCATCAAAACATTACGAGACATACTAAAATGGAATTCCTGTTAAGATGTTAACTTACACTTATACATAAAAGCAGCATATTTAAAGCATGCTTGTTAACATTTGCAGTTATTCTACTGATGAAGAGGCTTTTGGAGAGCATTGTAAGGAAGTTACATTGAAAACAAAGCAACTATTTTAAATAATACTAAATGCATTATTTAATAGAAGTTGACAGTAGAGATTAAGGAGCAGTACACGTGGATTGTTCGATTTTGTTCTCTAGTGGCAAAGGAAGATATAACAGCATGTTTGGACAGAAGAATCTTAATGTTTGAAGTCTCCAGCTGCAGAATTTCAGGGCTGAGTTACTGAGTACAGGCCAGACACTGCTTTAACTCGGTTAACTAAAAAAATCTGCCAGAGGGAGATTTCCATCTTACCTTGCAGGGTTTGCTGGGGCACACTCTCTGAGTCTTTCATGAATAACAAGTAACTCCCTATGATCAAGATGATAAGCACTATCCTAACCGCCCCTTTTTTAACACATAAGAAACATGCTTTCTAATTCTGCAAACTCCAGACCATTTCCTAGAAGGAAGAAAGTAAAAAGCTTATGTTAGGAAACCATTCCTCAGCATACAACTGTAAAAAGGAGGGTGAATGCACCTATAAAAAGAAGGGTGGACACATTTATTTGCTTGTTTTTCTTCTTGGACTGAAAGGCACATGACAGAAAGTGGAGCGGGATCAAGTCCAAAGAACTATCCTCTTTAAGGATACACTATGTGGTATCATCAGTGAGTCTCAGCCAATATTGGCTAACAGTTGCTGTCTGTTTGCCAAGCAGAAGTTTGCCATGTTAAACTGTCACTATATTGCCACCTTGAAGAGGCGTTATCATCACTCTTGCGATGATACACGGCAACCGTGAACGGAAACCAAGGCCGGAGCTCACACATCTGAACAACAGACAATCCTGGTGCCACGGATAAGTAACCCAACAGACAGTACTGTCTGCTTATCGCTGCCACAATCCAGGAACCCTCTTCACATGGATGATCCCTGCAGTAAAAATTATACTGGTTTATGACTTTATAATACGCCAGTTACTGAATTTTATTAAAAATACTGTGAACACAGAAATCCATTTTATTATTTCTCTAAATTTACTGCTTCCTTGCTCTGAATACAGTATAAAAGCACAATAGAAAGCCACAAAATTACTTAGGCATCCCATGGAATTGATACTGACCTAAAAATATCGACAAGAATTCCTTCCCAAGGCATCTTGCCTTAAGATCTTCACAGGTAAAGGACAGAGAGTCAGCCAGCACAGCAGCCACAAGGCAGGGGCCAAATCTCCCCTTTCACTAGACTTCTTTTCAGGCATATAAAACCTGGGGAAGGGGAGCATTGCACCAGACAAACATGCTATATACTCCTGCAGACAAGGCTCCCCATATGAGAAAACACTTAGATAATAGAGCTGCATGGCTTATCCAGGGCTCCTGCACAAACTCCTCATTAATATGGCAAAGTTATGAAATGAACTTACAGAAGCAGGACCTGAAATTTGATTAGATACAGGGTGGGAAATTATTTTTTTTATTAATAATGACTGCATAATATTGACTTTAGTAATTACAGGCTGCAAAAGTGAACTTCACAATAATGACACCATATTGATTTTGCAAATGCAAAGGTACAAAAGTACTTTCATGCCTAAGAAAGGTTCTAGTTACCACATTTGAAAGACCCTGGGAGAACAGTGTCTTGGAGAACTGTATTCTTCATTCAGCAGTGCTCCTAAGCATACACCTAACTTCCTTACTCAAAAGCCCTAATATTGAAAAACCTGATAAAGCCTTCTCTGTAGCGCCCTCAGCTCCCTTTGACTCAAGGTGGTACTCAATACTTTGCGGAGCTAGAGTCAACTCTAATGGGTCAAATGCAATTTAACTCATTAAAATTGTTTATTCAATATGCAATACATCAGTGAATTAATATATTATTCACCAATACATTCTGAACTATGCAGCCAGCTGTACGCAATGTTTCTAATACACTAGCTGACATTTTTTTAATTACATAAATACTTTGGATAGCAAATACTGTTCGCTATTTGGCAAGCCCTACAAATTATATACAGTTAATTATATTCAGGTTGGTATACGGGTTATAAATAAGTGTGATAAAACTGTGATATCAGTGCTGACAGAATTTTAGTGGAAATCGACATTTTCCTATACTGAAGTAACTGAGAGTTATGAACAGAAATACTGCCTCCAGAAATGCAATTGTAAATTAATAAATTGTGTATGTGCACAAAATGACTTATTATTCTAAGGCACAACATATTATTGCCTTCAATTCTTATTAATTTTATGACTTGCCTTAATTTATACTTTGAGAATTGGTTTTATTCCTCTTTTTTTAACCATTATTTAAGTTATCGACTTAAAAGTTTTTCACAGCCAGATCCTCTGTATACTTGCATGTGAATCCCAAACTTTAAGTGTCAACTTGCAAATCCGTGTTAAGAACTGTGTGAGCCGTCACATACTGCTAACCTGGAGACCAAGTAGTAAGCCAAGCCCTGGGACTACGGTAGATGGAGAACCTCAGCCTCCAAAAGACTGAACCACAACAGGGCTGTCCAATACACTGCAGTCATTTGTATTCATTTCAAGGTTATTGACTTTATAATGACATCAAATTTAAACACAAAATTCTAAAAAGCTATGGAGCTCGTCCTGTTCTCCACCACTTAGTCCTAAACCAGCCTGTAAAGCCAACCCTGGTCTACCACCATTTAACCAAGTCAAAATTTGTTTCAGGCTGTGTCTTATGCAAAGATAAACCCTACCATCTGCTTGGGGTTCAGCTAACCGGCCTCCTTCCCTGAGATTCCCTGAAGTAGCAACCTGAATATCACACCTGATTATCACGACAACTCCCTTTAACAGATCCTTCTGTTTCCCTGTCCTGACTATTATATCTGTTAGCATCCTGTAGCCAGCAAGGGGAACATGACCTCTTCCCATACACGAGGGAAGAGGCTGAAATTTTGAGCCAAGGTGATGTACCCTGTCACCAGGTGTGGATTAGCTGTTCCAAGTCAGTGCATGTCACAGTGCTTTAAGGATGTGCAGAGGCGTGATGAAATTCAACACAACAACATATATCCTCAATTTACCACATCCTCATCTCTAACAGTCATGCCTGGAGGGACCTTTTCCCATGTTATGGTATGTAGTAAAATACAAAAATAACAAAAAATTAAAGCCTGACAAAACAAGACAAAAACTTAAACGAAAAAGGATACCTTTTGTGAAAGAACTATTACTAAATGCAAAGCCAGTGAAAAAAAACACGGAGGAGGGAAAAAAAGAAAAAAAGGAGAGCATATTCTTCAGTAGGGGAAGTTTCTCCTGTGAATTGGCAGTGAATCAATTACTAAATGACATGCCTAAAATCAGGCGGTGGATTATTGGAAATGAAATCTTTGTCCCAGGAAAGCCAACAGCAAAAATCCTATTGATTTCCATGGGACAGGGTTGTCTCTCTGGACATAACAGTCAATCATGCAGAACCGGCAACGGTGTCCAAACACCCCTGTTTGTTATTAGACCACGGAAATTTGTATTAGTTTGCTTCATCTGCACTTGTGACCAGTGCACCAGCACTTTCTTTTTTTTTAACATAGAGGTGCAAATAAGCAGAGTGGGTTCAATTTTTCAGCCTAAGCCACATAAATGAGAGCTTTGCTATTTCTCCCAAGGATTTCAGAGTCTATTTTCCCCCTGAAAGGCACGGGCAGTCTCACCACTAATAGGAGTGCTGTGTTTACAAGCAGAGGGGAACCAAGCTTTTAGTGGTTTTGCATATTTGCAATACAGTATATGGTTGGGATGGGAAGAAGGCTTGTTGGAAGAGGAAGACGGTGAGAAATGATGGAAGAAAAATCTGATCCTTAGAGGCTAGTATTGGTGTGAAGCCTATAAACACAATCCTCGTTTTTCCCAGTCCTTGTCACAGAAATGGTTTGGCGAAGATCAATCAAATTAACATGCAGATACTTAATATCATAAATATTATATGACGGCATAGTGTTCCCATTTAAACAACTTTCAGGAGCAACCTTTCAAAATTTTAAGTGCTTGGAAATTCTTGGATGACAGAGTTGCTAATTGTGACTAATCTTTTTATCTGAAAGCAGAACTGGGTTCAAATAAATAAAAGGACAATAACAGAATAACAATATAGAAAGAATGCGTGTGTGCAGCGCACACCCACGCAGAAAAACAATAAACAGGTTTACAACAGTGATGGGTGTGATAGGCAAGATACTATTAATACAGAGACCAAAGCCCATCACTTAGATTAAATATTATATGGAAATCACCACAGATAGATACAAGGCTGAGTAAACAAATGATACAAACTCTTGTGGGTATATTTGTCCAGCCATGTATTAGTGCAGTACACAAAATGGGACCCAGTGAATGCTTAAAGTGAAAATCTGTGACCTGTTAGTATCCCCAAAATGCCCGTAGAACATTATTCTCCCTTTTAACCTTAATTTTTATTTTCTTTCTCAATTTCTGCTCTGCTTCTCCCATCATAGCCCGAGTTACCTACACTGACAGCCATAGCAGGCCAAAGTAGCACAGATGGGGTGGCTGCAGCTGCATCTCACCTGCCAGACTGCAAAACCCACCGGGACACTTTCTCACTCCCTTTATGTCTGTCTTTGTGCATTTGCAACAGCGCCTTTCTCTGGGCCTTTATTGAACGTGTCACCGATGCTGCGCGGCAAAGGCTACGACGCACTGCTAATAAGTCACAGATCCACATCATGTTTCTTAACAGAGGAAACCCCAGATATGGCCTCCCCAAAAAGTATCCCTTGTATATGTCAGTATGGGTTCTGATTTAAAGCAAACCAATATGCCTGGCTCCCAAAATGCAGCACACCCATAGGACAAAGAATACCTCAATGCAACTCAACAGCAAACCCTGCTGGATTAAGTTGCAGTGCTGGTGGGCTCCACATTTGATCTTGGTTTGCCTTTGTCAGGGAGTGGAGTGGGTGCAGGTGGCTGTGCGGGAGCAGCCTAGCTTGCAGGGCGATGGGAACAATGTGCGGCGAGCCAAGCGTGGCAAAACTTCCCTTGTAAAGTTGCTCATTTAGTGCTTCAGGAGAAACCTGGCAAAGTTTCCCTCAGGGCCCAATTTTTTTCAAAAGCCTTAACCTCCCCTCCTTTTTTTAATCTTCAATTTTGTGCCCAAAAAACAAGGGACAGGGGGTCAGTTTTTCTATGCCCAGTTTTGTAGGCTGTAAAAAAGTCCTGCTGCCACCTGAGCAGGGGATTGGCTGGGCAGCGAGATGCCTGCGTGCTCTCACTTACTTTCACAAATAATTCCACCTGCAAACGGAGAAGTTGAGTTTCAAATATCAGGCCCTCAGGTTCGTGGACCTTTTGAAATGAAGCTGTGTGTGATTTATGGCTTCGGTATGTGAATGGAGGAAACCGTGGCCATTTTGAGTGAGTCCTGCCCAGAGCTTTCCGATCTGAACCACAGGCTCCACTTCCAGATCAGAGCACAGAAAGTTTTTGTAGCACGTATGCTTGCCGAAAAATATGTGTACCTCTGCAAAGTGAAGCAGACACGGAGCACATGTCTCCAAGAAGCACATGTCTCCAAGAAGCACATGTCTCCAAGAAGCATGCCTGCCTTCCCCAGCCTGCAAACGCAGCTATCACCGGCATATTTATTAAAACCTATAAAGCGAGCGAAAGGCCCCACGTTATACCCTTTCCAAACTGCTTTCTATTAAAACAGAAGACAATTACAGCAGACTGCACGCCCTTTATTTTGGATACAGTTAGAGATTTTGCTGGCTGCTACACCAAAACTTCCCATGCTGTGTTTACTGAATTGAATATAATCTTTTTTTTTCTTCCTACCTTAATTTCAATATTTAGAATAGCTTAATTATATCTGATATCTACTAAATGTTAAATTGCTGCCATGGATACTGTACTTGTTTTAGGCTTTGCCCACAACCCAAAATGTAACTAAAGATTAATAGAATGCTGAGATATTTTTGGCTGCAATTGAAATTTAATGAATAAACATTTAAATAAATTACCCCAATAATGAAACAATATGCCATTAATGCTTGAGTTACGCTAAATGCTTCACTTCTCTTACAGTTCATGCAAATACTTGGGGAAAGAAATTATAGTGGGGAACTACATTAAACAAAATCCTTCCCAAACCACACCCAGAAAACAGAGTCTCTACAGAATCAGGAACAAAAACTGCGTCTTGTCAGTCAAAGTGTCTAACTATGGCATATGGGTAAAGGTTTCAGTCTGCTATCTCCAGACTCATCTTATGGCCCGGGTTCAACACTGCTGAACTGCTCTCCAGACAAAAGCCAAACTCATTGAAAATGGGTGCTGCGAGCTGTCTGGTCAGTGCGACCGCGTAGCCTGCGTCTGGATGCACACAAACTACTGGCATGGGGGAAATGCAATGCGCTTTGGAGGGCTTTAGAGTTTTCTAAGAGCTGAAAAAGAAGCAGCCTGAAGGTTAAAGCTGGCTAGTCAGAATGGCATACTTGGCTGCATATATAGCCAGGTGGCCTGGGCATATTGGCAAACAACTGGCAAACTGCCCAATACATATGGCTTAGATTGCTTTGCTCTTCCCATGAAGCCTTCTTAGACTCTTGAGGAAGCATTCATTTTAGAGCAAAATGCATCCAAGTGTTAAATAAAATCTTCCTGCAAATATTCTGCATGTAATATTTTCCTTTAAATAATAGAGATAACTATATTAAAATAAACTAAATATATATTTAATGAATTCTTACATAAAATTGACACTCCCCTCCCGCCTTTTTCTAAGTGGATCTGCCCATACTTTTGTTAACTCCTCAAGTACCAAATATGCCATTTTTTCCACACGTACTCCTTAGAGGGGTAAGCACTCATTACAGTGTTTAAGCTCTTAGCATGCTGTAACTTGCATTTGTACTGCGAAGCCAGGCGCTTGAGAGGCCCGTTACCAGTGTCCTGCGCTGCTGCCACCGCACAGAAGCTACAGCAGATGTTCAGGGCTTCTCCCAGTTTCGCGGTTACTCTGCGGTTTAGGTATACAGTTGCTTTTATTAAATGTTAAATGATATCTCATTCTTGAAAAGTGCTTTCTCTTAAGAACTCAAAGGCCAGTCCCAATAGAAATTTAAAAATTCAGAAAATTAAAGCGAAGCACTTGGACATATACTCCAGAGCAAGTATATGTTTAAGCATCAGTCCTACAGCACAAGTCCTTATTCTAAGGCTAGTGTAAATACTGCATTAAACATTCACAACAGCTTTGGGGAAAGGGCCAAACATATTTAAGCAATTAACACATGCTGAACTCTAAGTTGGTGCTCACATGCCACTGACTCTAAGCAGAGATTGTGACAAAAGTAAATTCTTCTACATTAAAAGCAATGGGACTTCTGTTGAAAGCTCAGTAAATGCTTAAGTGTTTGCCTAACTGAAGCCTCAGTTCATGAGAATCAAGAAATAATTCTCCTCAGTTCCAGAAAAAATGGACTTGCCCACCATCATCCCACTGAAATCCCTTTCTGATTCACAAACAGGACACTGGAGTTGAGTGCTGCGAGTTCAATTAAGACAAAAACCTAAGTATCATTTTAATGGCCTTCTAACAACAGTTTTTAAGCAGTTCAAAAATGTCCAAAAAGAGAAAGCCAAAAACTTTTCCAAAAGCTGTTAAAAGCTAAGAGTGAGTTACCGTCCCTGTGTCACCCACAGGTAATTCTGCATCCCTAATAAACATAAACCTTGATACTAATGTTTTAATTAAAACTGAAGCCTTGTTAACATTTTAAAAGCAAGTGTGCCACCTGCTAGTAAAAGTAAGTTCTAATAAACCAGGCTTTACAACCGTTATCTCTGAAAGGACAAATATATGCAGCAGGACAGGCATTTAGAGATGACTTCAGCCCAAGTCTCCAGATACTACCTCTGTTCAGTCATTTAATCTCCTTGTCATTTTGTTTTTTTGACAGGTCTCCCTTTCCTCTATTCTTTGCTTGTTTTGTATGTTTGAAGTATGAAATCATCAGGTCAAGGAGTAATTTACGTATATAGATTCTTATTTATATAATGTCTACATACAAAGAGGATCTGACCTTCACCAGAACCCCTATAAGCCATCATAATATAAATAGCGTACATTATTTACTTAACTTCCTTGCTTCAGTTTCTTTAAAGGGGGAATAATATTTACAGGCATGTTGTGAGGATTAGCTCATTACTTCAAGAGCCTTGAAGATGAAACATGCAATGTAAATGAGAAATATCAAGTATCAGTGACACTGATGAAATTATCATCACCATTTTTAAGAGCAGCCTTCGAGAATAAAACCGGGAGAGAAATGTGTCTTTCCGCAAAAGCGTGTTGCTATAGGCCAAAACATGATGACCTTGGCGCCATCTTTTCCTTCACCTTCCTCATCCCCCTCCTCACTGGCAACGAGCATCATTTGGAGCTTTATTAGAACATCTTCACGCCAAGTTGGACATGCTCCAGGCAGAGCTGTCCTCGGCCAAGGGCAACACGTGAAGTGCTCTCAGACAACTCAGATGGCCTGGATGTAGGAAGAGAGAGGGCGGAACAAACAAATTGGGAATTGTTGTTTGTCCTGTGCAGACTTCATCACCCAAGCACTTGACAATTATGAATTTTTCTTGATGGCGTGAACTGGAGGCTCTGATGACGGCAGCAAAGAGGAAATTTGTACCTTCAATTCCCTGCTGCAGCGAGCTATTAGTACGGATTATACGTGCTACTGCAATTTGTATTGGAGCTGCAAAACAGCTCCAAACCATTAAGATGGAACAATGCTAATCTGTTCTTCTTGTACCCTTATCAGTTGGGTAAGAAAGATCAAAAGCAACCCAAGCACTAGGGATACTGAAAGTCCGCTTCCAGATCTGACTACATTTGGCAAAGGATCTGTGGGCCAGATCTTCACTGAATTTAGTGGTGCTACTTCTTTTAACGATTCAGGCCTCGCTACTGGGGCAAATCAGACCTCCGAATCCCCCGGCCACCAAGTCTGAGCTGCCTGAAATGTGATGATGATGCTCTTGAACACTGTGCCGTGAACGTGCTTCCAGTATGCAGTGTGAGATGGAGGGAGACTGCTGAGCTTTGCAAGGCATATGAAAGCAAGCCTTTAAGGACCGAGCAGAGTTACCAATCCTTAGACATAACCAAAGTGTGCTGAATCAAATCAGTTCTTCAGACTAAAATTTTATTTTTACCTGGGGAATTGTAACAATCTGATATGTCAAAGTGAAATGGGAAGGAGGCAACACCATAAAGATCTGACTGAAAGACCTGCCTGAGCTGCTTCAGCCTGAGCGCAAGCTCTGCCCGCACCTCGGCCCCCTGCTCCAGAAACATCGATATGCCTGCGCTGCATCGTGCCAAGCCCGCAAGCTGCCCGGCAAAATGCTATGAAATCAGGCCACCAAGGGTTTGTCTACCTGGCAAACAGCACAAGAGACTCAGGCAGGGTCTGCCAGAGCTCGTTCTGGTGGTGGGAGCGATCCCACTGTGCAGCCTCCCTTCCCTGCACAGCAGAGGCACACGTGAGAACTGCGGGTGATCTCATTTCCAGTAGTTAAGTGAAGTAAGTGCGTAAGTATGCAGGATTGGGGCCCTGGAAACCATGAAGAAATGGGGTTTCTCTTTTTATTGCAGACAACTGCAGCGCCTGTGGACTATTGCAGCAACGCTTCTTTTCCCCAGAGGAAGACCTGGTCCTGGGATTTTAAATTTTTTTAATATATAAATGACTTTGTAAGAAACTTTTCATTAAAACTAGAGACTTGGAAAAAAAGGTTAAAAATATTGCTAGTTAAGTAAATACACAGATTTAAAGCATATGGATAAAAATGAGTGTTACTATAAACACAAAGCATGTCTTCTAAAAGAATTTTGCAAAAATATAAACTTTTTCTAACTGTATTTTGATTAGAGTTTTGAAGCTGTTTATTGAAAGTAATTGCTTTTCCTCATGGAAAAACAGATGTGTAGATGCAGAAGTTTGTTTCTTCTCCTTTCTGTGAAAGTACACATGAAAAGTGTTTCTATAAAAGAAATAAAAGAGCTGGAATAGTTTATGTCATTGTAAAGATAATAATAAATTAGAGCTTACTGTGTCTGTAAAAGTGCAGGAAACAGTTTCTTTTGGCTGTCCTCAAGCAGGCAAACTTTTTGAATTCTCCAAGATTTAACACGTAGAAGATTATGGAGAACAAAACTTGCCCTGAGAGCCTCTGAAGTTTGGTGTTTGTCTTTTTTATTTTTTTCCTTTTTCCTTTTGCACTTTTCCTTTAGAAAAATATAAAATCTTTAAAAATAGACATACCGAGGTCCAGGGCTGAAATATTCTTTGTCCCTATCAATCAGTGTTGGTCTTTTGAGAAAACTTGCCTGGCTCCTACTGAAAGCAACAGTGCTTCTGGCCCTCAGCTCCACCAGAATCCGGCCTCCAAGCTCATCCACCTTTTTCTTAGAGACAAAAGGTTGTAGAGGAGGGCAAAAGCTCAATGCTTTGATACCATTCCGAAACATATGGGAACGTAAAGCTTCATGAAACTGTATTTAACAGATGTTTAAAGAAAGACAACTAACAGATCCAGAATGTAGTAATGAGGAAAAAAAGACAATGTACATAAATTCAGCTGCATGTCTCTTTATAGCGCTACCAATGCCCCGGAGACAAAATGCAAATGAGTCTACTTATTTGCAATACGACTCTCTCCATTTTATATTTAATATTTTAGGTCATTATTAAAACTGATTTTTTTTCTGAAGTGATTTCTTCTGGCATCTAAATGGAGGGAGATTTACACAGTCTGCAGCGTTTTGTACTTTGTCAGTTCAGAAAGTCGTTAAAAGAACCTTGACTATCAATTTCAGATTTCAAAAGTAAGTGAAGAGGCCCCGTGCAGGCTCCTCACACAACCCTTGTGCCAGACAAGCGTCCCGGAAACATCTTGCTATTTAATTTTTCAACTTTTGAGCCCCAAATTTGAGTTGTAGATAGTTTTGGAGCCCAAAGACCAACTGCTCGGTTTAGCAAACCAACAATGTCTGCTCATTTTGTCCCAATCTTTTCAGCTTAAATATTCACAATGTGCCATTATTACTGAATCATTATCTGCCTTTAGCTCTGACAACAGCATCATAAGGGCTATGAAAGGCTCCTTTCTTCTCATGATTAGTCTCTAAAACATTTCCTCATCTTACAGTGCTTTGCAGCTTCCCAGAATGCACTGCTCAATTACAGTGCTGAAATTAACTGTATGCCACTCTTATTTATTGATAAAAGAATAATCAAGTGCTCCAGCCCATAGCCTGCTTTGGCCACAGGTTTTATATCAAGTTTCAAGTAATGCGTTTTTTTAACTCTTTGAATCCTCTTATAAATGGGTGGCATTGTCTGCGGTGCAGTGACAACATTGTGCTGCTCGCTGTGCTGCACAAGATAAAGCACCCTTCATTTGCGTGGGGTAATCTTGTTGAAAATAATCGTGTAAGGCTGACACTTTAAAAATTAATCTTGAAAGGGAATAGTTTGTTTGGTTTTTTATCACTGGGACTGATCAGGCTCCAAAGAAATCAGATGTAAATAAAACTGAGACACAGAACTTGCTAAACTTTGTTCTGGAAGCTGCATATGCACGTTAAAAGACACTGCCGTGCATGTTGCTGAGTGAGATTATTTTAACTGGAGAGGATAACTGGAAGACTTCTTGCATCTACCTCCGTGGGATGTTCCTTGCGTGGACCGTGCTAATTGCTCAGGAACGGAATGCAGGCCTTTGGCTCTCCTACGCCATCTGTTTTGAAATGTGACATTAAATTGTGATTTAGCAGATAACACGCACAAAGCAAACTGCCCCAGAAACAATGGGCTCACTTCTGTGGAGGCTGGCGCTGAAATTCCGATCGACTTCAAAGAGACCGGACTTGGGCTTCAAGTTCCTATTGCTTCTACTGAAGCAAAAAGATTTTCTATCCAATACCAAAGAATAACATGTAATTGTGCTATAGCTTGGTCCAGCGCAAGAATGAAAATAAAAACACTTTCTAAACCTCAGAGATACTTGTTAAGCCATGTATACATTAATCATTTATACCACATGATTATTGTTCATTATTTGGGCAATAACAAATGGAAGGGTGTGGGGGTTAGTGTGGGTTTTAAGAAACCACATTCTATTTAAGCAAAGCCAACTATTAAAAAAAGACCTAACTTGCCAAACCAAGATAAATATATGCCATTTATGATCACATAAAAGCTACTACTCCTGGCATTACAATTTCTCTTATAATTGGGACTATTTTAATTAAATGAATGCATATATTTACAGTTATTCTTTGAATGGTAAAGTGATTTACCAATGATAATGTCTTTGACTTCTTTTAACTGTACTGGCAAACTCCACTTAAAAAGTGATCTAAATACCACATTGCCACAATAAATTAGTAAAGCATCTAATAAAGTCTATATATGTTGTTATGGAGTTTAAATGCTTCAGAATGAAACAGCAGGTCACCCTTCAGTATACCCAGGTCAAAAAAAGATGCACACCTCAGACAGAATAAAATATGGCAAAATTATTACATGAAATATATATTTGAAATAGAAATATACCAGCAGTCTCAAAAACCTGGCAGCCTGTTTTGTAACACTGATCAGATGTAGAAAATTGTTCCCCAGGAGTATCTGCCCAATTTTAAGTAATGCAGTTCGATAACACATTTGTAAGCTGTCAGCTTAAGTGCAGAAGTGACAAGACACAGGATATATGTGTATCTTAACTATTCTAAGTGTTTGTTTGCAGTGACAATCTATTCATTATAATAAACTAGTGTTAGAAAAGTTAATAACGTGTTTTTTCAGATAATGAATTTTTATTTCTACCCGCCGTCAGAATTTGTATGGTATCCAGCACAGTGTCTACAACTTGGGTTACAGAGGGAGACTGAGCTTCGAGTCCAATGAATTGCTGAACTGTTTCCCAGCGCACGGCACAAGGGCACATCTCCTGCATGCCAAATGAAGGCGTAGGGGCTTCTCCTGCTCCACTGTTACAAGAAGACTCACGTTTGGAGACCTGAAGTGGTGCATGCAGTTTCCAACCAGGGAGAGCATTCTCAGTATTTCCCATAGCGGCTGTGGTTGGTAAGGAACTTAACTGGAGGAAAGATTTTCAAGTCTGTGTCTCTTGTGGTTTGACTCAATGCACTGTAAACGTTTTGGAAAATTTGGGTTAAGTTGGGACTGTCCTCTCTCAATTTTATCACTCCTGCAAGTCAAGTTGGCACATGTGACCCTGTCGATGTTTCAGTTTATGTTTGAGCTGTTGATTTGGATGCTAAAGTTCTCAAGGAAAACAGAAGTTGCTGACCCAGAATGAGAGAAGGTTTAAAGACAAAAGAAAAATGAGTGCAGGCTGAAGCACAGGCTATACACAAAATGAGGATGGTTTATGGCACCATTTCAGCACTTGGGCAAACAGATCAGGAGAAAAATCAGTTATGTTTCCTTCCAAACCAGGAGAATAGAACCAGCAGCCCTTTTAAAACCTGCTGGGGTTTTGGGCCAGTATGTGTCGGTCATTACTCTGGGGGCTTCAGAGAAGGCTGAAAACCTAGGATTTTCTTCCAAGTCATTCTACTAAGCCTGGCTAGTAATTCTATTAAGAAAAATAAAGCAAGCTGTAATGTTTGAGTTTAATAAGCGAAACACAGCAAATATGTGAACAGAACTTCTGACTTAATATTTTTTAACAGATGTTTTATAAAGTACAGATTTAAAAGATTTGCCTGTCTTATTGTTCTGGCTGTTGCTACATTTTCAGTCCCAGATTTTCCCAGCTGTAACAATTAAATAGCGAGGGGTATAAGCCTGGATACTGTAGGCAAAATGCCCAAAATTTTTCTCTCCCATGGAAAAACACCCCAGTATAAAGGCAGTGATGAGAAGGCGGAGTTAATCCTTTTGGCAAAGGAATAATCTCCATACTCTTAAAAATGGATATGGTCATTTTAATGCACACTATTTTATGAACGATGCTTTAACTGTGCTGCCAATTAGCAGAGCCTTAAAAATACCTTGCTTATACAGGCCTGATAACTGTCTTTCTTAACCTTTAACTGACCCTTTTTGTTTTTGCCATGCTCATAAACCAGCATATGAACTATCAAAGAGAACGGCACCGAACATCGATTCAACTGTTATATATTAAAAAAAGGGGAAAAAACCTCAAATAAAAAGAAAAAAAAAAGAGAAAGGAATGAAACCCAGCTGGCCAGCCAACTTTTAAAAACCGTAAGCAGAAAACATGCTCTTCTAATGGGACAGAGAAGACAAGATCTGGAATAGGTGCAATTTTATTACTGCAACAGCGATTCACAAAGCCCACGCTCTTTTCAAAGCATGAGCCCCGTGGAGTTTTATCGGACATCTGGAGCAGGGCTCTGGCAAGATGCTGAGGGACTGGGGCTCCCATTGATCTCTGCACTGGCAACAGGCACTCCAACCTTGCAGAGGCAAGCTCTCTCCAAATGGTAATGGATGAAGTATTTTGCTCAAAAGTGTATAGAGCAGGATATTTTTGCTTTTATCCAAGAGTTATACAGCGTATTTCAGATATTTGGTCTCGAGACCCTTTGACTCCACAGCAAGTCAGAAATGAAACGGCTGACAAGAGCAGGCTATGGCAGCCAATCTAAAGCTACTGAGTTTTTCAAACACACCTAAAATAGACTCTGCTATATTTCATCTCAAACTGTGTGTATTCAAACATATGGCTAAGGGAAGAGATACATGCAAAGGTTTATACACACACAATGTTTAGCATCTACTTTCAAAATATATCTCACAAGAATTTCAGGAGACCTCAAAATAACAAATATTATTCGTCTGATTATTAACATTTTCTCCTTTTATACCAGTCAGTTGAAAAGTATGCAATCACTGGGTATTTTTGGTGGCCTCTCAATCATGTCAAAGATCGTAAGACAAGCAGATGGTGTACATCTGGGCTTACCCAGCAGTAAGGGAAGTATCTCCAGCACAGGTAGAATGATAAAGACAAGACTAAACATACACCATTCTGTTTGGACCAGTGCAATGGGACGAGTCCCATGCTTCTATTTACCTGTCTGGAGCAGGATGACCCAGAGAGGTACAACAGCAAACAGCACTTATGACGTGAAGCAAGAAGCAACCTTGCAACATCTCCAGCACAGCTCTCGGCCACGCCACTGGATTAGGCTGCCCTGGCTCATTTACCACGGAGTCGAGAAGGAAGAAGTTAATGGAAGAGATTTGCAAGAAGGCAATCAGGGTGAGCCTCTCTGGGATTTCAGTGGAGACATAATGAGGGGCCAAGCCACCCCACAGCATCAATCACCAGCAGAACGCTGTTTATCTTTGCAGACCGGCATCGATTTGCACTGAGAACCCACCCCAACCTCTCGAACATTATTTAGGTTTGTTTTGGCCACAGTGTCAGAGTTCATATGAACAACAAGTTAACGGCCAAAGTCTGCCCTGAAGTGCCGTTTTGCCAACCTGTATAAGAGCAAAAAGTCATCCTTGGCTTGGCCTGTCCTCATGCTGCTGAAGCTCTGGGGGAGTTTTTAGAAGTAGTCTCAAGACCCCAAGACATTTAGGAAGTTTATTAGTAAGGGTCCATTGCTATTTTGCTGTGAAGAGGGCTAATCTGGATCTAAGGAATGAAATCAGCAGTTTTATTATTCACATCAGATGGAGCTATGTGTGCTGTAGCTCCTAACTCCAAACTTTAACCGTTCTTTCCATAACACTGTCTTGAAAGAGACGGATCACCCTCCTGCTTGAGACATCCAGAGTCTTAAAAAGCATTACTTTCCATCATTTAAGACAGTATTATTATTATACTGTATGGAAGCCTCTACTGTAAAGGCTAGGATGTAACTAACTACATATACACTAACTCAAGAGGCTCTGCAGCTTACAGAGCACTCGCTGCATTGTACCCAGATCTAGATGCCATGCATAGTTCATTTGTTCTTTCTTTCCTTCTTTTCTTCCACCACCCCTCCCTCCCTGAAATACTAAAATATCAGATAGTTGATGACAGGGAAGAAATGTTAACACTGTAGTTTGAAAGTTTTTAACCCTTGCCTTTCATCATCTAACACTTATTCAATCTCATGCCCCTTGCTTCACTGCTTCAAAACCTCCCGTACATACCAAGGCGATGACCGCAACGTAAGCTTGTGCACTGACTGATTAGATTTAATTAGATGGATACTTTGTTCAACTGATCTTTCAGCTATAGAAAGTATTGGGTTACTTAACCATATCGGCGAAAACATTGCTCTCATGTTTGAATGCGATGGATGTGTGACACTGTGACACATTAAAAAGTGCAATAGTTGGCTAAGGTTTAACGGTTACCTATTTTAATTGAGTTTGCGTCCCTGGAAGATTGTCTCATTTTTCCCATTAGACCTGTCAGTTTGGGGAAATGCAATGCCCCTAAGTATGATCCCTGTCCTGCCCACCTTCTTAAACAATCACCACTACTGTAAACTACTTTTTTTCTGGTTTTAGAAAAATTTAAAAAAGAAAATCTTGCTTCTTTCCAGTTTTGCCTCTATGTGTTCTTGATATCTGCATCCCACCACCAGTCCTCAGTGCAGCACCTCGTGGTGCAGAGCAGGCTGATGTGTTTTCACGGGAGTGGTTCCAGTGGCAAAGCATCAGTCCATCGATCAGATACTGGGCAGCCTGATAGCGCACTGGCATGGAGGGGGCAGCAACCTTCAGTTCCTTAACCAGCAGGACTCCGGCAAAGCACAAGCAAAGGATCACAACCAAACTCTTTGGCATCGTCTCCTTTCCACAGTTACAGTATAATAATTAGCACAAACCCCACGCTCTTTGCAAACATGAGGCACTCTGCTGTTAAGAGGAGCAAAGCAAAGCCGATGTACAACCGATTACTTTGAAAAGGTCTATGGACTTGGTCAGCCTGGCAAAGAAATTATTCGTACGGCTCTGCTGGCAAACTGCTCTACTGTAACTGTACCTTATACAAATAAAAAATGCTTTTGCCAATAAAGTTCATACTAGGTCCCCCAAAGCAACGTCTTGTTTTGACAGAAATGCCTTTAACACTAAGCCTTTTGCCAGTACACAAATGCTGTACACAAAACGACAAATTTAGAAGAAATAAATAATGTTACTACTCGAACTAATGTTTCTGCTGTAGTCATGGTTCAGTTTAAATGCTAATTTGTAAAATTAAGCTTATTTTACTTATTTTACGCATTTAATTCGGATTTATCTTTTATTACATTTAGGTTTTTGTTTGTTCTTTACCTAGACTTTACAACTCACAACTGAGATTAGGTCTGTTATACAACTTTGTTTAATTCTATACTCAGAGCCCACATAGGATATAGCTTTTAAAAAACAGCTTCATATGATTATTACAATCTCTCAGTGATACCCAGAGCTCAGCTCTCCCTGGTCAATAATTAGTGTGATTGTGGCTTAATACAATTTTCCTTTTTTTTTCCCTGAAGCAAATACAATCTTTTTAGATCAATTTGTAGATTGTTACCCTAGAGGAGGAGAACAATGTAAACAAACGCTTTTTTTTAATACCATATAAACTCATTTAATTTGCAGAGAGATAAAAGCGTGAAAATATTTCATTTTGCTACCGGAGGGAGAGCCTTGTACCCAGGCGAGCATTGCTGTCATGGCAGATCAGGTCTGAGTCTGGACGAGAGAATAAAAAGACCCACACAAAACTTCTGTGCTGAAAATCAAATCCACATGCAGCATTAGTTATTTGCATACTGAAAGGCCCCAGTTCTCCACCGCAGCGCCGCCACTTTCTGCTTCAGTGGAACTAAGCTGCTTTAACCTGGCAGCCCCGAGGAAAGGGAATCCCTGCGTGGCATACGGCCACCGCCTCCTCCGCTGGCTGGGGGACAGTGGGCACGGAGGGAAGGTCCCAGGGTCCTGGCACAGCCAGGCTGCCAAACCAGCCCTTGGAAAGTGCTGGCAGCCTGCAGAGCAGCCTTGTTACAAACTCATCCCTGTCTTGCACAAACTTCTCTACGGCTGGGCCAGCCCGGCCACATAAGCTCCTCTGGGTCCCTGGCCATTGCCGGTCCCACACTTGGCTACTGCAGAAGTCAAAAGTTTCACAGCACGGCAGCGCCTGCCAGATCTTGTTGGATCTGGAGGAAGTTTCACTCTGCAAAGCCAACAGAGGACACAGTAGCTGAACGTTGAAATAAGTTTATTAGGAGGAAAGAGAAGGCAAAAGAAGAGACTAGGAAGAACGGAGCAAAGTCAAGGATGCCTGCTGTGGGCTCTGACAGAAGGTGTGAAACACAAGTGGTAACCGCAGAGCAACGTATATAAATCACTTTTACCACCAAACCCTGCTTGCTTCTTGTATGTTTTAGGCAACTGAAGTTACCAAGTCCCGTTTAGCCAGGTTACTGCCCTCTTACACCAGTGCTGTGTGGTAAAAGGGATGACACATCAGGCAAAATTAGCTTTGCCTAACTTGAAGGCTCCTTCAGGCAACTGCAGAAGAGCCCAAAAGTTGACTGCAATCCCATCTCCTGCATCTGCCTGTGCTGTGAGAACATGAACAAAGGCAGCAACTTGATGAAACTTCAATGGTACAAACCCATTGTACTTACATGAAGAAGACAGGGCATGATTGTACTTAAAAATCCACGAGAAATGTGTAGCACTGACACATTTTCCCATTGCCATTTTCCCTGCTCCTCCATATACACATTTCTAACACCCGTTCCTAGTTTAATGATTTGAGGGAGTTGGGGGTGAATCAGCTTATTATTACTCAACACATGTGATGGAGGAGGTAGAGTGGAGAGGACCTCCAAAACCGGACAGGAACTCTGAATACAAGAGACAGCTAAGTGAGATATATTAACACATCAGTGCTACAAAAATTTCACTTAATTGAAGAAGGATTCATAGAGTACCATCTGGGAACACCTAAAGAGCCCTTCTGCGGGCTGGAACAAGAGTTTGTAAACGCACCTTTGCCTAGACACCTTGCACATTGACAGTACCTTGACTTATAGCGTAGGTGTGCTACAGGAGAATAAATTTGTTTACAACAAAATTGTGGGACTGCCTGCATAGAGATAGCTTTCTATATCTTGTTTGAATAGTATACTTGATATTCAATGGCTTTTTTGGGAGACAATACTCATCAGTCAACTGAAGCACATAATTTTGAATCATGAATATCTCAGCAGCCAGTGAAGAATTTAAAATCTTGGGAGTCTCCCTGCTACAGTCACCTGCCCGTTTCTCCCCAAAACATACAGGTCTGCAAGTCCTGGCACACCAGTTAATGCAGAGCAGGAGAACGATTCCCATGTGGCTGTTTCAGACACCATTCTGCAGCAGACTGTTGTTATTATACAATCCATGTTTCCCAGGAGGGAAACTGAGGCATGCATGTTTGGGATCAGACTCTCAGCTCTAGCCACTGCGAGACAGGCTTCCCGAACACCTGAGGCTCACTCGCACACATATGTGCCATGTAATACAAGTCCAAGTACCGAGATCTTTCCCAAGCAATGTACCCAGGATGTCTGCAGCCAAGGCATGATCTTAAGCCAATTTACTGGTGTCCCCAACCACTGCCTCTACCACAAGGCCATGTTTCCGCTATGGATTACATTGAGACCATTAATCTTTAAAAGAGCAGAATTTGCCACTAAATGCAACTGGAAACAATGGTAAGAAAGGCTCCCTTTAATGAGAGCCAGCTTAATATAACAACCGACTTCTACATTTCTTATCTGAAAATACCTCCCCTGGAAGCTGTGGATACCTTACAGGCTTAAAAAGAATTACTAATGCATTAATTCTTGTCAGATTTGTAGTGTCCTAACCCACAGCTGCTTCACCCACTGACCTGGGTAACACTAATGAGAACGATATAATTTAGTAAATGAGGGCCCGACAGTGCACTGTGCATTTGGGTTGTTATTTGGTCCCGGTGTGAGTAAGGGATACCCAATGCTCAGGCATTAAGAGTATCATTAAACAAATTTTTAGGATCTTTGGTCTTTACTTCTTTTCTGTTTTGTGTTTGTACTAACATACAGTTACATGTCTACTTTTATGTAGTAAAAGTAGTCATTCCTCTTTATCCTGTGTGGTTTGGGTGGGCTAATAGCAAATGTGGAGTGCAGTAGAAGTGTATGCAAGGTTTGGGGAATAAATGCTGATTAAATGAAAATCATCCTGTGTAATAGCAAAAAATGATTAAGCGGGTATTTGCAAAGGCATTGGTTCTCAGGGACCCACCTGGCTGGATGAAGGCAGCCATCATGTGTCCTGCTGCCGTTGGAGGCTGGCGTTGCACGCGCATGTGAGCAGATCGGCTTGACTCAATCTGAGAACCTTCACATGAATGCACTGCAGCCCTAGTCCCAAGCGCAGCTCTGCTGCTGCTTCTTCCCTAAAATAAATGGTCCCTGCATGGGAAGAACACGAAAGCCCAACTCCTTCCCTGCCACAAGGCAGAAATGGAGTCTCTTCCATCACAGGAAAGGAGAGAACATCCTGACAAATGCCTGCGTTTTGGACTGGTGACAAAGCTGTCATGGGAAAGAGGCGGCAGCTCCCTTCAGAGACGGGAGGTGGGGAGCGGGATCAGGAAACTTCTGAGCTCTTCTGGCAGCCCAGGTCTGGCGGTGGGCCACCAATCCCCCTCTCCTCGCAGCAGATTGGTGCTTAAACACAAGCAGATTGACATTGAATGCTCGGTGGCTGCTCTGTGGTTCCTATGAAACAAATTTGGTATTCAGAGACCAGAGCCTATTGGAGAGGTTGCATAACCCATATTCACCTCCAGAATTAGTACAGCTTGGTACCTCATGGGCTATTTCTGCATAGAGCGAGACCAAGCCTGGCCTAGAAAGTCACCTCTCCCACCAGCTCCCAGAAGGTCCCTGCAACGACCTGGACAACTGCCTTGGGGAGCACACTCCAACACCTCCTTACTGCTGCTGGACCGCCCTAAAGTGTCCTCCTTAGCTGTTTGCACACCCGTCATTCACCTTTCCTTATACAGAGATCATATGGGAAAGGGGTTGTGTGTGCACAAAGAGGATTGTAAGGAAATTAAACTGGAACTGCGACAAAGACCTTTTAATGCACCATGCTGTATGTTGGGTTCTGTAAATTGTGACCTGCCATATGTTAACCTGGTACAGCCCTCCACGTGCATCTCCCGGCTCCAGGAGTCAAAACATTATCCCATGGGAAGACTATCAACTTCCAGCGTTCCCAGGTAATTTGTACATTTGGGTTTTGCTCTCCATAAAAATTGTCAGGATTTCATTCTACTTAATTATCCTCTTCTTGGAGCTCCATCAGGTGTCTGGCCTCATGCCTGCTTTTAGGAGTCTTAATACCAAATGTAACTGGGGAGAGAGACAAATACCCCCAGAGAGAAAATGAGAGTACACAAATTCATTGCCTGTATGAAGGAACATGCTGCTTGTGGTTTGCAGAAGTAGCAATATGTATGCCTGGACAGTAATTTTACTCTGCTTTATTGATTAAAAAAGAAAAGACCGTTTCTCTTAATTCATCAAGTTTTTAGTACGTTCTTTAATGGCACAGTTTGATTTATGATGTTAATGGCATTCCTGTGCAAAACGTGTATTTCCAGTTTTTAAATATGCATATGGAAATGTTCTAAGAAGAAATATTTTCATAAATGGTAATATTACCAAAGTCATCATTAAGTAATGAAATCCATACGCATGATTCCATGTGCATTTTGTTCTTAATCATTTTCAAAAGTTCAGCATAGTCATCCTGCTACTGGCCCGATGCACCACTGCCTCACTCCACTCTTTGACCACGCAAACTGTCCAGTTTTGATGGTGTAAAACTGGAGTAACACAGTGACAAATGAAGCCCTAACACACAGAGTACACTGTATACATTTTTATTGTATAATTTATTATTTTTTCCACTGAGCTGGCTATATTGTTTTATCCATTTGCATGACAGGATGTCTAGGAAACAGCTGAAAGAATTATTTGCAGTGAATTTAAAACACACTGTTTTAGAAAGATGCAGACACAAAAATCTTTCTCAAGCAAATAACAGGGTGCTACCCTTGTGTCAGATTGGGAAACTTATATCTCCTTCATATCATAAACTGCACGTATGACAGGTACAACAGCTCTGCCTCTTTTATTGTGCATGCTGATGGTTCCTGCCTAGCTTCACCTACATGAAAGCTAGGCACTCAGTCAAAGTCAGCTCCTTGAGCTTTCCCAGGACACCAGTGGATAAACAGCCTTCCTATTCCAAGCATTGCTCCAAGCATGGGTTGGAGTTGCCTTCTTCAGTTGCATCCATCTCTCTTCACTGATGAAAAACACACCCACGTGACCTGTTGTGACTAAACACCTAACTCTGAGAAAACCAAAGGAGGATCTCCCTTTCAAACCCAGAGGATAAATCTCATTAAAGAAAACAATCTGGTAAGAAGGAAACCACAGATATTGCCATTGAGGAAACAAGAAGAGATGAGCCTAAAGGCTGCAAAAAGGGAGAAATTTTGGAGGTAGGCTTGAAAACCTGATGTCAGGACTGCAAAAGCAACAGTTCAGGCCAAGCAAGAGGTACAAATAACAAGATTTTTCACCTCTTGCTGTACATGTGCAACAAACAAGTCCCCGAGGGTTAGCCTGAAGGAGGGGTGGCCTCTCCTTCAGGTTTACAACATTTCGTGAGTTTAAGCAGGACAATGGATATTATTTATCCACTGTTTCTGCAGGTTTATCATAAGGAAGAAAGCTCTCGAACCAATTTCAGGCTCTAAGAGACATAGCCACGCAACATTTATTGCTCCTGAGAGCCCTTCTCTGCAGCCACCACCAACCTACTGGAGGACACAGGCATGCCAAGTGGCATTCGCGCAGGATGTAGTCATCTATGTCTAATACCTCAGAGATCCTCAGAGCCACCTGGTGCTTGCATTTTGGTTGGGAACATTCCCCACATGTTCAATTAGACTGGGACTTTCATATACTCGAATGTCCTGGTCTAGGATGCAGGAAACAAAATCCCACCGGAGCTCTTTGCAATTGCACAGCTCCCAGACTCTGCAACCTGAAGGGACCCACTCCAGCAGCACACTATGAAGTGGCTGGCAAATAGATGCATATATTGGAGACGTGGACATGCTGTAAGCAGAGGGTTACAGTGTGATTGTCTCTAAGAAGGTTCCTTCACAGTTAATAATCAAATCTGTTTTAACCACTTCAAGTTATTTGCCACTAATTTTATTGACCATTGATGTCCATTTTGGTCTTGTTAAAAACGAGATCTGTATTTGTGTCACTGAAAAAACATCCAACAATATTGCTTAAGACTTCAATAATCCTTAGGCTTGTTTCCTTTTAACCCAGAAATGGAAGTTTTAAACAGTAACCCCAGCATTTACAAAATCCAGGTTTTGACATCCACGGACTAATTAATCTTCACACATTATTGCCATTTCATGGAAGAAGAAAGTGAAATGCAGACAAGTCCCCAAACCCCCAAGCAGGTCAAAGGCAAATCTGGGATTGGACTTCATAAAAGCTGATTTCTCCTCTAGACACAGACTCTAGATCTTGCTTTACAAAAGACATTTGTATTTTCTGTTTGTATCAAATTAGAGCAGACTTTATAAAGTGTAAGAAAAGTCATCCTAACAGCTACTTATTTTCCATCGCTATTCACAGCAACCCTGCAAAAAGTCGACAATATATTACACAACTGTGTAGGTTCAGTGGCAAGGGTTTTAATTGGCTGGACAGTCAACATACATTGAAAATAAAACATATGCCAGACTCTGAACTATGGAAAACACAGAAGCCAACAGAGCTGTGCTGTGTTACGCTAGCCAGAATTCTAACTCAATAGCTGGTACAAATATATACTAAATAAAACCCAGCAATGAGCTCTGCTGCATAAATAGCATCTCTCTACACTGGCATACTACCCACCAGCAATCGGTGGCTTTAAAGAAGTGAAAGCATGCTTTTGGCATTGTCTTGAAAATATGTGACTCCCCAGAAAAACAAAATCCAAACACATCCCTTTCCTTGTGCAGACAGCCATGCACAATGTATCAGAGAAGTTCTGTCTGTTTGGGGGTTTTCTTTCAAGTACCTCATCAGTTCAGTGGAGAGGTGTGACAGCACTGCAATGAAGACTGAGGCCTGCACGTTAGGACTTACAACGTAAAACTGAAAACGTTATTGGGAGTACCAGCTCTAGAATAATGAAATCAAACTGACACGAGTAGGTAGGGGACTAAGTTAATTCCCTGCAAGTTCTTATCCAAAATCGTACCTCCAGTCGAAGTGCTTCAGTCCTCTTTGGAGCAGGGATACTATTTTTGTTTCTGTGATAGAGATGCAAGTGCCCAAGTGAAGCAAGTGCTTCATGTGGTTCCAAACCTTACGAGTGGGTCAGCCTCTGTTTAGAAGGTGAACACCCCAGATTCCCCTTGGGGACAGGAACACCGTGCTTTTTATAACAAGTCTCCTGAGCCACAATGCCCACAAACAAGTTCAGATGTGGACAACTGATGTCTACCACCAACTTATGCCACTTTCTACAAGCTCTGGACAAGATACTCCAACACTACATTTGTATGCCTTACCAGAAGAGAGCTCAAAAAATGGTTCTAAGATACACCACACTACCCAGAGGGGAAAGAAATATTTAACAATCAGAAGGCATTTCAGCTTCTTTCCACTCCTCTGTCACCCCCCTTCTTATCAGAAAGACGAGTTCTTCCACAACCATCAGAGCAAACAAAGCCCTGCTTCCTGAGAATCACATTGCATGTCTTCATTCCTCCCAGGACAACATCCTGTGCTTCTCCCCAACTCCTTTATGATTCATCTTCCCCTCCTTGCAATTCCTCCCTTTCCGACCTCTGGCCCTCACATCTGGAGGAGTGAGACACAGCTTGCGTGTGGCTGCTCCCAAGCTTTGTGCCTTTTGACGGACGTACCGGACAGACAGAGGTAAGGTTCACCCTGTCGACATTCCTCCTGGGAGGATGTGGATGGGGGTGTCTCTTCCCTGCTCAGCCACCACGTTCAATGAAAAAAAAAAGTAGAAATTTGGTGTATTTGAGAGCTTTTATCTGTCTGTCATACTGGAACGAAGTTAGCCAAAGCGATAAATGTTATGTGAGCATTACCTACAGAGAGAGAGGAAGCTATTGCAGAAATATGAAAGAACTGAGAGGCACAGCTGGGGAAGCCACTTTCACTTCACAACTTATCCCAGTCCCCAAATGACTGATTGGCGTGAGTCCCTGGGTCTGAATTTAGCAGCCTGTAGCACACCCTGTCTCTGCAGCCCGCTAGTACCTCTCTTCAAACACAGGGGCTTTTCTATGCAAATCCCTTGAAGAATGTTTCTCTGCCCCAGGAGGTGCAGGGATTCATGTTCATCGCTTATGGAAAGTATTGTACCTTAGAGCTTAGAAATCAAGGCAAACAGAGATGCATTCACCACAGGTACAGAACAGCAAGGGCTGGTCTTCCAACACATCGGCAACTTCAAAATGTCTCTCAGTTGCAATCTGACAAGGTTGTGTTTCAACAGGAATATGTTATCTCTCTTTCTAAGGCCAGGCAGGACACTTCCTAACAGACAACGCAACAGGCCCTAACAAGTGATTAAATAAGTTAGGTTTGGGGAGTATTTTTTTTTCCCTTTTCTGTTCCAGCATTTAAAGCCCATACTCAGAGTCAGTTGAAGCAAAGGCCTTCTTCCAGCAGTGCTGATAAGGACAATACGTCCTCACAGGTGGAGCCTGCAGGCAAGGAGCTGGAGGGGAAGGCAGATATCACCGCAGAAGTAATGGCTCTGCCTGCACCAGTGCCAAAAGCGTGTTTCTGCCGGAGGAACAGAAGCAGTGTGGAAGGAGCCTTTGCAGTGGGCCGAGGATGGTTTATGGGGATGACAGAATGGATGTGGTTAAAATTTTAATCAGGATGACATGTGTTGTTGACATATGGCAACGCACCACCATCTGGATTCAAAAACAGACCTGGGTTTTCAAGCTGTTGCTGGCCAAAGCCAAGAACATTGCTGAGGTGCTAGGTCAGACTGGCTGGGAAGGGTTCTGCCAGCAATCCCTCTTGACACAGTATTGCTTTCATTAAAGCAGCTTGCCTGCCTGACCATCTGAGGTGAAAGAAGGATAAAGTCCATGAAAGGTGAAAGAAAAAGAGAGAAAAGGTCAAAAGAGGAGTTGAGATAATGCATCCACTTTCTGCCCTGCTTCAGCCTCTGCAGCGTACTCAGGTTACTCAACTGCAGCCACTCATTTTGTGGTCTTGTAGGGTAAGCAATGTCTTCGGCTCTCGGCAGGAGCACTGCAGCTCAGTTCGAGGAGTTTCTGCCTGCCTCCGGAGCAGCAGGCATCCAGCACAAGAACAAAGCACCTGAGGTTCAATTCACTTAACCATTTCATTTCCTCTGCAAGCCAAGGATGTGCTAAGTTACCTTCAGCCAAGGGGAAAGGAGAGAGGGAGGGAGGGAAACTTAAGCCATGTTTCTGTAGACTGATCTAACAAAGTAACAAAAACAAACGAAAAAGAAAATTCCAAGACAACTCTTAAAGGCTTAAAATGTCAAAGTGGCCAACATTTTATCTTAGCAGAATTCCTCTGGGATTAGCTTGGCTTTCCAGGCATAATAAAGTGTTTTACAGTTCCTTTATTTTACCCATCCCATTTCTCTTTTTTATTTGCATAACACTCTCATCAATTAGTGTGTCTCTGTTTGCTCTCAAACAAATCCAGCACTCATAGCTATAACTACAGCGCAAGAGAGACACCCAATAAACTCCTGCACGTTGTGAGCTGTTGCCTCATTCACATCTGATATGCCGCTCATTTGGAAGGCCTCAACTCTCGGCTTCACTGACCCGAACGCAAGCTGCAGGGGGAAAGGAGGGGGGACTCCGCATCTCTGAAATTTGGCTCCAGATCATTATGTTGCCATGAAACGTGCCTTACCCTAACAAAAGCCATGGATTTGGGTACTCTGGGAAGACTGCACTAGGTAACATCTTACTCTGCAGACAGAGCAAGAAAGCAACTCGTGAGCCAGCTTGAGATCAACAGCAGAAATTCCTCTTTCCTTTGGTAAAGCCAGGCTTTCATCCCCTGTCTTCAAAGGGATTACCTACAACATTCTCAACTCAGAGGCTTGTTTTATTTCAGTCTAGCTCCAGAGAAACAGTAAAAATGAAATTCTGGAGTTCGCATGTGTATCTTAATATGATGCCATTCTCCAAATGCTACTCCCCAAGAAGAAACAGCGATGGCACCATACCCTCCACCTTTCTTTTGTTTTGCTTAAAGTTTTAAAACTCCAAACGTTAGAGCACAAGAGGACACATTTATTATATGAGAGGCATCTAAGTGCAAGCTCTAAGAACAGCGATGCAATTAACAGCTAACATACGTGCATATTCCTCCTTTTGTAATGCAGTAACATGGCTGCATTTAAAAGTTTTGTTAAGCAGTATTGTATAGGACAGATTCCACCAAGAACCTTGTATTATAAATTTAAATATGAACGGGAATTACATCACATTTTATTCTACTTCGAGTTTGGTTTTGGAAAGCCACAAACAAGTTGGAGATTAACATCAGTCATCTCAGACTTCAGACAACACTGCTACAAAGCTGGGAAGCATAGATACTAAAATTTATGTCCACCAGTTGCAGAACTAGTTGCAGAGCTAGTTTGGAATGCACATGCATGTTTTGTGCATACCCACCCTAAAAACCCATAACGTGATGTTCTGTATGTCAATATAAAATTTTAAATGACACCCTTTTAGATATTAATTTCAGTGAAATAGTTAGCCCTAGTGCTTTACAAAGAAGAGAACTATTCCCGTGAAAAATGTCCCCTTGATATGTTAATACAATTTGAAATCAAACTTGATTCTGTAGCATGATATTATAATGTCAAAAACGCATTTCAGAGGAAAAGCTGGCATTAAACCTCGATTCCAGAATACAGTTACTAACTCACTGCAACACAGTAATGTCCATGGAACGTTACACAGTCCACACCAACAGGAAGATGCTCACCACCCCAAAAAGTCACTGTCAATGGCTTAAGTAAGACCTGTGAGGAACCTTAACTTCAGGTTTTCAGAGCGGTGCCATTGACTTCCACCACAGGGTTGGATTCGAACTGTGCAAGTTTCATGAATTCTCTGGCTGTGCACACTCAGAGTAGGAAAACAAATAAAGCGTTTTCAAAAGCTCACACAAAAATTTAGGGAAGTTAAAAGAGAACTATTTTTTAAAAAAAACCTCTATATCCCGACCTTGCAATCTCCTGGATTTTGTTTAAAGCTGGTGAGAGAGAACACCTCTTGGAAAACTTAGAACATGATTATGATTCTCTTTTGGCTTTTACTTTAACTGTCACAGGTTTACCCCAAAGCTGATTTTTACTTGTTATTCGCAAACATAAAAATCTCAAGGAAAACAGAACTGGATGCATTATTTACTCAGGCACCAGCCCTTAAATATCACTTACAGAGGCACAGCCACCTCACCTTTCTTCTCAGACATCCACACCCCTACTTATCCACTTTCCTCCATTTTAACCTTGTGTCAATATTTTCTATCTTCTTTTTCCTTTCTCTCTTTCTCTCTGCTTCCCTCTCATTCTAGCAACAGTTATTACTTAACCTTCAGGTACCCACTTAAGCAACCCACCAAATAGCAATAATGATCACACAGAGTCAATAGTGTGGTACGTAATCACCTTGCCTACTGTGTTAATGTCAGTTATCTTTTGCTAATGTACATGACATGCTTTATCTTCGCAGAATAGCAAGAGGGAATTACTGTTTGTTTGGGATCAGCTATTGTTACTGCACCTGGGCTTTTTTTAAATTCTTAAAGTGTTGCAGGTTTTCTTCTAAAGTAAAAAAGATCACATTAAAATATAAAAAAAAAATTAAAGAGAAGGAATATAAGATTCTCCTATCACACCCATGCAAACCGATCCCTGCAGAGGACGGAGTTACACAGGTCCTCCTGTGTGTCACTCCTGTGACGACCCCACTGTAAAACATCTTTAACTGTGCCACAGAATTGCCTGGAAGCTACCAAGAGACAGGGCACAGCACCTACAGCCCCATCGTTCCATCGAGTTGCTTTTTTTCACCTCTTGTTTATTGCTTTTTTGGTTTTGTTTGAGGGGTTTGGTTGCTTGGATTTTTTTGGATAGCTTTCTGATTTTCCATACTGAGAGCCAGGCCCTTCCTGAGGAAGAGCACACCACGCAGAGGGATGTACTGCAAAGCTGGACACTGGACAGAGAGGATACATTGCAAATTTGGATGTTCCTTGGACCCTATGTGCCAAAATGGTAACCCAAGGCAAATTAGGTCTCTGGGTGTAAAGCTCATGTAATTTGTATTAACTTCTAATGCTCTCCTGGCTGCAAAGCCACAGCTCCAGAGCAAGCTTGCAGAGTCCTGGATATTTCCCTGCCTGCCGTGGCAAGAATTTGCTCTGAAAACACAACTGTAGTTGCTGCTGTACATGTGGAAGTGTGATGGTTCAGTCATTCACATCGTAACTGAGATCTGCTTAAACAGATTCTCAGAAATGTCCTCTTAGGACTTTGTCTCACTTTTGTAATACCACAGGTATATCCATCCGCCTCCAAAGAAAGAAACAATCCAAATACACCAAGGGAAGAAGAATTTATTTTAAATTACTGGATACCAAAATAATATTTTCTCTGAAGGTCTCCTATTCCCTCTACCAGAAATAGAGAGGGAAAGGGAAAGAGAAAGACAAAGGGAGTGAGTGCGTGGATACGTGTACACAGAGAAACACACACATTTAACATGATGCCAAACCCTTATCTGGCCTTAAAATACTGGCAGAAGGGTTGACTTCTTTATAGTGTTAGACCATTAAAGCTACAAAACCTCAATTAAAAAACTGCCAGATGATTTTTTTACTTTGTTCCAGAGGGATATAAAACCAGTTAAGAGGAAAAAAATCTGCTTTTCACATGGAAAGTCCAAACCATAATTACTGCCACATTTAATGTTACTGCACACCAAGATGACTCTAACTCCCATATCATTATTTTTATTTACTATTTATTTTGCATTTTCTATTCTGCACTCGATAAAGCATAAAAAAACCAAATTAAATAATATAACATATCATTAATACGGTTTATTTTCCCCAAGGCCACAAACACACCAAACCAGTTTGTTTACCCTTGGTTTATTCTCGCCTGTAACCAATTCAGAGCCAACACAATAGGAAGGAGTGGTGCACAGCACAACGGGGATTTAACCCAAAATGGCATCTTCCGTGGCTACCCGCATCCCCCACGTGAAAAATCTAGCAATAATATTTTTCAAAAAAAAATATGGTAAGCTTTTTTAATAAAATAACAAGAAGACATAGGCCCTTTATCACTCTTTGGCAGGTCAAATTTGAGATAAAGAATGAGAACCATGCATGCTCTTATTGTATTTGTCCTCTTCAGATAGATTTCAAGATGCAATCCCAGAAAGGTCTCTGGTTTAGATCTTGGTGTTTATCTACCGAAGCAGTATCTGCCTTAGGAATATACAGGGTTGATAAGAGGGATAAATCCAACAGGAGTACTAAGAGGATAGTAATTGGCCTATGCTCCAGTGGATTTTGATCCGTCTGGGGGGAAATCAAGCTGCCTTTATGAGATGCCGAGGGCAGGAAAAAAATGAGGGTGGAAAAGCTTTATGCCCATTAGTTTGTGCTCTACGAAGAGGTAATTTTGGAGCTGAAGCAAGTTGTTTCCCATTCTTTGCAAGCACGTCAACCACAACTTGGCAGGGAATGGGAGACGAGCTCTGGCCCACACGGTCCCCTCGGGAGTGTGCTCTGCCCTACTGTCCTGCATGGTTCCTCCAGCCATGCTCTCCCCACCTGGGATTCCCACCAGCAGGAGGACCAAGAAATGTTAAGGCATTGCTTTGAAACAAGAAAGTTCTCAATACGTGTGGGCACACGATGTTTCTCTGACTGGATGGCCATACGTGATCTGGCCAGCCTCCAACTCTTGTAATTACATGCTGTTGACCCAACGACCCCTTGCAGTTTCCATAGGGTGTGTTAGTTTTCACTTCCTATTGTGTTGCTTTGCACTTTCCAGGAGTTGCCATGTGCAGCTCCAGAGACACCTGCATTTTGCAGATGAAGCTACAGAATGCTGCTTACCTTCTCAAGGAAGCTTAGTTAATTTATTACTGTAAATTCATTTGGTGATAGGAGGTGCAACTACAGTGCAAGATTAGTAACGACAAACCCAGATAAAGTTGGTTATTTGAGGAGGAAAACCAGTATTTCATGTAGGTTCACCTTTCAGAGACACATTATGACCAAAAAAGTTTTCTAGAAAGACTCTTTTTCCACTGATTCCAGTCCCTCTGATGGTCCTAGTTTAGTGGCGTGCAGCTCTGGGTGCCGTCTTTAACATGTGTTCGTTTGTTTTCCAAGAACAGAGGAGAAGAATGTAATGAGAAAGTGGGACACACAAGGCAGGCTGGGGATCTGCTGCAGGGAAGACAGGGTTAAACCAGCCCTGAGCACTATGGAGCATGTTTGAAGGAAGTCTCACAAAAGTAATTTTAACTCTCTCCGTCTCGCTCGCTTGCTCCCTCCCTTGCTCTCTCCTCCCTGTCTTCTTCCCCCCTTGGTCTTCCTGGTTGTACATTATTCCTCATTCTTTACATTGCGGTTATATTTATCCCTTGTTCCACTGAAGCCGTTTATTAAAACTGCCAGTTCCGAGGTTCTGCCGTACAAGGGGAAAGAAAGGAAGGGGGAAAAAAAAGAAAGAAAGGGAAAAAAGTGCTAGTATTCAGTTCCTGTGAGCTCTTGCTCACTTTGAGCACTGTTCCTATTACACAATAATGTGTTATTTTGTTGAATTTTGGCATCCATCTAGCTTGTCTGGTCAGAAGCCAAAAAATTAGAGTGTGTCAGTCCACCAGTTCCTCTGCAGAGAAGCGCTCCCCTCGCCCAGCGCGTGTTCCGCGCTCCTGGCCCCAGGCCAGCAAGGGAAATCCATTTTACATAAAGAACGCACAGAGCTCAAGTGCTCGGAGACTTTTTACCTACTAAAATAACTTTATGGACAAATGCCAGTCTGCGAGACACATGCAGCAGAGAACATTTGGCACCGAAAAGAAGATAAAGCGCTCCGCTGAGGTACCAAAGTTTTTCAGAAACAAGGAAATGGCTGTCAGTGCCGTCGTGGCACATCACGTGGCTTGGCACTGCCTGCGCCATTGGCCGGCCCCGCAGCTGAGGCAGCCGCCATGTAAGGAGCGGAGAGCTTCGCCCCTTGCTGCATTCTTAAAATGGCGGACCTGCCGCGCGCCCGGCAAGGCGAGCCCAGCCCCTACCCCAGCCCCAGGGCTTCTCCCTCCACTAGATTTTTCTTTTTTCCCCCCTCCTTCCCCTCTGCTGAAGTTTTTATAAACCTTTACAGATTTGAGTAGAAACAGATTTCTCACAACTTGCTCTGCGTCTCAATTTCACAGCTCAGCATACACTCAGGCACTGTCAAAAGCTTGACAGCGTTCCAGGGAAAATATTAACTGTAAACTTTCCAACAGGAATTGAAGGCACACATGGCTCCCGTCAGGATGTCCCCTCCACCAAACACGGAAAGGCAATATTTTCACGGTTTTCCAAAGCTTGTGCCACCGCAAAAGTCGCAGTGTCCCCTAAGATGGTCCCGCTTGGCCGCGTCGCAGGCGCAATTAAGAGGGACGCCTCCTCTCCAGCCACGAAGCACACCGTGTGCCTCACACTCACAGGCCGGACCGGTTGAACACTGCATGCTCTGATGTATAAATATTTGCCTCTGGCTAAAGTTCAAGCAGTCCTCTGTGGCTGCCAGACACAACAGAAAACCAACATCCAAGGGAAAGTGTTTACTGCAGCACTGGCCAAAGCAGCGACTGCCAGTGAGCAAGCCGCTCGCCTTGGCCCGGCCCGCGGGCGCTTATCACAAAGTACCTGGCCGGTCGCCACCCCACGCCTGCCACCCTTCCCGGGAAATGGTTAATTTATATAATGCACCCGTGTGCCTCACTTGGGGCCTGGCATGTGGGGTCTGTGGCAGCCAAGAGCCAACACAGGGCAAACACATCTCTCCCAAGACATTAACCCTTCATTAAGTGGAAGTCCCTAATGCCACCAGTTAGTTCAGGCATGTTCTGCCCATCTCCATTTCTGAAGTTGAGCTGTTACCTTGGACTCGAACACACGCACACACAAAAGCTTGCAGAGAGCTACTCCTCTGCAGAGCCAACTGCCTGCACGCACTGGAAAGATACAACAGAAAAGCAGTTGCATACGGGTTGTCTTTCAGCAGCAAAAATTAATAGATTTTGAAACATACAGCGCTGTTTGGTGAAGCAATGCTGTTCAAGAGATACTAAAATCTATTTTGTCACCCCTCTCCCACTCTCTAAACCAAACATTATTTAGAGTCTTCACCAAACAAAGGATGCTAAATCCAAGTAATTCAACTTATGAATCAGCAGCTTCAGCTCATAAAATCACTACAGAAAGGTAAGGAAAGGAGGAAAAAAAATATCAAGGGGAACCCTACAGGAAGCCTGGCTGTGATCAGGGCTGTTACCACTTTGGTCATCCTTGAAACAGCTTCACAATGCACCAATAATTGTAGCGTTAAAATGCAGTAAATGAACAGACCAAGACCCTGCCCATATGACTTGTTTGTGCTTGTAAACAAAACACATTTTACAACCAACAAATGGGGAAAACTTTACTCTGGGAAAATGTCTTGAACAATGAACAAAAGTGGAGTTTGGAAGGAAAGAAGAAAACAAGGAATTAAAAAAAAAAGAAAACCTGTTATAATTTAACTAAAACGCAAAGAGAGATACAAATAACTATTCTGATGCTGCCTTTAATAAACGCATTAAAGTCACCTAAACATTTGACTTTTTTCACAGAGGAAACATACTAAAGTATATGTTATGTAGCAAGTTACATAGTCTGCTACAGTTCTAAACTGAAAAAAATCTTTACTCCTTATTCCTCTTTTAGTCTAGGCTTAAAAAGTTGCAAGTTCACTGTAAACCCCTTGAAATAATCTATCAACTAATCCCATTTTCTACTCTGTTTTCTTAATATGAGTCTTAACAATCCGGCTCGTTCTGTCCAACCTGACGGCAGCCCACAAGCGGTGGGTGATGTCAGTGCCGTCGATCTCCTTTAGACCTAAGAAGCCCAGCGCTAATAGTATCAGGATGGGCTTCCAGGAGGCCCAAGTGAATCATGTGAAAGAGGATCACAGAGGAATGTTCTGTTCCCACTGCGAACAAGACAGAATTAACTCTGAGATGCTTCCTTCTGCTGCCCTGTTTGTCTGAAAGGTCAAGACGATTAGCTCTTGTATACTCGGAACAGACCGTCAAAACAAAACGTATGCTAAACCTTCATCTATTTTAAACAGACAAGAAGACACGCTTAGGAAGGATCATTTAAGATGCGCTTAAGGCGTAGTGAGTTATGATTTTTCATTCTGTTTGTTAGCTGCTGTGCAGCAACAGCTGCCTTGATAACTTTTTGTTATTTCAAGAAGATTCAAGGAGGTTTTTCTGAAGAACAATTACCTTTTCCTGGTAAACATAAAGAAAGAAACACAGAGTGTGGACAGAAAAAAAGAAAGTCTGATGTTTAAGTCATCATCCATTTAAAAAAAACCCACTACACTGGCAAGCTTAATTCATTACAACAATTACTCTATCAAGCAGATTTCTATGGAAATATATACATGGTTTACAACAGTGAGGATTCCTTTACCAGTCATATCTTTGAAGTCCAAAGATTAAAAAGCAGATACACTGAAAGCATTGAAATTGTCCAAGTGCTTTGATATGGTGTTTGTCTACATTATGCAGAAGAAAAGGTACTTACCAGATCTTAATTGACTATATATTTAAGGATGATCATAGCAACATATTCAGCATATTACCAACGGGTATGAAATGTTACACCCAATAAATGTTGTGTTGACATGTATCTAATGGGTATTCCATCATGTTCAAAGAGTATAAAACAAATACAGAAAAAAAAATTCATCCAATTGTATCTTTTTCATTCAGCATCAGTGTAAATATAGACTGAAGAAATCAAAATGCTGGAAATATAAATATTCCTTTTAAAGCCACTGAATCCATCACTTTACTAGGAAAGGCTTAGCTATGTTATTTGCAATTCCCTCATTGCACAACAATGTACATTACTGTCTGTAAGCTCTAATTTGGCATGGCGCATCATTAATGACCTGAATGGTGGCTGTTTCACACATACATATTTAATTACAACAGCTGAACAAATTACATATTTATGCTTTATAAAGGGGATTGCCAGTCTAATTCATTTGCTATGCATGCAGGTACAGGGCTCCATCTGCAACAGCATCTGCACAACAAGAGCTAACAATTATCCATTGTAAGTGAGTGAGTGTATCTGGTGAAACCTGTAAGAGATGCAATCGTATTAACCACTTCACTGCCTACAAACTAGTATTTTCTCAATGGACCACAATATTTTAAATAATTTATTAACAATAATACTACTTTGCATTTTCACAACATCCCTCATCTGAACATCTCTGAGCACTTTACATGCTATAAAAAATTAAGCCTTAAACACCCCTGTGAGGAAACTAGTTCTTATCCCAACTGCAAATATGGGGAAAGAAAGGCATGTAACCCTAAGGGGCTGGTTCCTCAAAAGACATAATAGGCTTCAATGGACCTATGCTGACTTATATTATTTTAACCTATGATCCCAAGTTAAAGGTGACTTGCCCTAGATGAAAGGTGAGACAAAAAATCAGCAGCAAAGACAGAGTCAGATCTCCGTAAAATTAATACAGTAGTTTAAGACTTAGAAGATCTGGCTTCCATGGGCTTTGACCAAGCTTAAAATTATTATCCACAACCTACCATCCTTAATTGTACAAAAACTCTTACTGAATTATCTAACAAGCCTTCCAAAACATGAACAATTACTTCTAAAAATTCATGGAAAAATAGCGAGAGATCAGAACACTGGAAAAATATAAATGTGATATAAATCTTCCAGAAAGAAGGGAAGAGTAATCCTGGCACTAACAGTCCAAATTAATGTTTAAAAAGTAAAAAATTAACAGAACAAAGACAACTGAGCTGCCTGAACCAATTTGCGTTACTGTTTTAGCATGGATATTTTTTGACAAACTAGACGGATCTATGGTGTATATCAAGTAGAATTATAGTATTAATAGAACAATACAAGTTGTATATTTAGATTCTGGCAAAGTACTTAGTTCAAACTCCCATAAAATTCTGCATGCGCAGCATTATTTTGATTTGGTTCTGAAGTTACTGAATGGATTGAAAACTTAATGTAACGTATGAAAATTATGAACAATCACCTCCTCAGCTGAACCTACTCATTTAGTGAAGTACTCCGGGGAAAGGCAATAGTCAGAAAGAGAGTCCCATTTTATTTTAAATCTTTGCTAAAAGAAAAATAGGAAGGGAATGAAAATCGTTCATAGACACGAAACAGATGTTTGACGCACTTCCAGAAGAACAGAGAAACAAAGAAAGGTGCGAGAAATTTAGAAGCAGTCTGAGCACAAAATGAATTTAGTTTCAGAAAAAAGGACAAGCATAAAGAGAAAACCAAATAGGTACAAAGACAGAAAAGAAATTGAGAAAATATGAAGTCAAAATAAGCACATCAGTGACACAAAAGACATGACTAGAGCTTGCAATGTTGTATGACAGTAGCAAAAGTCAGTGAAACTGGCATTCACACATTTTAGAGAAGTGGAAGGTTTTTCATTGCTTTGGACATTTAGAAGTGAAGCAGATAATCAGTGCTCTATAAGAAAGGCTATATACCCAGAAGACAAGAGCAAACAAGTCCTTTCCATCTCTAATTTCACTGGCTTTACAGGAATTTTGAATAGCTTGAGAATTTTCACACAATAAGTATATAGTAAATCTAAGGATCAGCCTAAGTATAGGATTATAGAAAATTATTTCAACTTCAATACCTGAAAGAGGAAGCATTTAGGAGTAAATGAATCAAAAGTGAAGTTTGCCACTATCATTTACAGGCTCTACTTAGAAATAAATAGGTCTAAATAGGCTACTTGGCATGGGGCAGCTGTAGGTCAAAATTCTACATCAGACACTGTAATTTGCCATAAGTGCAGAGGTGCTCATTAATTACAGAGAAATCTGAAAGTATCCCTCAGGCCTGTGTTGTAGCTGCCAGACTGTTCAGTGAAGTGCAGGCACCCTCCAGGAAGTTCTGGTGCTGCTGCTGCTGCTGCTGCTTTAAAGACATGATTGGGCTGTGCAGTACAAAAGATCAGCTGTCCCAGGATGGATATCTCTATTGGAAAAGCTATTTTATCGAATTAACAGCCATGGTGTTCTATGAGTGCACCAAGTCTCACAGCTGCTTCCATGTCAGCATCCAACATCATCTGGATCTGCTGGCCCCACTGACTTTCCTGAAACACACTTCCCTGGCACTCTCTCATACAACAGAGCAAAAATATGGGACAGAGCACCATTAGAAAGAAAAAAAAATCTCCTTTTTTAGGGCTGTGAATGGTGGAATAGGAATTCCAGACGTCTCCGTCCCTCAGCAGGGCAGCTCCAACTTCCTCTTGGCCCAACCTGCCTGATATTTCTGGATCCTGGCACCAGCAAGTGACAGAGGGAACTCCACACAGCACTGAAATCCCGAGCAAGCCAGCATGTAAACTCTGCACATCTTCCTTGACGCATGCAGCTGTATCCTCTGTGATACGTGCATAAGCAGGGGAGTTGTTCAAAGGCTTAAACTGCTCAAAAAGAAACTAAAATATATTTATTTTTACAAGGATGGGAGGTGCAATTGCTTAGTGGACACATGCCAGGCAACATTTCTGTAATGACATTTTGTTATGTTGCAATGCCTGCTTTTTCTACACCCTTAATTAGGCAAGAAAAATCAGGAGAAAGCTCATCGAAATTTCTCCCCGGCTTCCTGGGTTAACATTACAAAGGATCAACTACTGTACCTAAATGCCCTGTCACAATACCTCAAGTGACCTTGTCAACCCTGAAAGCTGGTCAACAATCCTCTTAATGCTGGGGAACACAAGCCATAGTTTTAACATCACTGCCAAGGAAAGATGCTAGGAAGAAAATAAGATTCATTTACTGCTTATATTCCACTCTTCCTCTTTTAAGCATAAAAGAGTCCAAAGCAACCCATCAATAAAATATATTTAAAAACAAGGGGGTTGCCTGCTACTTGGCTTAGTGTGCAGGGCTGGCGGAGGGACTCTGGGATAAGGCCAGCTTGACTGCATGGCAGTTGGGTGAGAATATGACAGGGCAACAGTCTTGAGTGCTGCAAAGTAGTCATCCCAAAGGTTCAAAAATTTTAGATACGGATTTTGATAGTCTGATCTTTAATTTTTTAAATTTTTACTTCTCCAAAGTAATCTGAATCGAAAAAGTAGGTGCATATGTTAAGTTTCACTTATTATTTAATGCTGCGCTCTCAAAAACAGAGTTAATGACTCTTCTGAAAAAGTCTGCCTTTACACAAGATGCAATGAAAGTGCTTAGACTACTGCGCCTATGGTTTCTAAAGATGCAGTTTTCTGCTCTGGAACCACAGAAAAAGTATTCTGTTTATAGGAGTAAATCTATTTTTATAATATATTTTCTGGGACAGTTTGGTTTTGTTTTCTTTTCTTTTGTTTGTTTTGTTTCAGCCAGTTGGAGCATTCATATAAAAAAGATGGGGTCAGTTTGCAATTTAGTATAAATCTGAATGCTTCAACAGAAAAGCAAAGTGATGTTTTTTTCACCCGTTATGGGACCGAACCTTCATCATGCTTAACTCACTCCGTTTGCATATGTGATTTTTCCATGCCTCGTGCCATAATCAGTCCTCTACGTAATTCTGCAATTTGCAACTGGAGAGATAATAACAATTTCATAAACAAGATTACAACTCCAGGTATTTAATAAAGCAACAGGAATGCAGGATTACAAAGGAACAGCTAAGGTACTGCATTGAAATTCCTCCGATAAATTAAAGCTGAACAAAAAAAAATACAATAACTGAAAACAGATTTTTGCAAATTTTCCAGCCTTGTTCTTTAGGCAACCATAACTCTTTAAACTGTCATTTGTAAAATTCCACTCCAATACTTCCCAGATTTTTGCAGTGGGTGCCTGTAACTTCAGTAGCTGCTCTCGTGACTTTGGTGCTACCACAGTTGTGTTCCTGCAACACACAATGCTTGTGTTGTCACTGAAATGTTAATAATATGGGGGCCTAATTTGAAAGCTAACAATGCATCAGATTTCGTTGAATTGCCTGGAAATGAGAAGCTATCGAAGCGTTTAGTATCTTGCCGTGTACATGTATAGCCGACAAATGCGTTAAGAGCATCGAGTTCAAATGTCAGACGCTGATCCAGACAGGCTGAGGCCCACTAGGTGCAATGAACTCTCCCCTGAAGAAGTTTACTGTAAAGAGGCCAAGTCATTCTCTTAAAATAGCCTGTGTTAGCTGAATCCAAGAATTACAAGCCCCTTGGCCAAAGGTGTACAGACAGGATGACTTCTGCTCCCTCTTGTCAGACCTTCTTGAGCCCAGAACAGTCATGTCTCTCTTAAATTAAGAGAAACTGCTTACAGATCTAGAAATTTAATGCCAAACAGGAACAACCCTGAAAACGAGTCAATATGGGTCAGTCAGTGGACTATACTGGGGAAGAACTTCAAGCATTTGCCAAGCCTAAGCAGTTGAGAAATGAATTAAAATGTTCCAGGATCCCAGATTATCTCGGAACTTCAAATTTCATCACCACACTTCATGTTCTGCCTAGGATGGAGCCGGGCTGAAACCCAGCCCCAGTCAGTTGGTGCTTTCCAGGAGGAGCAACGACGGCTTCCAGGGAATACTCTAAATGAGTCCAGCCACCAGTCCAGAAGGGTCAAAACAGGGAAAAAAGATGTAAAATCTCTCCGATTTCCCACCTGGCAAGCACAACCCATCTTAGCTGACAGACATTATGATTACTAGTGGTACTCCTAGCATAACGACTGATCTATTAAATAGAATTGCAGGTGATATTCCTACTGTGGGGTCTCTTGCTAAAAGCAGCAAAAAGAGCCTCTCGGTAACTCTTTGCTTTGTTTTGAAAACAATACAGATGCACAGTATTTTTTCAGTCCTGAAGGGTTCATATTTTAAAAATGTTTTAAAATATAAAATATTTGAAATATAAAAATATAAAACTTTGAAAATATATTTGGATTAACCTGCCTGTATTTGACTCCTCCAGAATACATCTCCCTTTAGCACACATACATATTTCAGGCTGCGCCACTTTCTGACTTTAGAATCAAGTTTGATGGTAAACTATTATTTTTAATAAGTTCTAAATGTTCCTTCCTTTCTAAGAAGCACAAATTTGCTGCCAACACACGGCTCCAATTCACAGGAATATTTATTGTGCTGATAATTGAACTCCAGTCATATGACTGAAAGAGGCTAACAAAAAAAAAAGAAGAAAAGGCAAAAAGCTCAACTGTAATTTCTAGACATCTATAAATTTCTTATTCTTTCTGCAGAGAGGAAGCTCCCTGGGGCTTTCTGGATAGCCTCAGTTTTATTTATCACCCACTCTCTTCCAATATGTGAATGCCGTAATTCTTCCTCTCGCAAAGAGATGAACATGGTCTCAATCACACGCTCTCCTTCTATCAACTAGACATTGCTAAACAGCAGTTATGGTAATGGAAAATCTTGACAAGCCAAGGTCTTGGTACCGGTTTCAGTTCCTGTTGGCTAAAACCCTCAAATCGGAGGTCCAAATCCATCTGTAGTCGATTCTAACCATTGCTGCTGCCCTCTAACTTGGTGTTTGGAAGAGGGACGTGAGAAAAGGCGTTCTCAAAAGGATGCTCCTCGAGCAGGACTGCTGGCAGTGGAGGGCAGGGGAGGGGAAGGATGCAGACCAGGGTATGGGCAGACCCTGTGGATCTTACATTGTTCATTGTGCTGTAAAGCTAGTGAGCTTGATCACAGACATTTTTGCACTAAGAAAATGTAAGTACTGTATTTCTGCAGCTCATACATCATAATAAAACCCAACAGGTTTTGTCTAATCAAAGGTACCCATGTTCCTGAACAAACAAGTGAGCATTTGCCCTGTAACTCATTTTTTGCAAGGCGCAAAAAATGTCTGCTTCCAGGCCTTTAAATGATTTTTTTTCTACTAAATGAGCTCCAATTGGAAAGAGGTCATAAATTTTCAAGAATATCTCAAAGTAATTTTAAATATAATTTATTATTTTCACTTTACTTTGTCAATGATATTTTTACTGCAAACTTAAAATACTTTTGCAGATCGATTTTATCTTTAGCATTTTGGAAAATGCAGATTTTTATTTTAGTGCCTTAAACAGACCTTAATTTAATATCACTGTTTTTGGTTCAATCACCATCAAATCTATGTTTTTAGCGCTTTCCTGTGTCCAAATAGCTTTCTGTGCTCCAGCACACATTGTTTAATATTTCTGCATTAGAAGAAACTTCTCATTTTGCTTAATCCAGGTGTCTCTGCCAAGAAGTATTTCCGAGCATGAATAAGCCATGAAACATATATTAAAATTCAGATTAAAAATATGCATTTTCAACTTGAGATGAAGAATAAACACTTGGAATCAAACCTTGGCCCTAATAAGGTCAATGGGAAGAGTTTAAAAGTGAATTGATTATGGTTAAGAAGATGTGAGTTCTAGTGCCAACTTTGCACATGCTCCAGATTCCAACTATCACTGCCCTTTCTTCACCAGTAAAATGGGAATAATGCCACCCCACATTGTGGCAGATCATTTATGAAAAATTGAAAATGCTATATGCATTTTAAGTACACAAAAGCCACATGAACGTTTCCATAACTTCAATAATTCCTTGGTATTATGTGGTACTACACCAGGAAGTACAATTTGCACAGCAGCTTGTGAACTTCAAGACTTCTAGTTTGAAAAAAAATGACATGCGTCTTACTTTTCACATTGAGCAAGGCTGGGATTTTTTAAACGTCCAAGCAAACTAGTTTTGGCTTTTAAAACACTTCTGAGGAGCAAAACTGTGGCATCTTCCTGAGTTCCTGGTCAGATCAAATCTCTTCACCATTGCCTTGCAGATGCCTTTGACACAAATGAGACCTGGACACTCATTTGCCTACTTCAGCTGTGCCGGTTCCCACTGATGGAGTAACCTTCCCTGAGAGTTAACTTTTTCTTTTACTCACTGGGGGCTTTAGAGGGGTTGCATTTCTGCTTTTTTCTCTCCTGCCAAACAATATGATAACTCCAACTTTGTTTTCCAAACAAATGGAGAACTTCATATTAACAAACAAGCCAAGACCCGCTGCAAACTGAAAACACTGATAACAGAGTAAAAAGAAATACTTTCAACTACTGGCCACAATTACACAACTTTTCTAATGAATCATTAGAGTTGAGTGCACACACTGGAAAACATTGTCACAGCAGATACCACCAGACCCTCAATTGCCAGTGGCCTGAGGTAAGCTTGGCTATTCAGGTCCCTTCAAATGTTTCGAAGAAATTTCTGGGGCATCCTAGCTTGGGGCAGTGGTTTCTATCTAAATGACAGCCTCAAACAACTGCAGCTGGAGAACGTCTCACAACTCCGTGTGTGCTTTTTGAAGTCCAGCCCGCAGGTTTTGCCATTGCCCAAAGCCAGCTCTGACCAGATCTTTACAGCTGCCTAGACTGGAATCCAGCAAAGAAAAATGCTCTATTGTTTTGTATGGGATTCTTTCAGTCTCTTCAGCAACATCCAGCTCCTTTTGTTTTATGTATGTGTACATATGGGTACATTTATTACCAGTGAACAGTATCAGATGGCTCTGCACAAAAGCCAAAGCTCAGGCAGTTACTTTTGAAGCTTCCTTGCATTAAGACACAATCAAAATATTGATGATGTAGAAGAGCAGTGTCCATGATGAGAAAGTTGGTTTGCCATGTAATATTGAAACCACTCTGAATTGTATTTAAGCCCAGTTTCCCTTGGTCTTTCCTTTGTGGTCTTTTCCTACTGTCACTTAAATGCTGGTTTTGCTATGGTTATTTTGGGGATGGGGATAGATGCCTGTTCTAACCACCAGCTTCTCAAATGCAGTCAGGAGCCATGCATGACTCTCAGTTCCCTGCAAACGTAACAGGTTTCAACAGTTAAGAGTATGCCTTGTTCTGTGCATTCCATTATCACACTAGAGAGCCGTTAAAACCGAAATCATTGATACAAAAAAATGAACCAAATCTAGTAAAGTGCGCAGCAGTATGTACTATGTAAATATTAAAACAGCATCACCGGTGCAATACATTGTGCATTACGTGTATCAATTATTGGCCAAAACAAATATTAATCAAAGCACTGCACAAGCCACAAAAGCAGAAAAGCTCAATAAGATCACACAGCCCACCTTTGTGTCCACAGAATGACCCCTACAAAGACATTTTTAGTCATTTCCCCTGCTTTCAAACAACTCAAAGTGAAGGGCATTTAATGTTACTCCTTGGGGAGTACTCCACATCTACTGCATTTCTTTGATGGTATGTTTTTAGTTGCACTCCCAAGTCCCAATCTAAATTATCCTTCACTCTCCTTAGTGTTCACACCCTTCATATCATCAAAGATCTTTTGCATCTTCTCCCTAAGGTGAATTATTCATATTTAGTGCAACAGACTGTGATAGCATTATCCTCAATAAATAGCACATACATAAGGAACCCATTGACTTACAGGAAGTCTATCTCTGGACCAGGTTGTTAAAGAAATATGGACAGGGCAATCTGGCCTTAATCTTCATCCATAGATCAATAATACCAGATACCCTCTGCAATTTCTCTTTGTTCTGACCTTCTATGAGTATAGTCGTTAGAGCTTCCAATAACTGCAAATGCAGTTATTTTCTGGGTAGCGAAAAAAGCCAAACGAGAGAACTGATGAACCCTATTAAGACAATAGAATGCTGCCATGGAATTGACCCAGCTGAGAGGGGTTCAGCAGATTCAGTGCTGGATTTAGTACATATGCTCATGTTCCGAGGTTGTCTCCATGCCCATGGAAGGTCACTGAGACACCAGACTCCAGTGGGTGCAAAAGCAAGGGCACGTAACCAGGGAGGGAGAATTTTCATTGTTGTTCATGGGACAAAAAACAGGGAAAAAAACCATTTCTGACCCCTAAATGAGGACTGTCGAGAAGGCCAGTATTTAATGGTTTGTAAACACAAACTCAGAGCAATAAATGCATTGCTTATTCCCACTATAATCCCTTTTCTGACTGGTTCCCCGAATGAATATAAGGAGTATTGATTTTTAAACCCATGTAGGTTCTTAGAGACAATGCAGACTGACTTAATTATAATCAATAAAATTTACAGACAGTGATGCAACCCAGCAGAAATATTCCTACCAAAAAGTATAGCATAAAAATACTCCAGTTTCCCCACTGCACTGCTAGAATATGACCCTAATACATATTTTATTATGTGTAGAAGCCTGTCTGTGAATCCATCAGAAGATCACCTGCATCTCCACAGTTACAACTCATTTGGTAGTTTCTACAGTTAGCTTTACAAATCTTCAATGAGCAAAGGGAGAGGAAGTTCCATCAGTCTTTGTAAGACCTACTGCAAGCCTACTTCTCCTTTTGGATGCTCCCCCACCTTACTCTCAGTATCTCTACCTGAAACTATTTCTATTGCACTAATAAAACACTAAGGGGCAGAGAGACTGAAGACGAGATTTGTCTCACCTAATGTGGCTGTCTAATGGTTGGGCACACCTTGAAGTGAGGTGTTTGCTCTTTCTGGAGTCAACAGTGAGAGTCAGGTGGTTATGAAAGGATTTTGCTGGGCTGAAATGCCTGCAGGGAGTGCCTCTCCCATTTCACCAAACAACTGAACCAGCCTAGACAACCCTCTTAGACCAAACACCCAAGTTTTAGACAGATAAACTTAGATGTAGTGAACTTGAGCACAAAATATTTGCCTGGATCTGAAGTGAAAGGAGAATCCTCCATGTTTAGGACTAGGACAGAATTCCCAGAGCATCCTTCTTTTCTTGACAAGGTGGCAAGAATGGCAGAAAGAGGAACAATGCAGAGATCTGAATCTAGACTGGCTTTCAAACTTGCATTTTTCTACTCATCTCTCTTCTGTTCCCTTGCACCTGCCTGGATGTTTGACCCACCATTCTCAATATACGGTTACCTTATGGCATGTCTGCACTACGCAATGCAGCAGTCTGTGCAGCGTCAGAGTGCCATAAGGAGCAGCAGCCAGCCTCACTAGGAACCAGAAGCCATACAGACGTGAATATAGCACTGTGGAAAGACTATTTAGACTCACTGAAATAGTTTTCTGACAGGAAAGAATACCAGTTCATGTACAGCACTTGGCTAACAGGCTTTCAAAATCCACATTTTGCAAAGTCCTACCACTTTGCACCTCAAATGTTATGTGCTCCAAGGTAATAAATCCTATCTTGTCCTCAACTACGTAACACCACCAACTACACCAATCTCCTGAGATGACAGCAACCATCCGATAGACACAGGATCAACATTAACTTCACTAAGGTTCTAGTCCTCAAATAAAAGTTAAATACACTGAAGGACATGGGCTGGGATGATGCAGTGGAAACAGTAATTTTCACACTCAATGGTTCTACAAGGAAACAGTCAGTCTCCTGTCTCCCACTAACTAAAGTCTGTAAAATTGCTGTATTACTAATTACCAGTATTAAATTTGAGAGGAAACATTGAGTATAAACTGTCTGACCACTTATGTGGTCCAAAGCCCACCTTTCTGTTTTCTAAGTGCTTTTGAAACAGCTCGGTACTAACGGCTGTGAATTTCTCTAGATGACAAATTAGTCAGTGTTGACAGCATAGGCTATCCGTAAGTGTTGAATAAAATCTAAGTAAAAAAACAACAAGAAAATACCTTCTTTTGTAAATACCTTTCAGATGGTATAGTAAATTACATTGATTCAGAAGTGACCCATTTCCAACGCTGCGCACATTAGCAGCCAGTATTATTCAATTTGAGATTTTAATTTATAACATACTCTTGGTAATGTACTCCCAATACATTCCTCACTTCCCTACCCTATGACTGACAAAAGATGAAAGATCTTTACTGTATAAATATTTTAAATTAAACCCTTCACTCTGCCGTATTTCTTCCTTGTCAGTTCCCATTTGCAAATACTATACATTGTCCAAAAAAGTGCTGATCTAGGCAAAGGGCATGCGCTTGTAGGCAGCCCTGCAGCTCCAGGAGCCACCACTCTGCTGCCAGTGAGAAGACTGTGAGTGGGGCTCCCTCCCTCTGGGACTGAACTCCACTGACCAAGGGACTGGGCCATCTCGGAGAGCTGGTGGTGGCCATGCTGCCCGCAAGGCCTGGCAGGTGGAAAATTCAGGGAGGAAGGCAGGAGTAAGAAGCATGCCTGCAACTTTGCAAGCAGATGCCTGTGCTCCTGCTTTCAGCCCTTGACTTGGGTGAGAATGAGAGAGTAAAAATGCCTCGTCATTAAGCAAACATTTTACAAACTCTTCTGTCACCTTGTCTCAGGGTGAAACTGTGTCAGCAGGCAAGATTAGATAACTTGACCTAAATCGTACTGGAAATCTGTGGCAGACCTCAGCCCAGATCTCCTGACATCCTGTCTTGCGTATTACTGACAAGACCAACCCTAATCTAGTAGGAGAATCCTTTCCCAAACTGTTACTTAGTAAGGGCTAAATGCCACCACCAGACATCCACGGTAAAACCCTCCTGGCTTAGGCCAGATTTGGCTCCTATTTCTAACCCGAATCATAGGCGACTTCTAACCATCAGCTACATACACTGCTTCTCCTGACACTTACAGCTATTCTTGCTTGTTAAGCATTTGCTATCATCTACTCCAAAACCACTCCCTGTCCCACGAAGTGCATAAACCAGAGGTTATTTATTCTGCTCTGGCCCAGTTCTTGCATCATATTAGCATTGCTGATTATCGTTTGGTCTCTGTCAGGCTGGAAAAGGTCCTTCAGTCGGCTACTCTTACTTTCTGTGGTTATTGAGAAGAGTCATTTCGGGGTCCTGCAGTCTGAACCGTGCAGGTATTTCATCACTAGATTTAAGGCAGCGTTACCCTACTTAGATGAATAAAAAATAATTTCAACTGGGCTAAATTACCTTTATTATCAACCCTGGTAATTCCACCGCAGCCATTTTCTTGACTGATGTACAGAACACTATGAAATGAATCCTCTGAGAAGAAGACGGAAAAAAACAAGACAGTGATCAATGGATTCAATTAGTTACAGTATAATTCTACCAAGATGAAAAAGATCAAGACGCAATGCAACTTCTTCAGTTCAGCTAACAGAAGTTATGGAGAACCTGCCACTACTCTGAGGGGTTTTTTTAAACTCACTGTAACTACTAATCCATGTAATGCAGAAGGAGAGGAATTACTAACAGTACTCAGCAAAATATTGGCAGTACAGAGGGGCTGTGCCACAGGTGGAGGCTCCGAAAGAGTGTTTTAATGGACTAGATACACATTATGTCTGTATTTCTTCACACATAGAAAGCGTTATAACAACAGAGAGATTTCTCTAATGACAACAAAATAAAACCTTCCCAACAGCACATCCAAGCAAGAAATAACAATGCTGTCGCTATGCTGCAGAAGAATAAATTCCTCTTCTAATAATTCCCTCAACATTTCAAAACTCATGCTTTCAGCATCTTTCCCGCATAACGCCAAGAAAGCAGATTCCCTTAATGCACGGGGTCATCTGAATTACACTTTGACACCAAGGCGCACAAACCTCTCTGTTCTGTGCTATGTGACACCTCCTTGTCACAGGGGTCACAAAACACAGGCACGTCCCGGCAGCTGATGCCATTTGTGGTAAGTGAGCTGGCTGGGAGGCCGTGGCGGGGAAGAGAGGCACAAGGATGAGCATAAAGACACAGTTTAGTTAATCACATTATTAAGATCTTCATCACCGAGAGTACTTAGCACATGGAAATAGTCAGTTTACAATATCGGAGGAGAGCAATCTGTATATTACGCCCGGGACATCACAGCACTGGGAAATATGTAAATGTCATCATCTTAAAAGATAAAGGCATGTAGAGAGTAGAGCTTTTTTTGCATATAAAGGAAATAAGATGAATGAATAAAGCTGATCAAATGATTAATAGAATCCATAATCTTAATCTTATTATTTCTAAAGAAGAAAAGGCTGTTCAGTTAAGAGCTAGTCATCTCCATTTCATTAAGAACAATTATATTCCAACTGATCAAGATCTACACCACACAGCCCTCACAGCAGACGCATTTTTGTATTTCCTGTCATTTCAACGAGACGAACAAAGTTGTTGGTGATTTGTGAGGCAAAAGCTCTGGAGATGGGTGTAAACAGATTTTAAACAACAGATCTGGCCAGGGTGACATAAAGTCTCCCCCCCCTCCCAAGCAACACAATGCAAGGCAACCATGTGCTTGCTTCAAGATGTCTAAATCCCAGCCACACTATCAATCTGAACGGAAAAAAAAAAAAAAAAGATTTTATAATATGTTTTCACACCCCGTTGGGTTAAGAGACAGTGGGTATTAATCCCATGGCTGCTACCCCAAGCTTCCTCTTTGTGGTCAGCAGAGAAGCTGTGTGGTTGGACGGAAAAGAGTCCAAAGGCATATTTTTTTCCCTCTCTTTTTTTTTTTTAAAAAAAAAATCTGTGTTAAAACAAGAGAAAGTGGACTGGTTACACAGCGAAGAAAAAACCACAGCCAGCCCTCTCTGCTATTGCTTTCCCCCTAAATGTGGCCTACAGCAATTCTGCTTTCCAAAAAAAGGTTTAATTTAAACCATACAGTGCTACAAGCTGCCACGTTTCCAAATTCCACATTCCTTTCTAATCTGTGCACTTCAGAACTGACAAATTCTGCTTCCAATGGTACCCAGACAAACTGCAAGGAAGAAATTGCTGCTAACCCACCATTCCTCGGCTCGGTAAGGAACGCCAACACCACCACCACCACCCCCCACCCCCCCCGCCTGCCCCTAACCCTTGGATTTTGCTGAACTTCTAAAATTATCATATTTAAGGGGCCAGTTTCAATATTTGTAAAAACTTTAGCTCTCTGGGGAGACTTTTTACACAGTGAGAAAAGCATTTCCAGGACTTGGGGGGCAATTCCCAGTCTGGTACAAATCCACAAAACTCCCCCAACAATTTGCATCCGCTGAGACTCTGCCCTCAGCACTCCATTTGCACAAGCCCACATGGATAGGGATGAGAGCTCTTCTCTGCCATGCAGCCCAAAATGTGCAGCACAGAAGAGCCTTCCCTCACTTGAAGTTAAATAAATAACACCCTCTGTGGAGGGAACAGGAGCAAAGAGGATGTCCTGCTTTGTACTCAAGCACGAATGGCCCTTGGTGACAATAGATGGCTGCAAGAGGAGCCAAAAATCCCTGCGGAAGACCTGTAGGGAAGGAACCAAAGGGTAAAAGACCATTGCAGTGGAGCCCCTCCAGTTTAGTGACAGTGTATCAAAGGGTAACTCGAGGGTACTCATGTAGCTGGCAGCAGGTTGGGGGCACACGTGCTGCTATGTCAGGCAAACCCTAGGCTGGAGAAGGAACAGCCCTGTGGTGGCTGGCACAGCCTGTTTGGGGTCTCCTGGAACTCACATTGCCATTCAGCTTTGTGCTGTACTAGGCTGAACGAGTACCTGGGCCACCACCACCATCCTGGAAAGTGCTCACCCACGCTGCCTGGCCAGCAACCATAAAAGTGAGCATTTCGGTTGCCCAGCAGATGTGTTTATTTCTGCCCTGGATTTTTCTGGCCCTCCTGCAGGTCTACGACACAACCAAACGCAAAACGTGCCAACGCAGGATAAAAGAATTAGCCCTACAGCAGCCTTAGTGCTCTCATCTTAACTGATGTTCAAACAACATTATCATCATTTTAGGGCACACACACAACTATTTATTACAGCTCCTGCAAACAACCTGAAGCAACCTAGTGCACGATGAGGCACAGGAGTAAGGAATAGTGACTGGATGGATCTGATTCCACTGAAATGGAGGAAGCACAGCCCGTTTGGGCTCCCACACCTGCTTTCTGACGGGGCTGCATCCACCATGCAACTCCTCCTGCCAACCCGGAGCACAGGGAAAGCATATGTCACATCTCAAAAATCATGGCATTTTCAAACTTTTTTTTTTTCTCTTTGCCTTCTGCTTTCCGATCCACTAAAGTGCAGACAAGGAACACTTTCATGCTCTTCTCAAGAGTCAGAAACTGGAGCTTTTCTCTTTTTTCTTTTACTTTTTTTAATGACAGCTGAGATGCACATGGAAATCTTTTTGTACCTGGAACCTTAAGGAAACCATCAAACCTTGTGAGACTCTCCCTAAGAGCAACTGCCTGGTAACCGCACGCATCTTAAACCACCATTTAAATCACCGAATAGTTCAGCTCAATGCTTACTTTCAAGTGTTGTCAGAAGCTGAATGTAAAAGCCTAGCTTCTCAGCCAGTGTAAATCCATTTCAGTCGCAGGCTCTTTCCCTGCTCCAGAATCATTGTGTTTATATTCAGACAATATACTCGACGGGCACCAGATGAGCATTTTTAGCCTCAGCTCAATGATTTTTCTGGAAATGGAAGGAGCTTAGCTATGGGATCTCTGCCAGGGTAGGAACTCTGGGATTCTTTTGAGGTTGGGATTTTCAATAGGAGCTGGGTCCCTATTTCCCTTGTGCTCCTTTGAAAGTCCAAGCTGATGTTAATAAATTCAATCGGGTCCTTTTAAAAAAGAGAAGTAGTATAAAACTGGCTGGGAATTAAGAACGATATTGTTGCAACACATGCCTTAACTCAGCAAAACTTCTGCGAGGGCAGTACGATAAGGCCTTAAGTTTGAGTAAATATCAGTCTTTCTCAATTGTCCCACTAGTAGTCCCATAATGGGATGTGCTAGCCAAAAATGGAAAGGAGGCACAGCATCTGCTTATGTTTAATTTATTTTTTGCATTTTGGCGTGTTGTCCCAGGAGAATCAATGTTTTTAAGTGGCTGCATCTTTTTGAGCCAACTTGCTGTCCTTCACTAACACATCAAGGACATGTTTCTGGAAATGGAACATACTCCCGTTGAAACCAGAGAGGTACAGGTATGGCAATCTTACAGTTTTAAAATTTAATATGTGTTTTTAGAGTGAAATTCCCTCAGTTTCAGTCAAACTGAACTCTAGGTTCCCCTCTTTAACAAAGCTGTAATTCTCATTTGAAAGAGTGAACATGCATGGATCATGGAGAGATGAATGAACCCACTTAAGGCCATTCTGCACTCTGGCTAAACTGAAGCATAGCGGGCACTGACGTCCAGTTACTCTGGATTTATACAGAATCATTGATGGCTGAAATCAACCCACTAGTTTCAAATAATTGCTGCTTTGAGCACTTACCTGTCAGGGAAGCAGTAAGCCTTGCAAAGCTAGGTAGGGCAAGGACCAAGCACAAGCCCTGCACCCCTGGAAGACCCTTGCAAGATGTTGGCCGTAGCACACTACACTGATGGCAATGGTGTGGGTGCCATCAACTCAACAACACACAGAACGGAATCATGCATTTGTTTCTAAGACTGACTAAAATAAAGAGCAGAGGGGCTTGGTGTACATTTTTGATTTTCGAATGCTAATTTCATTTTAACAGTAAGCTCGTTTAAGATGTAAAAGTGGTTCTGAAACATAAAGGTACATGGATGTTGTTATAACTAAAATGGGGTGGATCGCTAGGTTTTTAACAATTTCGCAACAAGAAAAACTAGTCACATGCTGGGACGTTTTATTCCAAGTCTCAGCCAGAGCAAAATTTTATGGCCAAGTTACAAACCCTTGAAAATAGGGGTTTATAATAGAAATGCTGACAGACCCTTAATTATAGCAGCACTAGCAGGCACTGTAGTAATAAGGCCCACATATTTTCCTCTTTGATCATTATTTATAGGATGCATTGGAAATCATCCCATTTACAACTGTATGCCCGCTCAACTAGGTGGAGTTTTATCCATTAAGAAAGGGAAATACAAAGTCGGCTGCTGAAGAAAGCCGGGGGCTTTACCTCCTGGCGTTCCCGCGGCATACCAGCCCCGAGCTTCAGGCAGTGACTAATGCCTTTACTCCGTCGGTTTGTATAAGAGGTTGAAGTTCAGGCTGGTGCAGTGCAGCATTCCCCTGGACCTGCTGCCTCTTTAGGCAGGCGATTAATCACTTGATCGATAGACCATATGATTAGGCACTAATAGCTGATAGGAGGAGAGAATAAACAACCATAAATTTGCTTTGTACCGAGTAATCCAAGTGTAAGAGAGGTCAGATAATGGCCACATAAGGTCATGTTGCCTAAGGAGCCCATATGGGAAAGATGGAAGATACATACATTTTTAAATATCTTCAATTATTATTATATTGCTGGGCAGGATTTGGGCTGCCAATGCGCCCCTCTCTGAGTACGGGCAGGCTGTCATGCTCCACAGTAGGCAGATACCAAACAGCGACAGCCGTTTCCACATCAAGAAAAAAAATCAACTTCAAAAACCTCAAGTTGTCTGATAATTTCAAACTAAATATCCGCGTCAGCTGAGGTGGGTGTAACTTTACTGCCACTGGGAGGTCCAGGTCCGTCGGCTCTGAAACTGTACCGTTGCAAGAAATAGAGTGGACGAGGCAGGACCTGCGCTTCTCATTTTGTTGCTGCTGTATCCGGGTTCTCTGCGAGGTGCAGGTCCCAGCACTGCTCCAAGCCACTGCCTCAGTCAGCAGTGTCTGGGCAGGATGCTCAGCAGAAAAGCTTGCCTTCAAAGGGCCATAAATCTCCAGCTCCCCACCCCCTCACCCTCCATCCCTGCCTCCTGCCTTTTCTAAGGCTCTTCTCTTCCCCCGCAAAAAAAATGGTCTTTTCAGGACTCAAGATTCAAACCAGGTTTACAGCCTTTTTTTTTCCTTGGTTTTTTTTTTTTTTTACAATAAACGTACCCTTTGTCTACAGCCACGAATTCAAGAAGAACAAAAATGCCTCGTTAAAAGGAAGAAACAAATACTTCAGTCACCCCAACAAAGGCAAGGAGTTTACAAACCTTCCCCGTCAGCGCCTGGACACAGGCAAAGTACTTACTTCATTAAGTTGAAACAAAACTCGACCAGTAAAACCCTCAGCTCCATCGAAGACAACCAGCAGGCCCCTTGCAGCATGTTCCTGATTGACCATCAGCAGACTATGTAAACCGCTTTTTCTGCCAGACAATTGTGGGGATAAATGCCCTCCTTTATCTTTAGGGTATTTCTAAACTCCCCTTTTACAATGATGGGACATTCACGGGCTGCAATCTTATTTTGTTGCTTCCCAGCATTAGTGGGAAAGCACACTCAGGGTTGCCGGGCTCTCCCTCCTGCACCGATTCCTCCCTCTCCTCCCTTCCTGTGCACTGTGTGCATGGGTGTGTGTAACGACACATCCTCGCATTTGAAACCGGGAGACAAGGATGCTGTTTGCCTTGGTTTTAAAACGAAGCTGTGCTTCAGATAGGGTGGAGGCTCTTGAGCTTCAAAGAAACTGAGATTGGAGTGCTCCCACAATGTCAAGCAATTCAAAATCACTGGAGTGCTGCAAGAACTGTACGTACACTTGACTTTCTGAGTGAGCACATGCAGTGCAGACCTGTGCAAAATCACTGTGGTACTTCCATTTTCCTTTTCTCCATTTTATTTTATACGTGAATTGCACAATGGACCTTCCTACCCACCTGCTGCACCCATCTGAAGAGCAGGTCCTGATCCTCCTGTTGGCACAGACACGAGTTCTTCAGGTCCTGCCCTCCCCTGCTTTGCTTTGGAAGAAAGGCTTCTACCATTTAACACTAACACACTTCACTATGAAGGCCTTGCATAGATGTACTAAATTAAAGATGGCTCCTCAATAATTTGCAGGACAGTGTCAACACCACTAAGAGAGTCAAGTGCTTGGACCATAAGCTCTGTGATCTCCACCACAGGGCCGGACACCTTCCTTCAGCAAGGACCACTAGAGTAACCATAACAAAGTGTTAATTTGACCTAACAAGCAGGGGTTTATTTCTTTGAATACTTTTTAACTACCAGGCATTTTCTCTTGTGATAACTACTCTTTTTTCTTTCCAGCTTGGATGATACCATAGGAGAAGCATCCCTGGCCAGTTCTGCCATCATGCCCAGCCGGGGAGAGTGCAGCTTTCAGCTACCAAACTAAAGGCAAGTCCTCCTCCCAAAGAAACAGCTACAAGTTTCTCTTAAAAAAAATTATTTCCTTTTTGTATTCAGCCCTCCCAGTATTATTTGTTCCATCGTACCTTGGCTCCACTGCATGCTTCAGCAGAAACATGGCTTTTATAACTATCAGTTACTCTAGCAAATAATATTCATGGGTGTAATTACATTTCAATCCACCGGTACAGTTGTCTGGCTTACCCAGCCAGTGCATCCTCAGCCATCTGCTCTAGGGTTTAATTTTCAATGTAAACCTATGAGTAGAAGGGTGTTTCCTGTGATAAATTCATTCAGACCCATGCAGTACATATTTATTTGTGCCATAAATAAAAAGCAGGAGAACAAAAGTAAAATTATTAACAAAAATATGAAATATTACTGATCTCATTTTTCCCTAACTGATTGTTTCAGTTTTCATCAGGAACTCAGTTAAGGGTGAGTGAGAGGATCTATATCTAAGTGCAGACCTTCGTCTTCCCACCCTTTACTCCCCTCGGTGGTTAATGCAGCCGGAGCTGTTTTCCTGCAATGTGAAATCTCACGTGCTTTTCAAGGATACTGACATTTATTTAATTAATTTTCCTCCCAAACTTACACAGTGGACCTGTATTCAAAAAGTGCGCATGAATAATGCAGATTTTAAAACTGCATTATTACAAAGGATGTCAAGTTCACACACTGTCAACACTAATAAACTCCCTAAACTGCTAAAATCCAGGACACCCACCTCCCCCCATCACTCCGTCCCCCCTCTAAGGCCGGCTGAGGGATGTCCTGCTTGCCAGCAAAGAGCCTCTTGCAAGGCAAACCGTGGAGAGCCAGAGGATGGGGACTGACCGTACCGCCCGGGGAAAACACAAAACTTAGGGCTTTCATACCCTCACAGACTTGACAGATCCCAAACCAATGTTTTATCGCTATTTGTTATTACTGCGGTAGGACCCGCAGGGCCGTGCAGGGGCTCAGGCGGCCTCAGCCCCTTCCCTGACCATTTGCAATCTAATTTAAGATACGGAAAAACAAGTGAGTGAGACAAACGCTCTGAGGAATGGGATAAGAGTAACAAGGTCACATTGCTACACTGGCAGCTATTGCCAAACTTGCAAAGTATCTGAAAGTTATTTATATATAAAATAATTAAAATCAGCTGTTCCATCCTGCCACCCTATCTCACCATTGCAGGTTTGCTAGTGCCTCGCACTCCAGGCAGCGGAATAATTCTGGAGCCGTGGTGGAGGTGGCTGCAGGGACTGCAGCCAGGACCCACATGGAAGGTGGTGCATGCCATAGCATGGCAGATGAAACACCCTGGGCACAGGCTCGGCTGGCATGCAGAAAGTCTTTGCAAAGAGGATTTCCAGAGGCAGGTAACAGGGACAGGGTCACCGGTAGAGCATCCCCATCTCTGATGACAACTCAACAACAACTATCAGTATCTTCAGAAAGTGAAACCCGCCAGAACAACCCAGTGAGCAGGATCCAAGGAGCTGAACTCAACCCACATCAGTGAAAACAATAACATATTCTTGGTGCCTGGGAGAACCAAGGCCTTCTGATGCCCTTTTCCTAACTTTGTGAAATACTTTCACTGCAGGCATCGTTGTGCATGAAAGTAAAACACAGAGAGGAGAATGAATGCATTAATAATAGTTAAGACTTCATATCCTACCCGCACATCTGAGATATGTGAACTACCCAACTGACAGTCTTTCTTGGTCCAGCATTAGAGAGTTACACCACCTGAAAATATTTGACTCCTCTACACATAGCACAGATGAAATATAGGTTTGGAGAGTTGGAGAATCTGGGAGGGGGGAGGAGACCATGACCATGCTGTAAACTAGAAGTTGGAAGGGTTATTCAAAGTTCCACAAAGCCTTTGAGATTCTCAAATGAAGTGCACTATCAAGCTGCAGCACTTTCTGACACACATTTAAGGAGGAGTGTACAAATAGTCTACATGCACTCAAACAGACACCTCCCTGCACAAAAGCAAGACCACCAGAAAGAGTTTTCTTTTCTTCAGCTTGCACAGGCAGAAGAGCACACCCCAACTGGCATGAGGGAAAGCCCCTGATGCAGAGCGGATCAGCACTGTCCCGCCTGAGTGTCATCTACTTTCCTTTCCTTGCTAACAGGCAGCAGAGCCAGCTTCACAGGTAGAAGAGAGACAGCCAAGTAGCTGCATTTCAACCTGGGCAGATAATAAGAGATCAAGATGGCAAGAGGTCATCCTCGGAGACATTCCTGATCTCTACCCTGGGCATGAGGTCATCCCAATCCTGCTGCTTCTCTCACACCATCTCCTGCCCTTACCTGACACGAGGCAGGAAGACGAGACACTATGGGCAAATGTGCCACAAGTGTCTAAACAACTTCTCAGCAGCGAAAGATCACTGGCACCGCATCATGAAACCTCTGCCTTCCGTGTCCCATCCAGACCTAGCCCAGCCTCAGTGCTCCAAGCTAGGTAAAGGAGATTGAGTTATTTTCCAGAAACATCAAGAGTGAAGGGCTTTGATGAGCCGACTTTTGTAAATAATCAATGCACTGGACATGCTCAGTTTTTCTACAGCACATGTGAGTGCTGTGTGATGGAAGAAAGTTTGCAGGCGACAGCCTTGTCCTTCATGCCCCAGGAATGGCAGGCTGGCCCTATGCGAGACGTACGATGCAGACACATAGTGAGACAGGATGTCTTTCCACAGAAAGTCCAAGTAAATTGTGTATAACGACAGGATTTCTATTATTGATGCTTCAGCAAATCATCTTGGATCCTCAGAGGATCAATTAATCATTGGGATTGTCAACACCCAACTCTAAGTTTTTGCCATCCAACTCTCTCATCCTCCCCTACACACAAATGATGCTGGGGGCACGGTGCCAAACGAAGCGGAAAAAGAAAGAAGGGGAAAGAAAGCACTGAACAGAGAGGCTGTTGTCAAGGCTGGACCCTCACATTGGCAAGGAAGATCAAATGCAGCTGCCCCCACGGCTGCATGTGGTTAAGCCCTCCGTGCCTGAGGGCAGGCAGGATGGGGAGCAGCCAGGCAGCCTACAACGGGCACAGATAATTAAATCATCCGATTGCCGGGCAGGCCACATTAAGAAGCTCATCGGTTTGCATGTGGCCCCTTGCTGTGGCCACCCGTGAGCTAAGTCTTGCCTAGATGCTAGTAGACAATTAAGACAAATTGTATGGCTGAAGATCACACTAGAGCACTGCCAATGCCCTTGCCTGGAAGCTCCGTTGAAGAATGAGGGCACATGTGTGTGGGAACCAAGGCTCGGAAGAGAGCTTTTAATGAACAACGTGCCAGCACTTGTTGCCAGAACACACTCTTCATTTCAGCTCTTGGAGAAAACAAAACCCTTAAAACCAGAGTTTACTACATTTCACTGATCTTCAATATGGCTGGAACTTCAGGATGCTTCTCCTCAAGCTAAGTTTGTATCAGTGAAAATATGCTTCTTGTTAAAGAAACTATTTAAAATGTGGAATCTAAAATCAAGCAAAAATAGCAGACAGTATGTTCAGCTTCAAAATTGGCTTGCACTCAACCAAGTATACCATAAACAGAAGGCAGAACTGACTATTTTTATCTTAACAGCCCTTGGGTGATTAAAATTTGGGGCCAGAATAAACAATTTTTTTCCCCATTCCTAGCAAGAGAATATGTGACATGGGTTTGGAGTCCTTTCTAATTTTTTAACTCCGTTTCTAGCTATTAGTTGTTTGCATTAGAAATGTTCCCATGTACCCAACAGCATAAAGGCTGCATTGCACCAGGCACAGTATGAATTATAGGAACACACAGACCACTGTGCCCTGAAGAGATTACCGAGCAAGATAAGCCAAAGACAACAACAAAGTGCTAAGAAGGAGCAGGTGAAAAGTTAACAAGGCGAGGAATGCACAGATACGCAACGTGCAATTTTTCTTTATGAGGTGTACTGTCATGGACAACCCCTGTGGCCTGAAGACACACAGGAGAAGAGGGTTGGAAGGATGCACTGAGCATGGAAAGGACCAGATGAGGTCAGGGAAAGTGATGGGTGAGGAAAACACAGAGGTGCCTCTGAATCAAAGAGCAATGAAGGCCGGAGGAAAAAGAAGGGAGAGAGGGCAGAGCAAAAGAGAACGGCGAATAGACATGCAAGTGCTACAGGGGAGCGTGGCTGGGAGTCGGCGATGCTTCAAGGAATGGCATAGCCACAGTTAAAGGCCAGGTATAAAACTGAGCATCAGCATGAGATGGCATGGATCAACTGAGAGAAGCCAGGACACAGAATCTACAGAAAAAGGTGATCGCATGTTGAGGGATGGGCAAGGCAAGAAAGAGCCAGGGAGGAACAAACTGTTTGCATGTCTGCAGAACAAGAAGTTGAAGTCGGAGCCCAGGTTTTGGCCAACAGTTGGCAATGGTTCCAGCAACTGGGGGAAGGAGAAGAAGCATGAAATGGGAAGAGGAGGAAGGAATAAAGTCGCTTTGATGGTATTAAATAATGCTGATGGTTTAACTGCTTCTGCAGAAGTAGCTATGGAAAGGGGCTGAGCCATTGGACTGAGTGGTGGAAGGCAGAGCAGGACAGGAGCAATGGACTGGGCATTACAACAGCCGAAGCCATGGGAGCAGAAGCAACTGATTTGAGAGAAGGTAGAGAAGGGACCGTAAGAGGGGATTTTGGGATGCATCTAACACAAGGGGACAAGAGGTGATTCCCCATCTTTTCATTACAAACCACACATTTTAATACTTAACACTTGGACGCTACAGTTCACATTTCACAGTGTGGGAACTGCTGAGTCCTGTTGTGAGGACCACCCCAGCAAAACTCATTTATAAATAAGTAAAGATTTCTTGAAAAGATTCCTTAAAAGCTGCACAGCTGTCCAAAATTATGGTAAAGCGATATGATATGCAGCAGGGCCAAAGAGGTCACAGTCAAGGCCCCTGATAAAGACAATACTTGTGCTTCCGAATAACATTATATTTTCATAATAATGGGGGAGAAAGAGAGAAATTATCTGACAAACTCTTTTTTCTCATGCCTGTCTTCCTTTCTTCACATACTGACCATCTTTACTCAAACCTGTTCAAATCTGTGTTATTATTTTTGCTTCTTTTGAGTACAATCATTGTTCCTGACTTCCACATCCTGCTCAGGGCTATTCCTCCAATTTAATGTGTTCCCATTCGCACAGTGTCAGCAGAAAGGTTTCTTACTCCAGAAAAGCCGTTGCATGTGCAATAAACAAATAGCCTTTGACATACTGGTTAATTATATCAGTTAGCAACAATCTCACATGCATGAATGCTGTGCTAATGAAAACACTTTTGCATGCAAAGCAGGACTGATCAAGACATTGAAGTGTCCAAACCTGCAAACTATAAACAGCACAAACCATGAAACACAACAGGACTTTGTAGTACACTTAGGCGGAGCATGGATGGATGGGAACACTGTAAGGCTGGACTCTAAACAAGCTTTAGGTGCCGAAAAGATTGACTTCATATAAAGGAAGCCATAAATGAAGAATATAATCCTGCATCACTGCTGACAATGACAACATAGATTTCTATTTGGGTATATCCAGTGATGAAGGCATCTATTCAGTACAGCATCTCTCTCTCTTCTACAAAGCACTAGCTTGAGTGCCCTGCTGAAAAGCATGGACAAAGGCATGTCTCAAGCTCCTCGTACCAAATGCTCTCCTAAATCACACTACCCATTGTCCTGCCTCCAACCAAACTAGACACAAATAAGTGTTAATAATTCCACAGCCCACTTACCTCTTCATCACAGTGGTCTACCTTCCCCAAGGCTTCCAGCAGCCAAGCAGAGAAGCCTTGAGTCTTCCCCACCACTAAAACCGGATCCCTCCAGAAAACGATCTTCAAGCGCCAATCACTTGTCACATTTCAACCTGCTCCAGAGCACCAACTGGGCAGCTGGGCTCCATCTCCCACTGCAGAAGCCAGCTCGGTGCCTCAGCCCCAGCGCACATGTGCTGTGCAGATGGATGCACAGCACAGGCTACTGCGGCGAGCCCCATGCATGCTCCCTGCATGCTCACTATGCAACCAATTTGTATGTTTACCGCAGCCATTTGTCCAGGAATTCTGAATCTCTGCAGCCAAAAATATGGACAAACAAAAAAAATGGAGGTGAAAAAAACCTAGGAGCCATGTGCAGGGAAGGTTACACCAACGCTGTGATCATCATCACCTTCTGCATTCATGTGGCCTTTGCACCTAGAGTAGGACTTATCCTCTGCATGGATGTGGAAACAAGGTGTGTTAGGCCCCTGCATCAATGCCTCCATTGCTTTGGCCAAACCAACTCCTTTTCCATTTTTAACTACCACCTTCTCTTTCAGCTACCTGGGCTGAGGACTCTCACCAACCACTAATGCAGTCCATGCCTATCGAAACCAAAAAACAAGAGTCCTCAGAGAGCCAGTCTCCTTCCATCCAGTCACACTATGCAGAGCTAACCACAGCTTTAATGCACTGACAGTTAAACTGCTTTTATCTCTTTTATTTTCCACAAAGTTCTCACACAATAATCCCCCATCATACTTTTAACCAATAAAATATATGAATAACTCATCTGCTGGCTAACTTTACAGCAATATGAGATCTTCCCTTATGACTTCCACAGTGAAATTACAAAATCCCTATCAAAGGCAATCTTTTTATGGCTGTTAGAAAGACCATCTCTCGACACTTGTCATCGATTTGGTTTTAACTCTCCTGTCCCCTCACATGATGGAGAAAATGGACTACCCCTCAATTTAGGATAAACACATGATTACGAGGTTTAGCAACAGAAAACTTGCTCTACATTATTTAGCCTAGAGACGTCCAAGTGCAAAAACCAAGGATTGTTCTTCCCCACCTCCTTTTAGCCACAGAAAAACACTACACACAGCAGAAGAGAAGTTTTTAATTAAAATTGGCACTTCTGAGCTTGCAGCTTGTGGCAGACCCCTTCTTTAATAAATGACATCACTTTGGACTGTGGCAGCATGGGAGTGTGATGGAGGCTGGGAGCAAGCCCGTGTTGGGTTTTGGCACTGGCCTAGTGCTCATAAAAAGCACTTTAGTGTTTACAAATTGAAGCTGAGCTGTGCCCAATGCCCCAGCGTGCCAGGCAGGGAGGAGGGAGGTGTGGACTCTTTAGGCCATGTGCTGAGGTCAGGAGGCAGCGATACTGACTGCCACAGGCACTGCCTGGCCCCCTGCTGCCCCTCACTCCCCTCCCACTGCAACACTGACTGGGATTTAAAAAGCACGCAAACCATTTACTGGCATTGGCTACACTCCTTGTCTTTTTGTGCTCAACATTTGAGCCCCACTCATGTGCCCCCTTCATCTCCTTCACCTTTCCCATTCCCTAACACCTTTGGAAAAAATATCCCTTACAAATTAGCTGGTGCTAATATTGCTGTGTACATTCTGCTCAGGACCCATAACTCTCCTCCAGCCAATGTGGCATGCCAAGCTCTCTGGGGCACAAGCACCTGGTAAAACTGCGCCTTACTCTCCACTGTCCTTTGGCAATGTTTGCAACGTGCCATTACAGGAGCAAATGGGGATGTCAGTGATCTCCCACACTGTCTTGTTACCCCCATAAAGGCAAATTGCAACTTACTGCCCCTTACTTCCAGCTACAACCACTCCCTCCAAGCGAGACCTGAGGAATGGAGAGTACAGCCCTGCACAGCCCTGTGTTTAACCACCATTTACTGATTAGCTACCAGGCAGCAGGATGTATCACAGTAGGGATAAAATTTCACCATTTTGATATTTTTAGGCCCTGATTAAACAATAAGATGCTCCCAGCACTCACACATCGTATATTCCCTACAGCCTGCTGTAAGGGGGCTGAAGACTCAGTGAAATGCTTCTCTACCAAACAACAGAGGTACATGGAAGACCACAGCCCAAAAACTCCACAGCCATGGCTAGACTTCATGCTGCTGGAGGATTTGGAGATGGCTGTGGTGCTTGAGAAGGAGCACATGGGCTGAACACCAAGGCTGGCACACCAACGGGTCCCATGGAAAGCAAAACCCAAAGGATTTGCGGGGCTGGGAGGAGACTGAAGGGGTCTTGGAGATGTTCCAGTTCATGAAAAGAATCTTCTGTGCAATCCTCTTATAAAAAGCACTGCACAAAATCCACCCTTGCCAGTGGGCTTGGGAAGCTGAAGGCTGATGATGTGAGCCTAGGGCAAGGCTAGCATCTCAAGGAGAAGTCATCTGCAAGATGACCACAGTGGGCATTTCTACTGACAATAAATAACTATGGATAACAGGATCTCTGCAGACCCGGATAGCCCTACCCCAGGTGCTGGTGAGTTTGCAGAACTCCTACACAGAAAGTTTTTTTGTGGGTTTGCCAATATTGCAAAACCACTGCTTAAGCTAGGTGAGAAACTGAAACCTTGTCCGTGGCCAGCACAGTGTGGTGTGGTGTTCACAGACCTGAAGGAGGCTGTTGTGCTGCTCTCTGTTTCAGGCCACATCTTCCCAAAACCCTTTCACAAAAGACAGATGATGCTTCTTATGGTTTCATGGGCAAAGCAAGATCCTAAAGCACTTGGGAGGATGGTGGCTCATTATAGCAGGAATTTGGGTTCTCCAGAGGTAATTTACTGTAGGAAGGACTTCCCAGCTGTGGCCAGACTAGGAGGACTTCTAAATGACTTTCTTTATGTACCCAACTCTGAGACAGGACCAGTCATGCATCATTGCAATGGCTCTTCCAAGTCACGAATTGTCAGGTCATCTTGCCAGGTGGCTGGAAATGTAGCACTATCTTGACAGGAGAATACTTAAGGAAAGTTCATCCTCATTAACTAAAATTGTGAATTTAAAATGGATTGATTAATTACACTGCATTAAATCCCTGTGTAAACTCCTCACTCAGACTTCAAAGTGTCTTTATTAAATTGCTCAAGCAAAATTCAACTAAACCAAATTAAAGCTGTTTCATTTCTAGATGACAGTGTCTACAGAAGGATGTAATGTAGTTTACCTAATCCAGTTTGAAGTTATTTCACATCCATTTCAATAGTCCCCATGTAGACAAGCCTGTGGAATTTCGTCCCTCACGAGCCTGTGTACAAATATGGGTAACAACAAGGCCATTTTTAGATTGCCTTTTTAGGAAATTATTTGCAAATATCCTTTTGGACAAGAGAGCAAAGAACTGATTTTCAGTGGGACTGCGGCAGGGAAGGACAGCGTTCTCCTGTAGGCTCACAGCGTGCAGGAGGACAAACAACCTCAGCTCGTCCCCCCACCTGGGGCACAGGGAGGAAAGGGAGGGAACATGCACAGTCAAGAAAGCACTTTGCAAGCTTACCTGCACGCCCAAGGTGCCTCTGAACATATCACAACAAGACGTTTCTGTTCCCAACAGGAAAACATGGAGTTTAAGGGTAAAATAGTGGAGATGAGGAAAATGGAGGGTGCTGGAGGATGATGTCTGTAGTAGGTGGACGGAGATTGCAGGTTCATAGGTCACAGTGACATTAGCACTGGGGGCTGCAGAGGTCTTCCCTGACCCCAACACAGCTGCCAGGTGGGAAAGAGGGGATGAAATCAGACCCCTTCACCACACAAGGTCGCAACCAGAGGCCTCCATGGCAGCATGGCGAGGACTCTGGCTGTGGTTAGCAAAGTTGGTGGATTTGGGGCATCCACAAAACCCACTCGGAGAGGTGCAAGGGAGTTGGTGGGATAGCAGCATGGGGGGTCTTCTCTCGACCAGCAGATCCCCAGCCTCTCAGCTGGGCAAAGAAGAGTCATCAAAGTGCAAAAAATATACTTCGGTGGAGCTGGGAAAAAGCCCGGGGGGCTTAGGTTTTAGAAGGGGCCCTGTGGCCTGCCAGGCTGCTGGAGCCAGGGCTTTGTGCAGCCTTTCCAAACAAACTGTTCTGCACTGAGGCCCTGCTGCCCTTGGCCAGCAACTCCCCTCAGGATCCGAGAGCTGTGCAGAAGCCAAAGGGTTAAGGTAGCCCTGTGGTTTACAATTTAGTAGCAGGCAAGCCCGCAGCAGCAGCGCAGACCTTCGCAGGGAGGCTGGAATAACTGCTGGCTGGAGCTGCAGCACATCCAGAGGCAACAGCAATAAAACCAGAGTGGATTACATCCCTCCAGAAACCCTCAGGAAAAAAAAAAAAGGGAAAGCAAGAGAGTTAAAAAAAAATGGGAACGAAAGAAAGCATAAACCACAGATTATGTCTGTTGGCTGTTTCTTGATAAGCTCTGCTACAAACACAATGCTAATGAGTGTAAGGGACATCCTCTGTGTGGGGTGGCTGCTTGACCGCATTTTGTCTGCATGTGGCTGATTTCCCTACCCACTGCCAAGCCCCGTGGCATCACTCCCTGCTGGGGCTTTTCCTTCGTCTCCTTGCCTCGCCGCTTGGCCCTCCGCGGTCGTCAATATTTCACCCAGCCTTCATGAGTCAGCAGTAACCGAAGGAAAGGACTGAAGGGAGAATAAACAGGCCGTCGCTTGGAAACTTTCCCTCCAAAGCATTTCAGGGTCGCAGTACGGTGCCCACGTGAGCTCTGGAGCAGGGCCGGATGCCTCAGGAGCTCTTTTCATATTAACACCATATGATTTTTTTTTTTCCCGGTTGATCCCAAAGTCCACCAGCTCCTAGTGCTAATTTACCCTTTGCTAAAGCCTTAGCTGCCCCCTTTTATATCACCAAGCACTTCATGAACCCAACGGCGATTGCTTTCCCAAGGCATCTACTGCGTTGCGTATAATTCCTCTAATTAAATGTAAAAGAGAGATGGTTTGGTGGAGCACCATTTCATCATTTCCCCTCTCGCTTCATGCTGTGGACTTTAATGAGGACCTAAAACACCATCTTGACTTGGCTTTAGTTTCAGGCCAGATGAGCTTTGCTTGTTAAGACGGACTTCACTTGTCAGGAAAAATAGCTTTATTAAGGTAATGTTAACGTGGAGGGTTTGATTAAAACTAATCAGGGAAGAAAATCAGACCAAGGTGGTGTGAATCAAACTTACTGCGACATGTTTAAGATAACTTCACCTCGCCTATCTCTTAAAAGCAGACAGAAGGAAGCTCAAGTTACCCAGAAGAATGTCAGAGCTGGGGGAGCACGTATAGCATCATACAGCACCGCACAGCACCATAAATCATTGTACAGCACTGTACAGTATCATACAGCACCGCAGAACACGGTGCAGCACCATGCAACATCACAGCACTGTGCATGCTGCAGTTCAACCCACACGGGATTTCAGGAGCAAGCCAGTAAACTCCAGCGCTGTCGCTCTGCTTTTAATCCTCAGGAGCCTGGCTTCCTGGAGCGGCGCAGGCAAATTGCTGCCCGGTGCAGCTGCCCAGCCGGGAGCACGGAGGCGGCCACTGCTGCCCTGGAATGCACACTGTGCTGGCGTGCTAATCTGGAGGGGTTTCTACACCTAAATAACAGAGGATGGCTACAAGTGCCACATACCTGACAGAGCGGGCACCATGCTGAGTCAGAGACCCTGTCCCACTCTTCCATGGGCTGTTTCATCAAGGTGATGGGAGTTTTACTGAAAATGCAGTGGCGTTTTTCAAATCCAAAAGACTGTCCCATTGTTGAGGCCGCATTTTTGTGACTTTACTGGATATGTTTTGCTATACTTTACCCTAAAAAGTCTGCAGCTGAGAGCTCTCCCGTGCCAGCTAACAATCATGCTCCTTGCTTTTAGTTTTACTTGTTTTTTACTATGCAGATGGGGCCACCTGAGGAGATCATTTGGGAGAGCAGGGAAAAGAAATAAAAGAAAGTTGGTGCTGGTCCCTAAGTTTGGAGAGCTCCTGAGAACTTCACAGCCCCAGTGAGCAGCCAAACACCATCGGCCAAACCCTTGAGCAGGCCCTCGAGCTCCATCAACTGCAAAACACCCATGTAAAGTGCTTTGGAAAACACAGATGAACTCCAGCCCTCAGCACACGCAGAGCAGAGGGACATCATCCTGCCCCATGGGGTCTGGACCCTGCTGAACTGTCCCTCAGCTGCCAAAAGTAAAACTGCCAACTGAATCGCCTCTGCTTTTTGGTTTTGCTCCTCAGCCCCTGGGTGGAAGGAAAACGCCAACAGATGTTTGAGACACGGATGGATTAAGCCACAAGGTACAAGCTCTCACAAGCAAAAGCAATTAAATGAGGACTTTTTGTTGTTTTTTTTCAAGAGAGAAGTTATAAACGGGGTGCTATGGAAGGGGCTTTTTAAGGATAATTTTCTCCAGAGAAGCTCAGGAACTCCAAACATACACAGGGATATCCTGCTTAGGACAAGGCTCAGCATTAAAAAAACACAGTCTAAAACAAAAACGTGGGACTACTCCCCTGCTCCAGCTCTGCCACTCGGCGAAAGATGGACAGGAAATTACCAGCAGTGGCATGGGGGCTGCTGCCAAGAGGGAGCGTGGAAAACAAAAGACCCTCTATTGTGCAGGAAAACCTGACATCCATCCCCTTTGCTGTACTCTGAACTCCCGTAAACCTTTCCTGTGAGATATGATTTGTGAGAGCTTTCCACATCTCAAGTGCCCTGTGTCCCCCCTGCCACACATGCAAGCAAGATCTGCATCTACACCAAGCCTTCAAAAGCCCTTATTTCTCCTTCTTCCTCCAGCAGCCACCCCACAAATTACTATTAAGAAAGTAAAAGGGATATCTGCTCTCACCAGAGGCAGCAGCAGCCCTGAATTGCACAAGGGGCTGAAAGGGATCAATTTTCTTCATTACTCAGTTGGTTTGCCGTCAGTGCAAAACAGGGAGCTTTTCTGGTAAAACAGTAATATTTGATATTTGTGTGTTTCTTTTTGAAGTCATACACTGTAATTGACTAACAGGTCACTCTCAATTAATTATATTTAACAAGCAGAAGATGCAAATCAATGCTCCCTCCCCCAGATTATGTCCTTTGGTTATTTAAATAGGTGCAAGTAGAGGGATGGGAGAAGGAACAAGTCAGTAAAGTATCAGCTGTGGAAGTTTGTTGGGAACTTTCCAAAATCCTACATCTGCTTGGCAACAGCTCAGAAAGGGATATGGTTACTCTTTTAACAGTAACACAGCTTTCCCAGGCTACAATATATGAAAAACAGCTTACCCCCAAGCTGGGAAGGGCCAAGCAAGAACTACACCCCCTCCCTTCAGCTCCACCATGAGACCCCATCACCTCCTCAGAGCCAGCTGGGGACCATGGCAAACGCCATCCTTGGAGGCAAAGCGCTGGGCAGGTCAACCGTGGGAGCCCCCCGAGTCTCCCAGAATCCTGGGGTGGGCTGCGCTGCCATGAACAACTCAGGGGCCCTCCTGCCGCAGCTGGAGAGGGGGCTCTTGCTCCAAGTTTTGGGGGGAGAAGCACTGCACAACTCTTGTCAGTATAAGCATTTGCTCACCACAAACACCACATCTAAAGGCACTGTTTTTAATTATAGCATTAATTGATCTTTCTTTTTTTTTCCAGTTGCTAATTAGAGAGATAATATCTCAGTTGCTTTACAAGCTTTAGAAGACTTTTGCTTGCATGAAGATACTTCTGCAGTGGAAAGCAGAGGTGGATTGAGCAGAGAGCAATCGTTCTGCAAAAAGAAGAAATTATTTACCACAGTTGGGTGCATTCTTTATATTTTAATTATTCTTGATTTGTCAAAAAAAAAGAGAAAAACTTCCCACAGCCCATTTTGCGATTAGAGGGCAGGGAGGCATTAGGAAGATTTAGTGCCCCTGGCAGGTCAGGAAAACACGTGAAAAAAATCAGAAGTAAAAACAATATTGCGAGAGAAAGGGGGAGCGCATTTGGCACATGGTGAGACGGCTCTCCTCTGCAAATGGAGCGGGACACGGCTGCTCCAGCCCTCCCACACCGGGAGGGGTCTGCGGGGAGCATTCTGGCATCCAACGCCTGTCCCAGAGGCCAGCGGGCTTGCCACATTACCGTCACCCCTCTGAAGCCCAGGATCTTTGCCGGAGCAGAGGAAACACGCGTCTAGATGTAGTTTTACAACTAGGCGAAAGTTCCTGCAGAGGCAGGACGTGTGGCTGGCACTGCCTGGTGTGACCCATTTCTAAAATAATTACAGCCTGACTCACAAACCTGTTAAGACCCAATTAACAAAAATGTTATGCATCAATGATGCGTGTTTTGTCCAGAACTTTTAATTCCCCAGTTTTTCCAAGTAAATTCTCTCTTTTTATTTTCTAGTCATTAAATTCCCTCCCCTGGGTGTGAGTGGTTGCTTTCCCATTGTGTTGCGAAAGGGTTAGTGGGCCAAGAAGTCAGAAGGAAAAGGGTGTCAGTACTTGTTGCCACTTTGCAGTGGGGAAAAAAAACCAAAAAAGAAATTAAAAAGAAACTCTTGCTGCTCCCAAAGCCACAGTGAAGCCCTGGGGATGGCGAGGGGGTCAGGCTGTGCCCGGCTGTGAGGGGCCTGCGGGGAAGAAGCTGGCTCTGCCCTGGCCTTTGCAGACAAGAGGAGGCAGCAGAGAGGATTTTATTTGGCAGATGGGTGCAGCTATTGAGCTTATGCAGTAGTGGGTTTTTGGCTGCCCGAGTGGGTAGCCTGTTGTTTACTGTTTATGGATTTGTCAGTTTTAATTATTGTGAAGTGCCCAGATGCTCTGGCGACCAGTGCCATAAGCATTTAGGGAGCAAATATATAATGAAATGCACTTGAAAACATCCCTGCTTCCTTCCCATCCCTCTCCTCCCTGCCTCCTGGGACACCCCATGGCACAACACACCAGCTCCCCTCAGTATGGCCGTGCTGTACTGCCGGGCACACGATGTCCCAGCTGGCCACAGAGCGGTCCAGGGCTGTCCCATCTCTTCCCTCCTTGGAGCTCCAGCTCAATCAGAGTGATCCCGGCAGCAAATACAGGCTGGCAACAACAGGGGCCCCCTTCCCCCGCCCCAGCTCTGCATTTTGCTGTTCCTACACCCCCCCCCGCCCTTGCAGGCCCCGAGTGTGCAAATCTGGAGGCAGATCTGCTCCCTTGCACCTTTCTTTTTTTTAACTGTCCATCTTTTTAAAGTTATTGGACTCTGTTTTATATAACAAGGTTACGTGCATGGCAAATAGTATAAATGTATCCCAGACGTGGCCGTTTAGGAATGCTCCCCCCCTGGTTACATATGTACTTTTCATCTTCAGTAGTAGGGCTGCAAGTGGCCGCCTCCAAGCGCTCAATAGCCCACTCTTTCCTGACTCCATTGTAATCCATATTCCTCCTCCCTATGTGAAATGCTTCGCTTGATAAATTCCACTGTATTTCAGAAAGTTTTCCACAGTTCCCTAAGTGTTTCCATATGACACTGTACTCTACAGGTAACTTGAGTTAAAGCCATTCCTTAAGCAAAACTCCCTGTAAAATTTTCCACTATCTCAGCAGTACTCTATGTGCTGTCATTAAAGCAGAGCACATATATTTCTGAGCAGGATTTGCAGCAATGTCAGATTGCTCGGTGAACCTCAATTAAGTTTTTTACATATATATTTTTAAAAAAAACTTCCTCGCTCAGATCTTTTGCCTGTTCATTTACTGAGGTCCTTTTTAACTGTGGAAGATACAGCTTTCTAAGCCACACAGGGCGCAGGCTCGAAGCGCAGCTCGGGCTGGGAGCGGCATGGATAATGCCAGCCTTGTTTCTGCTGCCTTTTCACTCCGTTCCCAACCCTCCTTTTTCCATCCATTTCCCTAGGAACAGCAGCGAACCCTAAATTGCAGACACCTGCTCCATACATCATCCTCAGGCCTGGCAAGACCGAAACGGCAGCAATGCTCAGCATTCCTGCAGGGGAACTTCTCCCCAAAACGCTCAGCTTTGCTCCCGAAGGACGGCAGCTAAACTACTGCATGCATAAAAGAGTTTAATTTGCAAATACGTTTGTGCTGAAAGACTCGCTCCCTATTCTCCAGGAAGCCCCTAGCAGCGATGGAGAATCTCCAAAGCAAAGACAAAATGTGTCACTTTTAGAAGCAAAGAACACTAAAGAACCCTGAGTTGTACAAATAGGATTGCAGCACTGTGTGCATACAGCAACTGCAAAACATCTGGCTAGATTCTGGAGAGACAGAGAATCCAAGATGGCAGGGAAGATTAATTATTTTGTAACTTATTCTGGTTTCAATGAACTTTTCTCTGGTTATAATAAAGGTTTTAAACGGCATATTGGATGCATGCTGGGCAGTGGTAAGGTGAGGTGGGGTGCTCTGCCTTTGGGAATGACAGAAGCACTCAGCCAGAAACCCAACTTGTAACTGTCCTGCAGTGCCTGTTACACTGAAATAGCTGTTTTGCCACTGGTTTAATTAATAAGCTATATTATTGGTTAATTTTACACTATGCTGAACTTTTGTCAAGGAAAATGGTTAATTTTAGACTGAGTAGATTTGGTGCAGCAGAAATAACGAATAAACAGCTTTGTTAAAGGTATGGGCTCACAATTTTGCTTTGCTTTGATTAAACCTCATGTTTTTATTACACAAATAATATCCATTACTGATAGACTCCTTTACAAAGAATCTCTCCTGTCTTCAAACTGCTTTTTAAAAAGCTCTTAAATACTCTGCTCCCATCCCAGGGTTTTACACATGCAAATACACCCCTAAACAGTTTAAATTCTCTTTTTTCCCCTCATCTATCTCCTTGCTTTCCAGATGGACCACCAGCTTCCCACCATTGCCAGCAACAGCTTGTGTATTGTTTGTTTAAAACAAAGATGATGCATTAAATATCATATACAATGTGAGGCAAGGGGTTAAGGATAATACTCTCAAACCAAAATGCGGTGCTAAACCAGTCTCAGCTCATCGTTCCAAAGGTTGGTACATGCAAAGGGAGACAGGATCTGTTCATCCTCTCCCTTTAGGGAAGGCATTTCCCTCCTCACATTGAGGACCCCCTGCCTCCAGAGAGACTTAAACTTGTGCGAACACTCTGCAAATTATACAGGCTAACCAACAATTATGTCATTTCATTCAAACATTCATTCACCCATCATGTGCCCAGATTAAACAGTAACACTTTGTTTGAAACATTCTGCTGAAATTAGCAGATCAGAATTGCCTTCACCTATATTTAAGCACTCAGCCCCGCACCGAACGTAGCCTCACCCAACCTCAGATGGGTTTAGGCAAGAGTTTAGCACTTTTATATGGATCAAACCCATAGCTCTGTATTGCTGCACATGTATACGCAATTATTACATTTCTGCTGCTACCAATAGCTCTCTACAGATATATTCACAGGGATATGGAACTGCTAAGACGTAAAAGAAAAATCATGAACCTGAGAAGACATTAATGCTTAGTTACAGCCCCCACAAAAAGTACTTTCAAGCTGTGATAAAAGAAAAAAAATGCACAAAAGCTGTAGCTTTGTCAGTGTGCTGCGGTGACAGACAGAAAAACTAAAACTGGAGTTCCCAACCAAGGGACATCGGCAGCCCAGCACCCCCCACCCCGAGCTGAACTGCCAGCATGCAGCACAAAAGAGTACGGAGCACGAGGATGCCCAAGGCTGGCACCGATGCTAAAATCTGTAGTGCTACCAACATCTTCAAGATGTCAGTTTGCTGCCATCAGCTTTGTGTGACAGGAGAGAATAGCAGGCAGATTGCGTATCTAATGAGCCACACATATTGAAAATCCACAGCGATCTCTGGAATACATGTGGATTTGTCTAAAACTCTAAAATATGGCCTAGATGGTGTCCTGACTGCCAAAACCACAATGAATTCACTGTTACTGTCACTAATCTCCATGTATGTTACATATGGTTGACATTTTTCTTTAACTCATATTTTTTGCATGTGTGAGTATATATAAATAGGGTAAAAAGGAGGTTAGGAGCAGGCAGACAAACAAACAACCGGCTGCAATGCACAATGTTCCCATTAGGCACTGGAAAATTAGTCCAAAGTGCATTATACAAATCTGCAGAACCCCAAACAGGCCCTTTTAAAGCATAAGTGAAGTCTAAGGGCACCCCACGAACCCAGATGTGCCTTCCTGGTGGTTAGGTTAAAGCTTTCAACTTGAAGTCAGGAACAATTGCTCTGAGTTCTACTAAATCCAGCAGGATTCTCGACACATTTCAACATAATACGGGGCACTTGCACTTCATATGTTCCTTCAGGTCATTAATTTAGAATATTTAATTCATGCTTCATCTTAAAGAATTTGATACTCATATGATATATGTTGCCTTGACCGCCTGATCGGAATAAGAGCTCTTCCAGAAGGAGGAATAAACCCTCTTTTATTAACAATGTAATATTACATGGAGCACTGGCAGAAAAGTCATATGTGAACTAAGAAATAATATTTCATGCATTCTTCTACTTTCTAGGCAAATTTATACCAGATTTTATTCTATTACAATGTTACAAGCAGCACTGCTCTGTTTCAGTGTGCTTCTACTAAACAGTAGGTCAGCTGAAAACTTTATCGCCTGAGGAGAAGCAAATAGTAGTCATGCATGGTTGGCAAGGGCTTGTGATATGATATATTCACTGCTGCTATATCGCTCGTCATATAATTTAAGTCTACTCTAAACAGTCTATTTATGATACACATCCCTTTTGGACATGCAAATTCTTTGGCTTGTGAGAACAGCATTGCAGTTATGGGTATGTTCCTCCTACCAAGCAGCATTCACCGTTGGTAAGTGTTAATAATGAAGTGAACATGGTTTCAGAGAAGATCTCTCTTAATTTTCACTTTAAAGAAACTAAACAAAATCACAAGCTAGATATTTTTTTGATGGCTATTTCCAAGGGGATCCGTTTGCTCCTCTTACCTTTTTTTCAAGGCTAGCTGTTCCTAACAGGCTGTTCTCTTAGGGCATCCTACAGCAACTTGCTTTATCTGTTAAAGCTATAACCTCTCTGATAATGCAGTGGGGATGGTACCCATGGCAAAATGAGGGTGTCAGCAGCCCTACTGAAACACAGAAAAAACATAGCCAAGGGAGAGTACTTAGGTCAGAAATTGTGCAGTCAAGAAACACCCCACCAAAGTCCCAAAGTCAGGAGGGCCTTGCTAGGTTCTCTCTTGCCACTTTATCATGCCCACAACCAACTCACATCTCTATTTTGGGAAGAACAAGCTCTGAGCACTGCTACCCTGAAGATGTGTGCAAGCCATCTCTTCCTACGCCATACGATAAAACCATTCATGGCTTTTATATGCCTCCTTTATGTCTGCTGTTCAGATTTTACAGAAGATGCTAAAGCAGTCACGCACTATGGACCCAGAAGCAACCCCCCTGCTTGTGTGTCGCACCTGATTTTGAACAAAAAGACTGAAAGTATATGCGCTGAATCCAAGAAAAACTAGCCTTTATCATTGATTTTTCTTAACTTTTCAAAGCTCAAGAAGAGTTCTGCCTTGTCTAAAGCCAACATTTCTCATGAAAAGTCATGTGGTGATTTTCAATGCATGTGCAGGGAAAAGCAGATCTCGGAGCATTTCTGGAGCCCTACAACAGGGCTGGATCTCAGCACTCCTTCCACAAAAACTATCCTTCTTCCATGATTTTACTGACTTCCTTTCTAAAGGTTCATGTCGGTAGCAAAAGGCACAGGAAATCTCTGGGGTTTTTGCAGGTGCATGTAGATGGGAGGGTAGAAATGGCCCCAGCCCCGTCCATCACAGAAAGCACTGCCGTGTTCGTGAGAACAAGGACAGCATTATCCCGGGCACAACGTCCGTCTGAGCAGATGGGGAGTGGGGGAGTGGGTGTCATCTAATTTCATTTTTTAATATATCAGACAGTTTTATAGTTTGCTACATTTAAATAAGTTCCTACATCACTGTTACATGGTCTGAACTAGACTGGTAAGTGTATTCTGTAAGCAAAGAACGCCAGTAATGGTGATAATGTCAATGTCTGTGCTGTGGCTGTACTGGGCCTGCACAAATACACAGTGTCTACGCTCTGGAAATTTCAAAAACTTAATCAGACAAATAGAAAGAAGAAAGAAATAGCAGCACTCTCACTTTTATTCCTGAGGAACTGTACTAATACAAAATCAGTTAAACAGTTTGCCCAAGGCCATAAAGACAGGCTGTGGCAGAGCTGGAAAGCGATCCAATCTCTACACATTTCCAGCCACGCGCTTTAACCAGTCCAGGGTTTTCTCCTAGCAAAGATTACCATATTCAATACTTTTCTAAGTACTTTTGAATAATTGTAACCACCACTTACTTTAATCTGTGTGGCTGTGAAAAGCTGCATCATCCCTTGGTTTAATTTCTTTCCCCAAGAAGAATTGCATTTGAAAAAAGCATAAGCAAGTCTGAACCTGCTAATTACAGCACAGTACCAGGACAGAAAAAATCACATAAAGGTACTTCTGATGTTATATATGCACGTGTCAATCAGGGATTCTAAAAAGCCGGAAAAAAAACGACTGCAACTTGTTCAAAGTAGACCCTACAAAAACACAGCTGGTCTTTGATTAGTTGTAGGTATTTTGTGGCTATTTCATGACTACAATAGTGTTTAAAATCTGTCACAGTGGAGGTGCAATAAGAACTATCTTGTTCTTCACGGGACTGGGCTCATCTTCAAAAAAGTAAACAATGAGAAAAGCATGAGGAAAGAATGCCTGCAAGAGCCAGGTACCTGACATGGCTTCTTAGTGATTACATCATCGATGGTCAGTAACAGGTTAAACAAATGCATGTCTTTTGAAAGACTATATGCGAAACAAAGCAAAACAAGAGAAGAGAGAAAAGAGAGAGAGAGAAAGAGAAAGAGAGAGTGTGAGAGAGAGAAAGAGAGAAAGAGAAAGAGAGAAAGAGAGAAAGAGAGAAAGAGAAAGGGAGGAAGGGAGGGAGGGAGGGAGGGAGGGAGGGAGGGAGGAAGGAAGGAAGGAAGGAAGGAAGGAAGGAAGGAAGGAAGGAAGGAAGGAAGGAAGGAAGGAAGGAAGGAAGGAAGGAAGGAAGGAAGGAAGGAAGGAAGGAAGGAAGGAAGGAAGGAAGGAAGGAAGGAAGGAAGGAAGGAAGGAAGGAAGGAAGGAAGGAAGGAAGGAAGGAAGGAAGGAAGGAAGGAAGGAAGGAAGGAAGGAAGGAAGGAAGGAAGGAAGGAAGGAAGGAAGGAAGGAAGGAAGGAAGGAAGGAAGGAAGGAAGGAAGGAAGGAAGGAAGGAAGGAAGGAAGGAAGGAAGGAAGGAAGGAAGGAAGGAAGGAAGGAAGGAAGGAAGGAAGGAAGGAAGGAAGGAAGGAAGGAAGACTGTAATGCATTTTTATTTTGCAGAGCCTTGACTGTAATAAACTCACTCAAAACTTGCTCCCTTCTCCCATCCATGTTGGGAGCCCGCATGAGAACAGATTTCATCAGCCAGAAAAAGGGGCTGCATTCAGCCTTCACCAGCCCACATGTTCAAATGCCTGAAGCCCAATGTTCAAAGACAACCCACAGAATTCATTAAATATCCACAAAAAAATCATGGCAGGTATATGTGTAATTTAAATCATTTAATGTCATGCAATTTATGCCAAATAACAAAGAAGAATATTGCGTGATGCCAGCTCTTTTGATTAATGTGACCATGCTTTACATTTCTTAGGAGCTTCTCCTAATGAAGGGCAAGCAGAAATTTCCTCCTGCTAAACACTTTCCAGCTCTGCTTTACCTTCTAGTGCTCTCGCTTGTCGCACACATCATTCATTTTGCTGAGTAACTACATTCACTTCTATTAGGCAGCTATTAATTACCTAGCCCTAATAGCAAGGTGACAGTGCATTGCATCGCCATCAAGAAGAGCAGATCAGGGAGTTCATGAAGAACCGGGTTTTGAATAAAAATAAGGTTTGTAGCTGCATCTTCTCCTCAAGTGAATTGTGCATGGCATGAAGGATCCCCATGCCCAAATGCCCAGCAGAGGGCTGGGTTGGGAGGGCTGGTCTCTGGACATTTGGGATGGCTGAAGGAATTCCTCTCTGTGCTGCCTGACCTGCACAGCTGGATGAGAATTGCTGTTGACAGGCTTCCCAGGGAGAAGGGGAATAAGAAACGAAGAGGCAGGGAAACCCAAAGGTCATCTGGAAAGGAGGGAAGGAAGTGGACTATCCTCTTCTCATCATATTTGGAGACAGATGTTCTCAATATCTCTGGCTCCGAAGGGTAGGAAGTGGTGAACACAATTCTGAGGAGCTCGGGTACTCTTGGCAAACAGTGCTGGGTTTGGGATTTTTTTCTTCAGCTTTCTGAAGGCCTAAAATGAATAGTGGTTTTAGTGGCACTTGAAACTGTCCATGGCATCTTCCTACATGCTTTAGCATTCTGCTTCTTCACAGTGTCCTGGAGAAAGAGCCCAGCTGAAAGAGCAGAGGGCTGGTCTCACTATGCAGCTCTGGACAAAACTCAAGAAGACTCTCCACAAACTCACACCTCAAATTGAGCCTTTACACATTTCCAGAGCAGATGTTACAGAGATCAACAGATTCATGTACCTCTATTGAGACCCTACAAGCACTTTCCTCCTTAAAGGCATCTGGGGTCTGTTCTGCCATCACCATGAGGGGATTTATATATGTTGTTCCCATTAGCATTAAGAGGTAGTTAGACACATAGAGCAATTCCTCTCACACTTCAGGAGCAGAGCCTTATGGATGAGAAGTTTGCTATTAAGGATTCTTAATACAATGGAAACATTCTGTCTCTTTTAATTGTAATTTACTTCTAAGTGTAACTGCTCTGGGTTGGGAAAACCAGGATTCAGTCCAATTCAATTATGCAATTCTTGCCACCTGGTAAGCCTTGTTATTTTATAAAGAGTACTGTAGTAGAACTGGCAGATTCATTCATGTTCAGAGTGTAAGCACCGTATACTGTGTAATCACTGGCTCATAAAAAAGAGCACAGCGCGAAAGTCAACCACTTAATTATAATGCAATCTTTAAAAAAGAATATGCAAAACCGGCAGATGAGATTCATCTTTGGTTCAGCTGGTTTACGATTATAAGTTCACTGTGATCTCTACTTTACAAAGCTTTTCAGTACAGGCTCAACTTCAAGTCAAAGTCAGGCTCAATACATGACCCGGTTCACTCCGGCATGGTTTGATTGATCAGCACCTACTTGCAGACACCGGCGGATAATCTCCATCCAGAGGGCACTGATGGGAGGGGATGCTAAATCACAAGACTGCAGGAAGAGTTTTATTGGGCTAATGCACATTCACTCTGACTTAGCTAATGAAGCTGCAACGAGATAATACAGAAAAGGAAAATATGGCCCCAGCGACTGAGAACACTTTCATTAGCACCAGCACACGGGCACCTGACAGCCGATCAAAACTCTGTGCCCTCCGCTGTCCCCACGGGCTAACGAGCTTCCCCATACCCTGTCCCTGCTAAAGCCCTGAGCATCACTGTATTTACCGCCTGCATCACCGACTCGTGTGGTGCCTTGCATTCACGCAGCAGCAGAGGCAGAAAAAAGGTATTTTTTTGCAGTAAACAGTTAATAGGTAGAGAAAAGCAGCAAGACCGACCGGTGGAAGAGTTTTAATCTACACAGGGTAATAAGCGCCTGAGGGAAAAACTCTCCTTGTCTTCAGCAGCTTTGGCCTAAGCCCTGACAATCCTCTTTGCCTGCAGCAGGCAGTGACCAGCAGTCAGATATTCAAAGGAGACAGATCAGAGCACAGGACCAGGACTTATCCATAAGCATTGGAAGCCACTCTAAACCAACTCCCCAAAACTGTAACTGGAAGATCAGTTGTGTTCTTACTAAATAAACAGTATTAAAACTTTATTTTGCAGTTCTCTTTCTCTGTACTTCTGTATTCCAAGACAAGGGCAAAAATTCACAGTGGCCTTGGAAGTTTGAAAACATCTGGAGAACCTAGGTGGACCGGCCAGTTCTGCCGCAGGAGGACAGAGGGTCTCTCTCTGTCCATCATCACTATTGTCACCATTGTCATTCAGCCTCTTCCCACCATTTTACAAGCTGTCCTTCCCAGGATGAGAGCTTTCAGACCTTAGTGGATTTCAGCAGTTCCCATCCCAGCCAGAGACTGTTGGTGTTTGCCCATGTGTGCAAGGCAGACGGATGAAGGACACAGAGTCCGCTTTTACTAATTCCAGAAATACTCCGGACTCCCCACCTGACAGCTCTGCACCTCTGATAACAAGAGCAGCATGTTTTGAAATCTTGCACCTTGTAAACAGGAGAAGCACAGTCTGATCATGAAAATGCAAAGTATTAATTAATAGTATAACTTCAGTTTGTATTCTAGCTCCGACATAATGAACCTGCCAATTTTGATTGCAAAGTGAAAACTCATCTCTTTATTTTGGACAAATAGGGTTAAGCTTCTTAAGCAATTCTTTGTTGTTTTGACTTCAACAATTTATGCAAATGAGATGTTAATTAGGGTAATTGTAACTTAAATTATGCTTGTGTAAACCTCTCCATTGGTAGGAAAGTGTGGGAATCCAGACAACTGGTATTTAAAGCAGCTGTACTAACTCACTTCTGAAAGCAAAGCACACCAAGATCACTTTCATGTCTTTACAATTTGTTTTTATGAGGTGATAACATTTTTACAAATACCATCATTTTTGCTTTTTTATATTGTAAGTGACAGTCTGACATTTTACAACTGGCTTATTGAAAACAAGAATCGAGCACTCTCGCTGTAACGGACATTAACTGCTCAATAGAGATTCACATGCTAATGAGGTGAGAGGGGCTCCAGAAAGTTTTGATAAATGCGACACACACTCTAACTAGCAGTGAATGTGAGTTGACAAAGAACATCTACACCAGGGTTCAATAAAATGTAACCCTTTAAATTAATCATACTGGCAGTATTTAATAGAATGCACAACAATCTCTTTTCTGATGGCTATAAAGCAGAAGAAATGCAAAGTCTTGACAAATGAAAGTTCCCACATTTCCCTCTTTACACTGCTACTTTCATTTGAACTTCTACAATTGTTAAAAAAGGTAGTTACTGTAAATAACAAAGTAGGAGGTTTAATTGTTTCCTTCTTTTAAAGCAGGATGCTTTTCTTCAGATTTATTTGTCCGGATTCTACTGAGCAAATACCCCAACCCGAAAGATTGATCATAAAAAGCATCACTGGTTGTGCTTGGGAGGAAATTTAAGCATACTATATAGCAAAGAGAGGCTGAAATGACCAGTTTTCTGCTGGGCCTTTTCTCAGTCCAACTTCAGCCCACTAAATATAGCTTGAAGGAAAATACATCGCAGCAGTTAATCAGAAGCAGAAAGTGAAGTTCAGGGGCTTCCTTCACACCAGACTCCCCATACTTTGCTGAGATTTGCTCCAAAGAGAGGCAAAACCGAGACTTGGGCTCCAGCATCAAAGCAGGAGAGGTGCAAAATTTTTCATCCTGGTTGCCTTATAAGTTTTTTTATTTTCTCATCCTGCCAGTCCCAACCTGACGACACCGACTGCTATGTGTGAGCTTGTGACATCCCAGGAAATTGAAATATTGGAAGGCCAATCATAGTCCTTCCCTCTGTGCATTACACTAAGGTGTTAGTTCTTCCTAAAGTGACAATCCCCAATACCCATTCTGGGTTAAGCCCATTTTAATCTTGGCAGGAAGTGTAAATCTGTGCACTCAGCAGCACTGCAGGTTTGCTGGCTGTCAAAATTTTGCCTCCGCCAGTGCTTGAGAGGTATTCTTGTTGTTTCACTGGGGTAGGAGACAAAATCTCCCTAAGTAGTACATTATGACAAAATGCCGGCAAAGCTACCCTGCTTACCACATCTCAAGCTCTTTTGGTACCTCACGGGTTTATGTGGCCTAGCTCTCACAGTAACTGCAGGATGGCTGTGTGCAACACAACAAGCCCATTGCAGGCAGCTTCATGAGCCGAGAAAGGAAAATATCCACAAATGAACCCAGAAAAAAAATCCCCCATCCATCTTCCCACCACCTCTGGACTTTATGAGCTTCCTCCAGTACGTTTTAAACTGATCAGCAGCTAGCAATCAGTGAGCCTGCCTATCTAAACATGTGTCCGTGCTCCCTGAGAGGTGTTGGGGGCTGCTTGACTTCTCTCTGTGCAGAAATTTTGAGTCTGGAAAAACGAGCGAGTGGAGAAAGGCATGCTGCAGTTCAGAAATGGCCATTTAGCCAAATTGCATACCTGTGCTGTGTCAGCTATATGGTAGATTCATCTCATTCCATTGGTCTAATGGATAGCAATTGAATTTAATTAGCAAAACTACTTTGACTTAGTCTCATACTGTGCTGAATGTAATGAAATCTTTCTCCTCTCTCTCTCTCCTCTTTTTTCCCTCAAATAAAAAATGTCCTTAACTGCATTCCACTGTTAGAATATTAAAAGCTATATATGTTACTCCTAAGGACAGAGTACAGCCATCCCCTTTCACAGGCCTTAGATTTAGTTATTGTATTACATAACATAAAATAATTAAAAAGATACTTCGATAGTTACACACAGTATAAATTCAATTACCGCAATGTCTCCATTAAAAGCACTTTTATAGTATGAATAAAATGCAAATCCTCTTTATGGATCAATACCAGAAACATAATTCTAAGCTTCATCCTGAGAAGAAAGTTAGCCTTAATAAATCATCCTCTTAAGATTAAAAAAAAAAGTTTAAAAGATATGTGTTTGAACGTAGTTCTCTAAAGCAGGCATGATGCTCCCATTTCTTCTGGGCTCATTTTTTAGCAGCAAGGTTCACAGGCTGCGCCTCCTGCTTTTGCACAGACCTTGCCAAGGAGAAGGATGCCAAGGAGAAGAAAAGCTTGGGTCATGCTAACCAGCACCGTGGCTGCTTGCGGCTCTGCCTGGATTTACTGAAATGCCCCGGACCTGGCAGTGACAAGTTTGCAGCAACTCACCCCCCTCCCAAAATAAAGCGTAAAGAAATTCCTCTGGATGGGTTTGGAGGGAATATTACCACCAAGCCTAACTTTTGCCTGGCTGGGCACAGCAAGACAAGTTCCTATGATTGATTATCGTGGTATCTCTGTATCTCTGACTTTGAACCATAACCTTTTTTGCGCACAATGACAGTTGGGACCTACCATTTGCCATCTGTAGAGATGGTGGGGGAGAAAAGGACTTCACTTACATTAATCAACCAATTAAGAACAGACTTAAACAAAACACTAAAGCATAATAAAAACCTGACTGCTTAATAGCTTTCTACTTTTAATAGTTGCCTTCCTGTTGTCTGCTGATGGCTGTAGCACTGCTTTGCCCAGCCCCTACCAGGGATGGGGCTTTTGCACCAGGGCTGGGAATTCCCTGATCTCAAAGGAAGCTGCAGGTCCTCTGTTCTGGGCAGGACTGAGTCCTCTACAGCAAAAACATTAATACAAAGGTTTGGAAATACAAGTTGTAAATCACATCCATGCAACATGGTTGGGCTCTCCCATCAACTATGATCATTAGAGAATTATTTTTGTGAGTGTAAAATTAGTAACTAATCAAAGACACAAATCACTGCTTCAGTAAATTAACCTTTTCTTTCAAAGCTCGGGGCAGTAATGAGAGATCCCATACATTTTGTCACTGCCCCCTCCCTCATGGTTGGCAGCACATCCGGAAGGAGAGACTGAAATAGCGGTTGAATAACTGCAGGTGGACTATGCACCCAGTTACTCTGATGAGGCTCTGGAGGAGATCCACGGACCCAGCCTGAACAACTCAGAGACTAATTCTGCTCTCAGAGACAGAGTGTAAAACTTCTTTTGTGCAAGCTGGCAGAGAAACCTGGCTTCCCATATTGGGTTTGGTAAGTGGACGCCTTGTGCAATGCACATACTGCACTGTGGAAAAGGAGGAGGGAGACCTTCATGTTTCTAAAACACATCCTCACTTGCATCTCCAGCTGCCAAGGTTGTGTTGTCGGTAGCGGTTTGCAAAGCCAGGACCAAAGCTGGACTGGTACCATACCAAGAGGTATTTCACAGCAGCATCTCTGCACTGTTAACCCACCAGTGCAGCTCTTAAAAAGATCTCTCAGAATTGTTTACCCAGTGAAGCTATAAAAGTGTGCGTGTTCATACTGATAAAAATAAAGCATTTATTAGAAGGAACTGTCCGTTTGCCATGACCCACAAATGAAACAGACTGTTTTTTTTGGAAGAGGTGAAGAGTGCTTATGGATAAGGTGTACAAAACCCTCACAATCGAGTCAAGATCTGATCAGCCAAGAAAAAGTACAGTGTTACTACAATAAATATGGGTTTGTGATATTTAATAATTGAATTTTGGAACAAATTTGTAGAGGTTGGCCAAGATGGTCTCTCCATCCTCATGCTATATGTCTCTTTGTCTATTGTTCTTTTTAATCCATTGCATCTGTAAAAAAACTTGCAATGTACTTTGTACAATTACTGCACTGAAGTCCCAAGCAATCTATCAAGCTGTCATACATTTTCTTCACATTAAACCTTTTTAAAAATCTTTCTTTTTTTTCTACATTTCAAGAAAATGCAGAAAAAAAATACACTTGGCCCAAAAAAAGGCAGTGAAACACGTCGTTCATCAAGCCTGGTAACAAAAGGAGTTTGTGATAACGTTTTCAAGAGAGCAAATAACCCCGAAAGAGACACATTAAAAGTTTTGGAAGGTTTGTAAATCAAAAAAATACAGAGTACCAATAAACCTGCAACCAACAGAGCTATGGAAAATAGCTACCCTCTGGGCAGGTCCTTCTTGTGGAGGTCTGATGAACCCCCTTTTTTGCAGCACCTGAAGCCACCCCAGACAGGGGGTGAGGTTATCAGTGGTCCATGTCCCCTGAGGGAACGACAACGACATGGCTGGGGTTTGCGGGGCAGCTGGACACTGGGCTGTGTTGCGGAAAGGTGCAGCACTGAGGTTATTTATTATTAAGGAAAGTGCTTTTATCCATTGATGGCACCCAGAAACAACGAGCAGGAACATGAAGCAACGGGTGGGTGAGAAGGAAGATGAAGGGAAACCAGGAATTATTTCAGCTAGAAACTGGATGATGCGCTGTAGGGGGATTAGTTTGCCTATTAGTTTAAAACCTCTCCACACCAAGGTTTGAAACATTTGAGGGACCATCTCTGCTTTATAACAGTGTGCAGAAATGTGGGGATTTTGCCTTAATTTCTGTAAGCCTCCAACAAATGAGCTCCATGATAAGGGAAGTGATAAAGCTCTGCTAAGGATGGAAAGACGGGGATCCCTCTCCAATAAACTACAGGGAAAAAAATTATCTCTGATGCTGCCTTCCTCTTCCCTTCGTTGCCTCCTCCGAAAGAGGCCCCTGTGGGGCCAGCGGAGCCCCTGCATCCCCTAGGAGCTCCAGCATTCCCCTAGATACTCTGGACAGGCACTGCTCACTGGGTGCCACCACCTTCAGGACTGTAAGATAATTCAAAATAGAAGAAAAATGCTGAGTGATTTGCTTTCCTTGGTTTCAAAACGCCAAAGCCTCACTCCCTGAACCTGGCTCGCACTGCCGGTCCCACTTCTTGCAAAACAAAGAAACTGTTTAGGCTCCAGGAAATCCCACATGTTACCATAACTAATTCGAGCCCAACTGAATTTGCAGTTTTGTCAGGTCTTTAGGACGATCTCATGTCATTCCCAATATAGGGAAAACTGTGCGCTTAATTATCTTTTTTAAAAATTCCATGGTATGTGATTTATTAAACAGACTCCTTATTTGTAAACAAAATCAGAGCCACAAATGTGTGAAGACAGTCGCACTTCCTGGCTAAATAAGAGGCAGACAAAGAGCCCTAATGATGCACCAAAAATGCTAACCAAAAACGTACTCTTTAAAAAGATCACCAATTTAATGCTTTTTGTATTTCATTTATCAGCCATGTAGTCATCATTCCCCTCCCTACCACCATCTGTACACACTTTCCCAATAGACCATCACAGCTGTCCCGTTTCTCACACAAACAGTACCTTTTATATGCTTCCCAACTGTTTTTAATAACTGTTCTGTGCACAGCACTGTACTTCCTTTGTTTTCTTTTTTCTTTTTTTTAAAATACGAAAAAGAGATATAATCCAAACAAACAGGTCATCACAGCAATCAGTATAGAAAGGCAATTAAAATGGTAAATGCCTCCCTGACCACTGACCCGTCCTTGAGCCGCACCAGTGGCCCCAGCACACTCAGTGCAGAGTTGGAAAGTTCCCTGGAGAAGTTAGAAGAGAAGACAAAGCTTGTTCAAAAAAACAATGTACTTTTAATAAGGAAATATTATTAATATCAGATACTGTTTGTGCAATCAAATAAAGTTTTTTGAGGCTTTCAAAGTACATTTATCAACTCAGAAACACCACTGCCCTGTATTTCAGAACCGCACGGACTGAAACATCCCATTTTCGTTTCAAACTCTGACTCATTTCACCCTTTCCAAATGCTCCGGCGCGTCCTGACTTTGCACTGCTGGTGCTTGTGCCTTCCCTATGCACGCCCCTGCTGCCGACGGCAGCACTGCTGGACTCCAAGCTGGACTGGACCGCACAAACTCGGTGGCCCACTGCAGGGATGAAGACACCAAGCTTGAGGATAACTCAGCCCCAAGCCCCACGCAAACAAAGCCACTTGCAAAGGGCAATAGCGGGGACAGATCCAGCCAGCAATGTGGAGAAAAGCAGGACTTTCTCAGCAACCCATCTCATGGAAAACCTACTCTATCAACAGGATGTTCAGGAATGAAAACCCTATATACCATTTTTCCCAGAGCAACACCCACAGCAGCCTTCAGCACGGTGCAGGGAGATGCGCACACCCCACCCAGCAGCACACAAGTAGCCCTTAGCCAGGTTTCCCATACAGGACGGCAGCAGATAACCAAGCTCTGTGCCAGGACAGGGACTCTTCTCATACTATTCTTGTCCCACCAGCTGACGGCTTCAAGCCCTGGGACTGCTCACTGCTGTGACACTCCTCACTTTTTTAACGAAGAGTTTATTACTGAAGACAGTGCATATGGAAAACAACCGCTCTACTCTCAGTTCATATCACAATTTTGACCTCCAGATTTTGAACAGGAAAAGAGGCAATGTCCATGTTTAAAGTGGGGATTGAGCATATTATTTTGCCTATACATCACACTCATGTAGCCACATTACAAAGAACAGACACCGTGAAGGTGCACTTCTGAGACACAAGTGTGCATCCCCAAAGAGCACTGAGCTCCATGGATGGGTGTTTACAACTGCATCTGCCTAAGAACCTAAACCAGAGCTGTCGAAGCTGATGTCCTCCACAGGAAAAAAAAAGGTCTTGATAACAAAATTCCCACTTCTTCTCCAACTGCCCTGTGTTTTTCCCGATTTCATCTGTGCTTATAAGAGTTCAGCTGCTAGCGAGGCTGATCTTCCCACAGCCAGGCAAGCCATTTGTGAAGCTTTCAAATAAAATAGTGTGGGATTTACTTTCTAGCTCTGTGACAACTATTTTTTTACTTTTTAACACAGAAGCAAATGTAAATGGGTTTGTTGGCTATTTTTAATGAAGTCCTCATCGCTTTAGGAAAAGTCCTCGTCACCACACAATAAAAGCATTGCAGTGGCTATCCTCCCTAAAAGAGATCCCAACAATAGCTGGGCTTTAGAAAAGCATCCTGATACAAAGAATTCATTCTTCTGATTTACTTGAAACTACTTTGCCTTAAAAAAAAAAAGGAAAAAAAGAACTGAATTAAATTTAAATTTTACCCTAAGTTTCCAGTATCACCCAAGGGATCTGGTCATTTTCTTCCGTATCAAATTAAAGCCTTATTGCATAAAAGGATCAGACAAAATTTTGAGCCAATATCATTAGGATAAAATCTGATTGACAATACATCTCTGCATTAAAACTTCCAGTAAGTGTTCAACTTGATAATAAATACAGCAATTATCTAACTTGCCTTTAGATACCTTTACAGGGGTTCATGCATGTTCTTTCAGTGCATTACAAGGTATATTGTAACATACGTACTGACTTTAAACACAAATATGGTAATTTAACCAGTCACAAGCTTTACTACAAAGCTCACACAGCTCATTATCTGTCCCTCACACACAAGACTAAATTTGTAGATGCAGAAAAATATGACATGAATGAGTCTGTCTCAACAGTTTACATTTAGTACGTCTTTTCTTTCTCCTGAAGCCTTCAGTAGACTACTCACAGTGCCTGAGTTTGCCCTGCAAACTTTCCTCTCACTAGGTGCTCCAGTTTAAGACTAGTCTGAGCCTAAGAGGGTCGTAGTGAGATTCCTCCCTATGAAATATTTCTCCTCAGTTTGCAAATGCAGCTGTGCGATGGGTTTCCCAGGCTGAAGAGCACTCCTGCTCTCCCACTGTGTATTACTTAGAAGCACAGAATAATTTGGGTTGGAAAAGACTTTTAAGATCACTGAGTTCAACTGTACTTAATGTGGGCAACAGCGGCTGGAATGAGAAGAGAGATGTGCAGCAAAGAGGACGGTTTAGAATTTGTTTAGATACTGATGCCATGAGCATATTACGAATATGACAAATGGATGGAACCAAGGAGCAGGAAAAACACTAGCTACAACTCTGACCAAGGCTAAGTTCCATGGTGGCAGGTCCAGAGGACTTGCTGTCACCTGCAGCTCTCACAGGTGATGCCGCATTAGTTTTACGCCCTGTAGAAGCTGTGCTCCATCCCCCATATGCACCACAAGCCCTGACCAGAGCTTGTATACAACCGGGCCTCAGGCAATACAAACTCACTGGTGCCACCGTCCAACTCCCTGTGGTGTTAGCGAGAGCCAGGGACGGACACATTTGGTACGTGCAGCAGGCGAGTGAGATGGGCAGGAGAAACCCACGGACTGCGCACCCCCAGGAAACTCTAGGGGCTTCCCACTGCGCCCCACGGGTGTTCTGCTGGAGGAGACCTTGGTAATACACCCTCCTGTGATTTTTTTTAAACAACTTTTTAGATCATAAAAAAATCCAGAGGATCAGGGGGTTTTATCTCATCAACCTAACAACCACCAGGTACCAGGCTCTCACTACCCTCTCCAGCACAACCAGCTCACCTGGCAGAATAACCCTGCCTTGGACACCCACCAACCCCATGACAATTTTTTGCTTCACTACAGATATATCTCACCTCAAAACATGAACATGCTGAAACATCCAATCATGTTCTGGCACACATGCAAAAAAAAGAAAAGCCCATGGCAACAAAGACGACAGCTTGCCAATGGCAGCTGCTGCACGCACACACAAAATTAAACTATATTCTTCTGAAAAGGGATATTATTATGGCATTTGTTTCCTCTCACCCATCACCCTCACAAAATAAAGGGGGAAATATCAACACGTATCAAACATTAAGAGAGATGCATAAAAAAAGAGAGAGAGGCACTGCCCTGAGGAGAGATGGGATGGAGAATGCAGGGTTTAACAGAAGATCCAACTGGAATTGAAGCTGGATTCACGGAGACACCCTGAAATATTGGCTCACTTACGGGAGTTGTATGGCACATGCAAGGAAAACATTTAGTCTTCCATTGTGGGAGGCCCACGGATGCTGAATTGCATCAAGTTTGGTCAAGCTGGCCCTCGGCTATGGCACAAATCTGCAAACATTCATATATGTTAAACAGCATTAGATGATACCTATCTCTGATTCCTTTCCCTGGTGTGGACCTGCCTCATGCCTCCCGTGCTGCTATGCAATGCACATGATAGCCATCTCCTCACTTGTGAAGATAAATGTCATATCAGACCTCTGACATCATGCATTCTCCGAGTAATTATTTTTGATATCATGAGTTGAACAGGGTGCACAATAAAATTAAAAAGTAGAAAGCAAGGTTAATAAGATTATCGTGTTGGTATAATAGGTAATGCATTTTGCAGTATATCCTTAAATCTGCCCTCTCCAAACATAATTAAATAACTGTGATTTGTATTTTAAAGGAACGCAGACATGCAGTGTATCCTCCTACCCACATATGCTAATTGCTTTCAGCCCCTAAAAATCACACAGTTGTTTGCAGCTTTTTAATCCTCATATGTAAATAACCCGACTCGGGTCCAAGTTATGAACAATAAAGTCCAGGAAACTTTCAGAATAGCACGTCATTAAATCTGTCTTGATTTTATCTTGCTAATCTAACAGACCTGATGTGTACTGAAGCCCTTGGGGAAGGAGGAAGGACGCCCCAGGGCCCTTCGCACCAGCCCAAGACCCAGTGTGCTGGCTTGCTGTGACACTGGGATAGCCCTCGGACCAGGAGGGTGGATATTACGGAGCTGGAGAAGAGATTGAGACCCTCTTAGGGAACTGATGGATGTATAAGCCGAGGATACCTCTTCCTGGGCCCTGTGGTGGATCTGTGTGCACCACGGCAGTGCAGGGATTCTGGGCAATGTAAGCCTCCTCGCTTTGCTATAGGCAGAAGTCAATTGCGCAGCTCTCCATTTTGCAGTCACATGTGAGAGTCTGGCACACAAAATGGAGGCCGTCATGTATTTTACAGAGAGTGGCTACGAATCCAGCCCGGATCCACCTGCACTATGGGTGCCGGTGTCCTCCTCCTACATGCCAAGCCATGACGATGCCACATGCAGGGCTGAGCTCATGCACCCACGTCCATTCCTTAGGTGGGGACATAGAGAGATGCTCGCTAGAAATCCTTCCAAAAAATACAGAAATGCATTGTTGTCGCTTCAAAATTAATTACGCTGTGATGAGGGGATTGACTGGGGTGCTGCCCTTGCAATCAGGAAAAAAATACTAAACCTTCCAAAGAATGTGCTGGGGCAAAACTGCCCACACCTCACAGTCATCATGACCCATGTGCCAGCTGGGCTTTTTGGCATCTACCATAACACAGGTGATAATCAACAATAACTGAAGATGAAATGAATGAAGACCAACACATGAACAGAAAACCCGAAGTGATTAAAATGAATTTTAGTCCAACAACAACACTTATCTACCAAAAGCCCTCACTGTTGTAAGGAAATCTTCAGGGTCAGCTGCTGTTAGGAGGCTAAAATAATTTGCCCTGAATTTACAGCCTGTAATTTAATCAGCAGCTCCAGCCTTTGCCTGTGCAGAAGGAAGCAGGGGCAGAGCTGGACCCATGGCTCCCAATGCGAATGCCCCACAAGCTGTTCTAGTGGGACAGTCCTGAAGCCCCAGAGAGTCCAATTTTGGGATCTGTGTGGCAAAGCACAGTCTTTTCGGAAGGGACTGAGGGTTTACAGAGCAGCGGTCCGGGGTTTGTTTGCCGGTTGCAAACGCCTTGACTGGTGCACGAACCAAAGCATCGAGGGGAGGAAGAGAAGCAGCTCAAAGGAGATCAAGGCACGCAAAACAAGGGATACCCCTTCCTTTACATGCAAATGGGGAGAAGATACATAATTGTAATAATAAATAGCGGTTTTATGAACAGTTAGAATTATACTATCTCTTTGAAGGGTTTGAAAAGCTGACATGTTTCGGGTTCTCCAGATTCAGCTTTGAGGCCTCAACTAAGAGAAACATTCAGCCCCGCTGTGTACAGCAGTGACCACAACAAAGATTGTGGTTTCTCCCACACTCGCCTTAAATAGATCTAAATTAATGCTATTCATCATTGGGTGGAAAAGAAGGGAAATATAAAAGTGCAGTCGCTTGTAGACAAGCCAGCAGCGCTGGGCAACTTTCTTACCATTCAAAGCCTTCTCCCACTTCTGAACCTCGAAGCCCATCAGGGCAAGAAATAACGCACCCTTATACTGCCAGAACCCATCACCTGGAAAACATCCTGGGCACATGAAACACATCTTTATCCCGTGTTTATTTGTTGTTGCTGTTGTTGTTGTTGGAGAAGGAGGAAAGCTAAACCACACGACTGAACTCTTGCCAGAGGTTCGTGACAGAGCAGACTGTCCCAAGTGCCGCACCAGTTAGTATCTGAATTATCACGGATACTCACCAGCTCAGTTACAACTGCACAGGGAGAGCAGTTGTCCCACCTAAATCCTGCTTCTGTCAGCTACCACCCTGCTCATGGCTGCAGAAAGCAGTTGGTCCACTCCCTGAAGTGGAGAGCATCGATAGATGGAGATATCTTTCTGCACCACGCAGGGCGTGTAGATCGCAGTGTTTCATGCATGCCCGTGATAGGTGGATGTGTGAATTTTGGGGTGTTGAGGAGCTGTAGGAGTCATTTCTCCACCTCCCCCCCAACTGAGATATAGACCCAGGCTCCCACCACTAACTTTTTATGGGCACCTTTTATAAGACTAAAACAATGCAAACTCTGCATTCTCCTGGTATTTCTTGAGGGCAGAAATACTTAAGAGATGTCTTTGTTTCACTTTTTTCTTTAAAACTATAGATGTGTCATCATGGTAAAAATCAATGGGAGGAATAAAAAACAACCCTTTGTGCCCCGAAACATTAATATCTCAGCTGTACCCTGAAATGCTCAGGTTCCCCTGGGTGTGTGCAGGGAGCCCTGTACAGGGAAAATGTACCTGCTGCAAAGCTGGCTGAGTATTTTTGGTAAGAGTAAATGTAATCTGTACAAATGTGCAGGGACTATTAACATTGCAAACAAAACTTTAAGGACTTCTTTGGATGTATGCTAGAACAGCCATGGGCTGGAATTACGTTTACAAAACCCTTATATGTGGAGGGAATGTCACGGATACTTTAAAAGTCTTCAGACATGTGTAAAAATGGCATATAAATTACGTATTATCTTCACAGAACAAACACCATTTCAAAAGTTCTCCTTTTTAACTACCTTTATGAACCACCTAAAGAGCATTTTGGTTGAAACTTGGGAGGAAAGGAGGGGGAAAAAAAAAAGCCCACTGATCTTACACCTGCTCTTTAGCAGTGGGAAGTGGGTTCTCAATCTGTTAACATGACCATCTGGCCAATCTGCATATCACGGCTATCTGGATTACTGTACGATGGAATGACAATAACGTAGCCAAAACAAAAGTAAAATGCATCAAAAACTAACAGTAGAGCAGCCCTTTTGATTTTAAATTAAATAATAAATGTGGTATCACAGCAAAGCGAGAAAGTTAGCTAAATAATTAAAAATGAGCCTTTGCTATGGCATAATTAAGTAAACAATGTGTGTGTGTTTCTGTACGAGCCGGCAATAGTTTCCACTGTCAAACATTCCACTTTTGCAAAGCAGCTATGAAGAGTTCAAGATGCTGCGACAGCTCTTTTGGTGATGTACAGTATTGTCAGGACACCTCTCACAACCCTGCAACATGCTGAATGGGCTGCGGCTATTAACAGGATTAATGCAGCAACAATCAATACCAATTGTACTAAAAGATTATGGCGCAAAGCCTTATGTACCTTTCAGACTCCATGATTACCTCCATGGCTATCATGGCTATCTGCAGTCATTTTCTGCATTAACCAGACTTCGGGTTATTCCCATCAATGCCTCTTTGCGGTGGTCCCAAGTAAAAATATTTTAAATCTGCTGATGGGAATGTAAAATGGGCCTGCTTAAAGTTCAAGGTCATGTGCTATATCCCGTTGCCCAGGCAATTAGCCATAGAACACATTTAGACGCTAAGTAAATTTTCACAGTCGCAGAAATAAGGCCAACTTCTTGCATCTTCGCTGGCTTTTATTCTAAACATAAACAGAAAAATGAGCTCATGCAAATAGAACCCTATCCCCATATTCTTCTTAAATTTGTGATTTTTAAATATCCTTCTGAAAGATTAAAAGATTTTCTCTGTCACAACTACCTCGCTAGCTTAATTCTTGCCTGAAGCGCATAACGATGGCCGTCCAAAAAATAAATCGGGAATTGCAGCATCGCCTCCCTGTCTGCCATCCCACTTCATCCACCGGAGAAGGCTCTAAAAACTGTGACCTCTCAGAAAATGTAACTACTTCCATTGTGAACCTATTCTCCAATCTGACCACATTAGCAGAAGGAACTCCAAAGCAGTAAAAAACTCCAGAAAGTTCTCGGTTGAGTGCCTACTAATGAACAAGGGTTAACTTTATCTAAAAGGTCAAATGCCTGGTGGCTAAGGTTGTGACCTTAACAACTTAAATTGTGACCTTGCCACGTGCCTAGTATATTGTAGATTCTGATATAGATCATCTGGTAAAGAACCGGTCATAAATTAGCTTTACTGTTCGACTCCCACAAAGAAAACGGTTTGCCACAATGGTTTCCAACTTGTCATTTGATCCAAGCCCTTAATAAGTGAAAACTAAAAAGCAAACTGAAGATCAGGGTATGAAAACGCCGCCTGCTTTTAGTTAAGCAGATTAGAAACTGCAAACTGAGAGCAATACTCTAGATTTCAATACATTTTTTGGTCAACCTCTAATTCATAAAACACTGATATTCCTTTCCTTTTTTTTTCTTTATTTTTTTAAATGAAAATGACATGTAGTTTACTTATTTGCATGCTTTTGTTTTCTCTTTCTAGCCAGTTCTTAAAGACAATAATTGATTTCAGTAGCTTTGTATGAAGCACTATTTAAATCTGCGCACATGTGTTCCCTTACAGATGATAGTGCCTACCGAAGAAAAAGCGCAGTTTCAAAGCAATAATTATCGTACGTGTTTAGAAGTAAAGGGACATCTCACTGCCAAAGTCATCTCGAATAAGGGGATCTTGGAAGAGAATACTCCCTCTCAGAAAAAGACGATGAGGAGTACAAAAAAAAAAAACCAAGAAAAAGAGAAGCAAGCACTATGGGTGAAAAGGTCACAATGGTTTTGGCACGTATCTTCAAGCACGTTTCGGAGTCTGTGCCTCCTGCCAATACTGGCAACTTCTCAAAACTTTTAAGGAGGTAAAAACATTGTTTAGTGTTTACAAATCTTCTGTACTATAGCAGATGCTTGTCAAATCCGCTATATGTAAGTTGACCAGCCTACCTACTATGTGTGCTGGCGACTTTCTTCTTCTAAATAAGCGGTCCGTCCATACATTTGGGGAGCATGGTCTGATGGAGTTTGAGACAAAGGACCCTTAATATTTTTTTTCTTTTGTAATTTTCCTGTTGCGCACCCGGCACAAGCTGCCATTACTGCGGGTCTGCGGGAACCAATGGCTGTCAACTTGGCCAATGTTCAGGTGTAACAAAGACTGCTGGGATACATTGGAGGGAGGAAAATAATGGGGAAAAGGGAGAAAAAAGGTAGCCTATACACGAGGCTTTTGGTACACCTCTCTGAAGCAATATAGACAGCAACCTCCCTTGTGCCACCTCCTAAAAATTATTTTGTCCCCCTCCCTGGTGAGATTTAGCAGAGAATACGCCAGCACACACTACTGCATTAAGAGCACAATGCGATGCGTGCAATCAGCAAACAACGGCTGAAAACACGAAGCAGTGCGGTCTGTACGAGCGTGTTACTGCTTACACAAAACCGCAAATCTAACTCAAAAAAACAAGCCTAAGCCTCGTGCTAAGTTTCCACGGCAAACACCTAGTCCAAGGAACAATTACTGCAATTGCTGCCTGTTGACGATGAAGGCAGAAATAAATAAGAGTTTGCTATCAATACTACTGTTTGCCAACAGCATGCTGATAAGATGATGTATCCCTAATCACAATATTGAACTTTTATAATGTCTATTGCCCGATCGTTACAACAGGGAGAGGATATCTTCAAGCTCTCCAGAGTACTTATACCCCTGGGTTTGGTTCTTTTCTTCCCATTCTACACTTTTGTGACCTTACAATGCAGGTTAAGTCAAGACCATTGGTATCTACTAACAACTCCTGCACTCCGCAGAAGGCTGCTTTTCATTTAGGAAACTCAATATAGACCAGTATTTACCAGCACTGCACTATATATATAAATCTAAATAATAAAAACTTGCGTGTTGTACAGCAATACATAGTGGGTTTTGGTTGTGGATATTAAAGCACTTTAAGCGCATCACCCGACTCCGATGTAGAGAGAAGTAAACTAAGGCAGACAAAAGGGATGCCAGTTCCTGTTCTCCTTGGCACCGGTGATGGAACGGGAGGGGGCCCATGCCACCCCATCCCCAGTCTCCTTTTGGTTAGTCATTAATTAGTAATCTTTTCTTCACTGTGCCCCATGATAAATCGCAGAGTAAATAAATAATTTTCCACAATATTTGCCCACCTCTCCTTTGTCATAAATGTGCAATAGGATTTACCACAGCACACAAAAGTGCAAAGTAAATTTCACAGCTTATCTGCAGGAAATACCATTAGGATACTCAAAATTTATTTCTGAACAGTCATCGTTCCCATAAAATCACAGCAGCAACACTGTCTATCGCAACAAGCACTGCAGGGACTCAGTGCAGAAAAACTTTTGGGTAGCCAAAACTTTCTGCAAGCTTCTCCGAAAGAAGGTAGCTATGCGAATGCAGGCTCCCACTGCTTCAATTTGTTCAGTTTTCTTATCAATATGTATTTATATAGAAGCAGTTTCTACTAATATGATTCCTGTCCTCTCTGCTCCTTTTTCCAGCCTGTCCAGCCCCTTGCAATCCAGGCTGAAAACCAGGGAGACCTATGCATACAAAACATGAAAACCATGGCCCTGGCACTTCACACGCACACATCTTTTCTGCAATACAATCACTCAGAAGAACTACAATAGCATATTGTTTTATCCAGTCAAACTACTACCCATTCTCCAAGCACGCCGAGTCACTCCGCGGGCAGGGTGTACTTTGTGCTGGAGTCAGAGATCCCAAGATTTTCAATTTCATCACATGCAAAAACATCTCAGTACCCCACCCCCCCTCCATAAGCAGAGTATTATCAAACCATCAAGACCTGCTCAGCTTCTAGGTGTATAAACTGTGACATTTCATGGAGTTTAAATGTCTCATTTTCCCCATAGGACTACCTGGGGTTTTTTACTGTGGCCACTCAGACCTGACAGCTACGTTTACTATGGAGGGACTGTCTTTTCCTTTCCCTCTGAGCCCAGTCCTCTGGGATTTACACTCCCCATCCCCGTTGGGTGAGGATACCTGGTGCTTCTGACCCATGGGCCTTGGGCACCTCTAGCCCTCTCAGACTACTTTGTGCATAACATATACAAACTTTATTTATTTGTTTTTAATTACAATCTATCTGCTTTCCCCCAAAATCAAGATGAAGAAAGCCATGTTGAGCTGCGATCCCTCCTTGGACAACATTTAGGATAACACCTGCAAAGGATGCCCGAAACACCACTAGCCCCAGGAAAACGAGAGCTGCTTTTACATAGCTGCACTTTAAAAGCCCATTTAAAAAAAAAAAAAAAGGAGGCGGGAGTTTTTGGCACTCCCCTTGCCACCCCAGGAAGGCAACAACCAGCGTCTCCCACTCCCTCCCCAGCCGTCGCCGGGCCACAGCACCCAGCACAGAGATAAACCAAAAAGTTGGAGAAGGTGGTACAGAAAGGCACTTACCTGCTGCGTGCACAAAGTATGCCAAATATAAATCGAGTTCCTTAACAGAAACTCCTATATGATGGGGCTGTACGCACAGCCCAGGGTTAGAGCACTGTGGGGACTTTACAAGGCGCTCGCCATCAGTACTTTCGAGCGGAATACCTTTAAATAAAATCACCATAACAAGGTCCAACCTCCAGACCTTATCTGCCTGGCGAAGGCAGTCAATTCTTCTCATCTTGCCCTTCTGGTCTGGATTGGAAAGAACGCAACACGGAGGCTTTTTTCCTGTGACTGTGAGAACAAAATCCTCCCGAAATTCAGGCCTGATATCTTTCCGGAGCTTTGCCAGAAGTCTGGATGCCCATTTTTGCTTTACCTCGGGTTTTTCACTTAGCAGTTCATCCTTCACAGCTCTCTCTTCCTCTTTTGACATGCGTTTTTCATGTTTTTTGAAGTATTTTCTTTTTCGGGCTTGCAGGTTGAACCACGTATATGCAAACGCTCGGACGTGAGGCAGAAGTGCTTCAATGAAGGGATGAAATTCATCCTGAAAAAGTTACAGAGAAGAGGAGCTGTCACCGAAACCATCAACAAACAGCTTCCAGAAATGGGGCTTTTGTGCAAGGTGTTAAAGGACAGGGAGGGTGCTTATGCATTTTATGGGCTGCAGGACTTGTAACCGTCACTAACAGACACTGATCCCACCACTGCTGCAGCCCTTCTTCGCCTCACACGGACACAAAACCTCCACTCTTACTCCCTGAAAACAGGCTCCAACTTCAAACAAGCACCCAGGCCGAGAAGGGGCAAGGATGAGGCCCTTGCCCCAAACTCCAAATACCTTAAAAAAAAAAAGGGAGAGTGAGTTAAAAGTTAAAACCTCAGCAGCGCGTCCACTTGCAGAGCGCGTATCTCCCTTTGCTCTCTCTCTGACCCCGCTGCTTGCGGTGTAGCCAGCTTATGCCCGCCAATTTGGCAAATCCTAAACATTTGGATGCCAATCAATGTTTGTATGGGGAAGTCTAAAGTATAGTAAAACTTCCCCTAAGATATATTTGGAAATAGCAGCAGGCGGTATAGTAAAATGCCAATATAGCTGCATATACAAATACAATGAAGGGTGGTTTTCTCTCTGCTTCCTAAACGGTGCAGGAAGGAGAAAGTGTCACAGCCGATTTATCCTGTGTGCACAACAATAACCAACACTAAAATCATAGAAAAAGTAAGTCTAAAAATTTAAAAAAAAAAGTTTTCTTTATAGTCAAAAATAATAAAAAACCCTGATATTTAGGCATATTAGGACAAGCCAAACTCTGAGTCTTTCTATAAAATAAAAAGGAAAAAATGAAAAAAGTGGTAACAAAAAACCTTTGCATGACTTCTGCAAACACACAAAGAATTACGGATTATTTCTTTAAACGTTGTCTCAGATTCTTATATACCTCAAAAGAAATGCCTACTTGGAAAGTTAGTTTGGCCATCCAGAGACACTGCTTGCTTTGTCTAATGATGAATTAAAGATCACCCCTCTTCCTTGGCACAAAAATAATCATGAATAGAATTACACTGACAATAAAGAAGTAAGAAAGACCTCCCCCGCACTTTTATTTTTTAAAAAATAATATATATATTTTTTATCTCCCCCCCCAAAAAAAGTACTACATTTGTCAGCCGGAGAGATCAAAACATATTATAATACACTGGGCCCATGCTTTTTGCTTTTCACTAAATAAGTGAATGACCAGACTCCAGGCTGCACATAAAAATGTATATAGCCTGCGGGGGGCCTGATCCAGTACTGTGAGCTGAGGACATCCCTGCTTCCAAGGGCTGAGTTCCTCCTTCTCTCAGGATTGGGCCCTCCAGGAGGGAAAAATAAAGTAGTTTGGGCAACATTCCCCCAGCATGGAAAAACCACCCGTTGCTGACCTTTGCAAGGCAACAACATTGGGGATTTTTCAAATTAACTAACTTATTTTTTTAAATTTTCCCAAGGAGCATTTCAGGTCATGCAAATATTGTTATTAAAACAGATATTTTATAGTCTTTCAACAGCTTATTTCAACTTGCATTTTCTTTCCAAAAATTAGGAAAGAAATGAGAAATCAATAATAGAAACATCTACCAGCAAAAGCCTGTGATAATTCAAGACCTTTCCGGACTTCCCAAAAGCTTTCATTGCTCTTATTCTGAGTGGTCCCTGAATTGTGAATACTAAATCTATAGGTAATACCACAGCATTTATTTTTTATTTTAAACACAGACAGTTAAACTACCCAAACCAGCACAATATATTGCATTACAGCACAGCAGAGCGGCAGTAATCACGATGATTATTAAAATATATGCAGGTAAAATAAGATAAATCACTTCAATGATTGGCACATTCCTCTTTTTGTCCCCATCCTGCACCCCTTTTCTACTGGAAAAGATCATAGTTTCAAATTTCAATAAAGTTTAAAAAAAAAAAAAAAAAGATTGCTGCGAGTTTGCAGTCGGCAGATTCAAAAAGTGAGAGGAGGCACAATCCCAGCACATGGAGCTGCTCTCACCCATCACAAACAGCTCTTGCTGGGGGGGGTGAGAGGGAAAAAAAAAAAACAAACAAAAAACTACAGGTTCCTAAGAGATATTAATAATAATAAACCCTCCCTTACGATCACTTCTGTCCGTTCCCCACTCAGGGAGAGTGAAGGAAAAAAGGCCTTTTGTCAAGTGGAAGTTTATCTGCGAAGGTACACACCGCAGAGGCTCGACAGACCCACAGTGAGCCTGGGGAGTGCTTCAAGCATGCTGAGTTTCTAAACATGTCTTGGTACATCCTGAAATATTTTAACTTTTCTGCTTCAAGCGACACTTTGTCCTGCCTGATCTCATGTGCTTGGGACTTTTTTGGCTCGACACTGGATGCTATCCAAGAGCGAGTCACTTTAACCTGCACTAAAGCCGATTTCTACGATGTGAACCTGAAAGGGGAGGTAAAAACAACACCCAAGAAAAAAAAAAAGAAAAAAAACACTTTAAAAGACTTCAGGGGAAAAAAAAAAAAGGTGCTTTTTGGTATACAGTCAGGGGCCATGGTTGAAGTAAATGAAAAGCACCACTGCTCAGCATGAGAGGTGTGCACATCCCTATTAGACTCCAAAGAGTCTTTACAAAATGGTGTACAAGGAGAAAAGGTTAATGAGTCATAAACAGAGCAACTTTCAAACTGTCTTGGTAAACATGCCGCTCCGTAAAATTGCACTGCTCCAATCTCGGCGGTGAGGTAACAGCAAAGGCAAAGTGGAAATAAAAGCACTCGGGACTGATGAAACAAAATTGGGCTGGAAGCGGAGATGGAGTGGAGCAGTTTCTGCCCAGTGCAAATAATTTATTTCAGTGTTATTACAGTCCCGCTATCAAAAGAAAAGTTTTGGAAATGCATCAGGGCAAGTGTGCTAACAGATGTGCAGACCTATCTGCAGCTCTGCTGCAAAATATCGAGATCCTAAGTAACTGGTGAAAAAGGAGATGATCTTCACCTTTCCTCAAGTTCACTTTAAAGGAAACTTTCAAAGTATTTGACAAAGACATTTGCTTTCCCCCTCAGTGTTTAATGGGCTTCCTAAAAATAATAGGCATTAGAAAGGCAGAATAAAAAGTAAGTTTGGAATATTCTCCAAAGTTTAACGACACAGTTCTTCCGAGAACAGTCTGTTTCTAAGCAGCACCTACAATTTGGGCTGCACAGTTTTATATTGCTTGTACTAAAATTCTCCCTCTGCTCTTCTGAAAAGGTGCAAAAAACCCCCAACCAACCATGACAAAAGAGCCCCAAAACCTGGCCCAAAGGCGCCAGCAATGATGTAACACTGCAAAGGAGTCTTTTGAAACAATGTATTTCTGCTGATCTTTTTGAAATTAAGCCAGCTACAGCAACCCTTGTTAATATTTTTACAATTCATTTGCTTGTAAATCTATTAGATGTGCATATGTTCCCCAACTATTTTCCAGATCTTCCCCAGATCTGTACATGGAACGATGTTTAGTTTTTCCCTGACAGATGATAGAAAATGCTCATGCCATTTAAGCTCCAATGCTTGGATAAATATGCTCATAACTAGGATATATGTTTGTTTTCCTTTTCTAACCCACTTTTCAAAGCTTCCATTTAAATCTGAACCAAAACTTAAGAAAAAAAAAATATCTGTCCCAGAACTTCTATCAATAAAAGCTCCTCAAATGAAAAATCAGAAAATTGATTGCTTAAGGTTCATCTTTTTTTACAGAAAATGACAGAAACACCTAATTGATTCTTTGGAGGAAAGAGTTCGTCAGGAGGCCTCTAGTCTTCTATATTACTTTTCCAAACACGCAACAGAATGCAAGATTTTCACAACTGAGCAAATGCACAGAACTGAGCTTTCTTCCTTTTTTTTTAATTAAAAAAAAAGGGGGGGAGGGACGGGACACTGCACAACACGACATCGGGACAAGAAGCAACTGGCCCATGGATTTATTTTCTCTCCTTAATGTGCAACTGGGCCTACTAAAGCCAAGAAGCTCCACGTGCAGCTGCAAAGCGATGCGGTGCGTTCCTGGCCCTGCGAGGAGCGTATCCCTGTCCTCCTGCAGAAGTAGAACTGACAAAACCCAGGTATTTTTCAGAGTTGAATTAGAGGCTCAAACTTTGGCCAGGCAGAGCACGAAGTTGCACCCCTAGTCCTCTGCAAACTCCCTCTGCTCCCATTCTCCTTCTGCCTTTAATCAAGTGTATGGTTTTATCCCGGTGGAGTTCCGTGCCTCTGTCAGCCCGGTTTCTCCTCACCGAGCACTTAGAAATTTGGCGGAGGCTGGGGAAGGAGTAGGGGACCACGGACAGAGAAACGACAGAAACTTTTGCAGCTCTTCAGCCTGCCTGGGAAGCTGCTTCCTCTCTCTCTGCATTTTCTTGCCTTTTTCTCGATGGAAAGAGCCTGGAGAGGCTTTCTCACCGCGAGAAAAAAAAATATTCAAATTAAATTAATAAGAATAATGTAGTCAAAATCTCCTGCAGGAGGAAATAATCTGGGGTTTGAGTCCACCACAAAGCATTTCCTCGTTAAACCATTATATCCTGCTAATTGAAGGTGTGTAATTTAGCGTCCTGCAGCAGCGTGCGGGATAAAGGAGGGGGGCGGGCGGCGCTGCGCGGCCGCGCAACTCGGGAGCACCGCGGGGCGCCCTCCCCCCGCCCCGTCCCGCCACAAGCAGGGGGTGAGAAAGTTGCGCCGGGTCCTGCGGGGGGGTGGGGTGGTGATCCGCGAGTGCGGGGAGGATGGGCAGACACGCGGAACAAGTTCGCGGGTGTCGTGTCCCCTCAAGGTCTGGTCCTGGTTCATCCGCGGAGGCTGCGCGGGTGCGGACGGCACCGTGCGCGGCGGGCGGCTGCACCTAGGTGCGGGGGGCGGTGGGAAGCGCGGAGCCTGCGGGACCGATCCTGGTGTGTGTCCCCCAGCTCCACCGCGTAACCTGGAGCGAGGAGTGCCGAGGGACGGAACGCGGCGGGTGTCGTGCCCGGAGCCGCGGTAGGCGCAGCGCTGCCCGGGGCGCGGAGTGGCGGCATCGATCGCGGATGACCAAGCACCGCGTCCCGCAGCACCGCGCCCGCGCGTACACATACCCCCCTTATTAATTAAACCATTAATAAGTAGGCGCCATTAGCCATGTGCCGACACAAATGGCCGTGCGGGAAGGGGATGGGGGGTGGGATGCAAGGAAAAGGCAACAAAGTTAGTTTCGGCGAGCTGCGCTGCTGCCCGTTCCCGGCGCGCGCCCGCGCACCCCCCGCAGCGCCGGCCCCATCGCGCCCCTGCAGCCGCTTACCTGGGTGAGACAGAGCGGAGAATACATGGCTGCTGCGGGGGGCTGCGGTTTGGAGGTGTGCGTGTGCGGGGAGAGAGGGAGAGAGAGAGAGGGGGAGAGAGAGAGAGGGAGAGAGAGGAGGGGAAAAAAAAGAGAGAGAGAGAGAGGAGAGGAGGGGGAGCCCCGAGCCTGCTTCTTGCTTTCACATTTCCAACTCTGCCAAACTGCAGCCAGCGCGGAGCCGCTCCATGAGCTGAACTTTAACCCCGCCTCGACTTTCCCGCACTACGCGCTCGGCATGCCTGCCCCGCGCGCCGTTAAAGGCATAGCGCTCGCTGCGCGCCCCTCCGCCGCCGCGGGCCCCCGGTCCGCGCCCCCCGCGTCGCCCGCTCTGCGCCGCCCGCCCGCTCCGCGCTCCGCGCCGCCCGCGGGGGCGGGGACGGGCGGGGAGGGGGCTGCGGCGCCGCCGCCTCCCTCCGCCCCGCCGCCCCGCAGCGCGGGCAGCCGCGGAGAGGTCGGCGCTCTTCGCCTGAAAGTTTTCTTCTTCTGGGTTTTGGTTTTTTTTTTGTGGTTGTGTATGTGTTTTTTTTCCTTTTTTATTTCCCTGCGGCTCCGCTCGGCCCTTGGTCGGGGAGCTGGGAGGGGACGACGCACGGCTACATGGAGGGGAGCGGCGCTGCGTTCTCAACTTTCCCCATCCCCTTTGGCACTTGTCATTTAAATGAAACGCTTTATAGTCATTCCACTTGGAAAAAAATATAAAATAATACATTAAAAAAGAGAAAACAACGCATCAATTCATCTGCACTTCCACCAACCCCCTTAATGAACTATCTCCTTAAAAGCGAAGCCCTTATAATTAAAAATACACCCGCGCCTCCTGCCACTTCTCGAGCGCATTGTTTTGGCACCGGCAAACGTCTGGGTTTGGGGTTTGGATGTTCTCCAGCCCGCTCATGAGGACTCAGGGTGTCCCGTGTGTTGTCCTGCACCCCTCCCTCGGGAACAGTGTTTTTCCTCTGATCCTAATGCGGTTTAGATGACCCACGCATAGTTATTGGCAGGGACACACACATGAACGGCCCTGGGAAAAATCCCATCCACGGGGGACACGGGGGAAAAAAAATCCCCCCACACGTTTCATTTAAAAGGCGGGGGGGGGTGTGCTGCGGAGGGTGGGTTGGAGGGGTGGATTGCGCTTTGCGCCCCCCGCGCTGCACCGCTCCCAGCCTTTTGCGGTTTGCAGCAACTTTTGGCGCCCTTCGGGAGACTTTTGGCCGCGGGACGGCTGGTTGCGCCCTCTAGGCAGGGACAACGGACAAGAGCAGACCCTCCGCAGCCGCG